>OY987265.1:12509618-12540954 GCA_963920665.1 Straminergon stramineum
ACGAGACTTGTCACATAAACCAAGGCCCACGCCAACTTCACCTTGTGTCTTCGAAAGAGGCTAATTTCTTTTTGTTGCTGGCCTGTAAGTTGCTTGACCAACTTGATTTCATGCCATTCCGCATGTGACACCACCTTCTCATTCAAATGAAGCAACTCTTTGAAATTACCACCATTCCACCACAAAGTGTATGCTTCCATTGTTTGGTCATGGACAGCTAGGAATTTAATAATGGCCGGATGATTCAATGGGCATACCAAAGCCTCCACTGACCGTTCCACCCTCGCATCGCGTTTGTTCCTTTGCTTTGACAATTTCCCCGCGAAATGTACATGCGTTGGGATCGTGGACATCCCTTCAATGCGTACCTTGCGCACCTTTGCATATCCTCCTTGACGGTCAAATCCAGTAAGTGGGACCACCTTGGCCTCTAAGTAGACCCACATGATATATGAACCACTATCTCTTGTAAATGCAGCCTTCAATGCATCTGTCTGCCACCCCATACCCCTAGCTTCAGACCTTGACAATCTTTTTGCTGCAATTTGCCACCAATCCATCTTCTCACGGAACTCCTGGGCCCTATCCGTTTCTCCAAATCCAGGCACTATAGGTCGCAACTCAAGCATCAACTTCTTGGTGTTGAATATACCAGTTTGTAGGCAATTGCCAATCCACGTTCGCCATTGGTTGAAATACACTTCATCCACATCTGCATAGTCCGAAGATTCCTTGCATTTCCTTGTAATAAATTCCTCCAACTCATCCTTCAAGGATTGGATGCCTGCCTCTTTATTTCTCAAGTATTTCCTCTCCAAATATTGTACACTTTTTTCCTCATACCATTGGAGACAAGCCTCATGCGCATAGGTCGTATATCGTGTTGGAGGATAGGTAGGGTCCTTATCGTGTGCTGTCTTGGACTTCTTTGTCTTGGATGGTCCGGCACCCCCAATTACCTCCTTGGTAGTTATATCTACAACAAATGCTGCAGGATTATCAAGGTCCTTCTCCCAAGCCGATATCCGACCCATACTACTTCCTTCCTTTGAAGTAGACATGGTCCTCTTTTGAAAAACGAGGCGTTCTTGACTTGAACTTGGAGAGAAAAATGGGCAAAAACTTCCCCTTCTGAAATCACCTTGGCCTACGAGCACGCATTCATCCACTTCAAGGTGGATGAAAGCCAATGCGCAAGCCCAAGAATGGCGACCGCGGGTCTGGGCGACCGCTTAAGTACCCGAGGTCGCCTTGGGGCGCGTGCGGGTCTGGCGCATGCGAAACGGGCGACCGCAGGTATGGAGGCGATTGCGGGAGGGGGCGGCTGCGGGTTCCAGAGGTCCTCGGGGATGGAGGCGACCGCTCGCGTGGGGGCGACCGCTGGTCCTGGGCGATCGCGGGTACAAAAAGGATGGACCATCCTAAATAATAGCTAAAAGAAACCTTCATATGGGGTAGAAACATTGGCATTACAACTTCCCACTTCTATTTCACTTGCTTTCGAATAAAATCATAAGACCACTATGATATGGTCTAGAATGTGGATTTAGATTTTGAGTTCTTTCTTTATGGTTCCAAATATATGTCTACAATGTTCACAAAGAAAAAAAAGGAATGGGGCAAAACGGAAAAAGGGAATCAGAAATATAAAAGTACGGGACATGATTGACTTCTATTGAAACAAAAAAGGAGAATTTGAAATACTTACATTCTACCTTTGCATAATGATATTATAGAGGTTACTTTAGAAGTGTCCAAAGTCTTTTTCTAATTTCTTCAAGTTTGCTCTACAATGAAAATGAATTCGGCTTTTTTACACAACCCTAAACCCTTTTGGGGTGGAAGAGGTCATAAATGCAAACATTCATGTTGCAGAGCACATTGAAATGAAGTAATGAACAATAAATGAAGCATATGCACATCAAGTCAAAAGATTGTTATCCTTGATGAAGACATTGTTCAAACCATCAAGGGTGTTTGAATGCTATCATTTCTTTTTTTTGCATGCCAATCCTTCAAAATTGGTCACCCACAAAATACAAGAAATTTCTAAATGGACAAATGGGACACCTTCGAAATCATCCTTCTTAGACGTTGTAAATTGTTAAGTTACAAATTATAGATGCGGTCTTCGGAAGTAAACTTTCCAAGGAGGACCACCCCTTCTTACACTACAAAATTTACAAGATGATGAGATGCTTTTCTATTCTATATAGAGAGTTTCTATCATTTATGGACTCAAAATTAGCCACCCCATCATTTAAAGATGAAGAACCGTCACATGCAAATCCTTATACAATGTACAATTTCTTTGGCTAAGTATTCTATGGAGGACATTCAATATGTTCTTGTAAAAGCTATCCAAGGTTTACTTCAACTTTTCTATACAAAAAAATAATCTCTCTCCAAAGAGACAAAACGTCAAGTTTGGTCACTCCAATAGGTGAGCAAGAAACATCATTTGATTCCCAAGGTTTCGGAGATGTGCTATGAGGGTTGAGACGGTCAGTATTGAATTTCGTACGGAAATGTATGAGGTGCAAGGTTGCACCACATACATTTCCATCCGAAATTCAATACTGATTTCTTATAACTCTCATGGACCATCCCCTAGACCTTGCGAATCAAATCACCTTCCCTCCCACATACCATAGGGAACTAGCTTGACGTCTTTTTTTTTCTTTTTTGTTGGTTGGCTACAAGAACCAAACCAAATTGATCTCATTGGGGATCGAACCCGAGACCTCCACAAGAACAATAACTTCGAGGAAGCCAAAACCTTCCATGCATCACCTGAAGATGCCTTGAAGACCCCAAGGTCCTAATGAAGTGACTTGTTCTTGGATGTTAAAAGTTGAACTCGTTATACTTATTAAAACTTCTTTGGATTGGAAGGCATGCCCTCACCCGCAGTCGCCCCCCAATCCACGAAATTGGGCTCGAAACCACCAGGACCTGAAGTTGCCCCCACCCGCGCTCGCCCATGACCTGAAGTCGCCCCCCACCCGCGGTCGCCCCCCCCCCCCATCCACCAAATTAGGCTCGAACCACCAAAACAGAAGCTCGCGCCCCCACCCGCAGTCGCCCAGGACCTGAAGTCGCCCTCCACCCGCGGTCGCCCCCCCCCTCCGCCAAATTAGTCTGGAAACCACCAAAACAGAAGACCGCGTTCCCACCCGCGGTCGCCCAGGACCTGAAGTCGCCCCCAAGCCGCGGTCGCCCCCAATCCACCAAATTGGGCTCGAAACCACCAGGACCTGAAGTCGCCCCCACCCGCGGTCACCGAGAACCTGAAGTCGCCCCCCACCCACGGTCGCCCCCCCCCCTCCGCCAAATTAGTCTGGAAACCACCAAAATAGAAGACCGCGCTCCCACCCGCGGTCGCCTAGGACCTGAAGTCGCCCCCAAGCCACGGTCGCCCCCCCCCTCCGCCAAATTAGCCTGGAAACCACCAAAACAGAAGACCGCGCCTCCACCCGCGGTCGCCCAGGACCTGAAGTTGCCCCCAAGCCGCGGTCGCCCCTCCATCCACCAAATTGGGCTCGAAACCACCAGGACCCCCACCCGCGGTCGCCCAGGACCTGAACTCGCCCCCCACCCGCAGTCGCACCCCATTCCACCAAACTGCCCTCCACAACCACCAGGACCTGAAGCCGCCCCAACCCGCGGTCACCCAGGACCTGAAGTCGCCCCCACCCGTGGTCGCCCAGGACCTGAACTCACCCCCAACCCGCAGTCGCCTCCAATCCACCAAATTGGCCTCGAAACCACCAGGACCTGAAGTCGCCCCTACCCGCGGTCGCCCGAGACCTGAACTCTCCCCCACCCGCAGTCGCCCAGAACCTGAACTCGCCCCCCACCCGCAGTCGCCCCATTCCGCCGAATTGGGCTCAACAACAGCAAGCGAGAAGACCAATCGCCTACCCGCGGTCGCCCAGGACCTGAAGTCGCCCCCCACCAGCAATCGCCTCTATCTTAAAGTCACGCCAGTCGAGAAACCACCGTAGCAGAAGATGTGAGCCATCTCCAACACTAATGAAGTCAGACTTAATTGCGTGCTTCATTGACTACAACTGACCTGTCCTTCAATATTGGTAGCGAGTTAATCCTACAAAATCAGTCTATAAATACAGAATTATAGTAAGACTAATTAGAAAAATTGAAGAGGGTTTTCCAAACCCTAAACCCTAACCCTATACCCTAAACCCTATACCCTAAACCCTATACCCTAAACCCTATAGAAAAACCATGGACCTTCTCCATGTATGCCACCCAAAAAGTAATGTACTTCTATTTTTTAGGGTGGATAAAATGATAAACATATGTGATTTGCTTTTCATTATATGTCATAAAAAAGTTTGAACTCCTAAACCTTGCACTTGTAAGATATAAACCATTGAAGGTGTCATTTCCAAACTTTTTAATCTTCAATAAATTCAATATTCATTCACCCCTTCAAATGTGTTTTAAATCCCCTTGATGTATCAAGAGGAGGACCCTATTCAAATTCCTATGTTTAAAGATGGAAAATGAAATGACGAGGAGAAGGGCTTTTCCAAGTCTCCATTTTTAAAAAACACTTCCTATGTAGATCAAAAGATTTTTTCTTCATGCATCTCATGGTGTTAGTATTTTTTTTGTACATCGTTTCCCCCCAAAGGGAATGTCTCCTCCAAATGTACTCCCTCTAAAAATTAAAATAGGAAATGGTCATGTTGAATTTTACATGAACACGAAGAAAAAAAAATTGTGAAGAAGAAGAGCTTCCCCAAGCCTCCATTTTTAAAAACCATTTCTTATGAAGATCAAAAGATTTTTTCTTCATGCATCTCATGGTGTTAGTATTTTTTTTGTACATCGTTTCCCCCCAAAGGGAATGTCTCCTCCAAATGTACTCCCTCTAAAAATTAAAATAGGAAATGGCCATGTTGAATTTTACATGAGCACGAAGAAAAAAAAATTGTGAAGGAGAAGAGCTTCCTCAAGCCTCCATTTTTAAAAACCATTTCTTATGGAGATCAAAAGATTTTTTCTTCATGCATCTCATGGTGTTAGTATTTTTTTTGTACATCATTTATTCATTTCCCCCAAAGAGAAGGTCTCCTCCATATGTACTCCCTCTAAAAATTAAAATAGGAAATGGTCATGTTGAATTTTACATGAGCATGCGGAAAAAGAAAATGTCAAGGAGAAGAGCTTTCCCAAGTCTCCATTTTTTAAAACCACTTTTGATGTAGATAAAAAGATTTTTTCTTCATGCATCCCACAGTTTCAGTATTTTATTTGTATATCGTTTCCCCCCACAAGGAAAGGTCTCCTTTTAATGTACTCCCTCCAAAAATGAAAGTAGGAAATGGTTATGTTGAATTTTACATGACCACATGGATGGATGAAGAAGAAATAAAATGTTAGGAAGAAGGGCTTTTCCAACTCTCCACTTCGTCAACCAATTCTCTTTCTTTATTACTTAATTAACTTTTGATCACTTTGTCTTGAATGCCTCATTCTTAGAATTTTCTGGAGTTAATCCTCAGAAAAGGGGGGAGTGGTACTTGAAAAGTTTGAACACCTTCCCTCCAATTTGTTAGGGCGGAAACTCAAACTCATGTTTTTTGGCGCCCCTGACCCGTAGATGCCCCTGACCCGCGGTCGCCCCTGACCCGAGGTCGCCCCATACGCAGCCGCTCCCATCGTCATGAACTAGGGAAGACCTTTTGGAATCTGAGACCCGCGGTCGCCCAAGAAATGACCTATTGTCGCCCTATATGCAGCCGCCCCTTGTACCCGCGGTCGCCCAAGAAATGACCTATTGTCGCCCTATATGCAGCCGCCCCTTGTACCCGCGGTCGCCCCATTACCCGCGGTCGCCCAGGAAATGACCTGTGGTCACCCTATATGCAGTCGCCCCTGTACCCGCGGTCGCCCAAGAAATGACCTGTGGTCGCCCTATATGCAGCCGCCCCCTGTACCCGTGGTCGCCCCATTACCCGAGGTCGCCTAGGAAAAGACCTGTGGTCGCCATATGCAACCGCCCCCCTATACCCGCGGTCACCCTGCACCCGAGGTCTCCTTCCAGAAACTCTAATTTTTCCTGAATGGCAGTTTCTGAACAGTGGGACCCAGACCCGCACGCGCCCTAGGCGACTTCGGGTATTTAAGGGGATACTGGATTCCCAAGTCGTCACTTCCTTCGTCGCACCGCGCCTTTCATCCGCCTTGAAGCGTCTGACTGCCGGTTCGTGGGTTGGAAGTTTGGGCATCTACACGTGTTGTGGCTTCCACGTTTACGAGTTCATTTCTTCGGTTATATTATCAACAAAAGTCTAGTTCTCTTTACGCTAGAGTGACACAACAAGATGACGAAGAAGAAAGGAGATCGCCATAGCAGGCAACGACGTGCCCTTCTTGACCCAGCGGCTAAGGCACATCGGGGATGGCGTCATGTAAATTCCGATTGGACCTTGACGACTTGCAAGTTATTTGTGGATTGGTGCCATATCGACAAGCTCTTCCCTTACCATCGACACATTCACCATGTGAAGCAAAACCAAGAAAATCTTCATTACTGCAAGGATGATGCATTTGTCCAGAGATGTATTGAAGTGTACCGAGCATTGTACGGAAAGCGAAAAATTCCACGGAGCGAAGTCTCAATGGGCATATGCCAAATGGTATATGCAGAGTTACAATTGGGGAAAACGGTAGATTGGATGACCTTCAAGACATCCAAGAATGTCACGCTTCCAGATACAAAAGACATTCCCAGAGCGGGTCCTTCAAATAATCCTCGGGATGGGCTAGGGCCCAAAAAGAACATTATAGAAGGAGTGGTAGATGAGGATTATGTTTGGTCAACGTCAACTGGAGAATCGGACTCCGATGAAGAGCCATTGCCTGAACCTAGGGACAGGATGGAAGATACATCAATGGAAGAAAACTTAGCATTGGTGGTATCAGAAGAAGGCAACATGCAACGGACCACACCAACGGATGGAGAACCTTTTATGTCTGTGGAACCGATAGGCATCCGTCCTCCTGAAGATGATGAAGTGTTCCATTACGTGCAAGCTCGCTTGCAAGAAATTAATGAAGATAGGTTGGATGGGGAGAGTGAAGCCGTAGAAGAGATTCCTTTGACCTTGATGAATTTGCCTTCCATGGAAGGATTGCGTGAAATGGAACAAGAACATCAAGGTGTACTTGGAGAAGACAATAAACGGCGGACGAAAGAATCCTATAAAGTGGAGTTGGAGATGCTTTTAAAGGATCTTGAAGAAAAAGAAAGGGAGTGTGAGATCATCGAGAAGCGAAGCGCACAAGAGATTCAGGTTGAGGATGTGGGCACCCTCAAAGAACTAATTCAAGCTGGATAAACTCGTTTGGCAACCCAACAAAGAGAAATGGAACAACTGGAACAATTTTACCTCAAGTTCAATAAGGGAGAAGATGGAGGTTCTAGTTCAAATGTCAATCCTGTTATGGATGAACGACTTCAAACAATAATGGGAAAATGTAGGATGGAAGAAAACAACCTTGCCATTGAAAAAGGAGGTGTGGAAAAGGCAAGATCGACATTGAACCGCTTGAAGGAGATGAAGGATGCAGATCCTATTGACCGGTCGTTGCAATCGGATTCATTGTCTGTGGATGTTGAAGATTCATCATCCACTACGGAAATAGAGAAGTTGAAGATGAAGTTAGTGTCTGTGAAAAGATTGGAACAGAAGTTGGAGGAAAAGATGTCGTGGCCGAAGGCACACATCAGGTTCATGTCATTGTTCAAGAAGTGGTGGATCCAAAATAAGATGTGGAACCATGACCTGACCCTTTTGAAGAGGGAAGAGAGAGTGGCAAGAGCCCAAATAGAATTGGAAAAGAAGAAAAGGGAAGAACAAGGGGAAATGGATGGAGTATAAATTAGGTGGCTCTTGTTTCTTTTATGACTATGTACTTCTTCCAAGATATATGAAGAAAAAGGCTTTGTCCTTATTTTTGCTGAAATACAAGAATGTTTATTTTTATTTTTTGTGTATGAAAATGTGATTGCATTTGGATCCAAACATTTGAATTTTTGACAAATTTTGATGATTTGAAGTTATGTGAATGTTAATTTCTTGTTAAATTTGTGTAGTGTTTTAAAAAAGAAAAGAATTCTAGTAACTTTGAGTCTACACAAAGAACCCTCAATAAATTTAAGCTGCATCATCTATGAGAGTTTCAATATAAGTTTATATGGTTTCATTTTTCAGTATTTTAACATATGGTTTGAACATATTGTAAATGACAACATTCCCATGCCCTTCACCTCGTGAATGTATGGATTCTTCTTGAGATTTATAATTTGGGAAAAAAACATCCTAAAAAGGTACTCAAAAGAATACTTTTGGAATTGATAGAGAAATGGAAGTTATACATTCTGAGTTGTGGATTCCATGTATATGGTTTGATCAACCAATGTTGTCCCCCATTTTTCTTTTTAATTTGAAAGAGAAAGTTCTTAATTTTTTCCACATTTGAGTACAAGCTAATTCTATTTATTTTTTCTTAAGTTTGTTGGAATGGATTTGAAATGAGTTTCCCTTCATGTGGTTGTTTAAAAAAAAAATTGCATTCTTTAAGTCTATGACCATACTCCCGAAAATCTTTTTTTGAAGTATCTATAAATACCATGTGAAACCCTTGGATAGTGTTTAGGGTCTAATAAAATCTCTATCTAAACTAGGATGACTTTCATCTAGAAACTCAACGATGGAACGCTAACGGGATAACAAAAATGGCCTTGGGTCCTAAAGCGTAAGCGCGGTCGCCCTTCAAGTACCCGAAGTCCCCTCTTGAGACCCGCGGTCGCCCCCTTCTACCCGCAGTTGCCTCTTGAGACCCGCGGTCGCCCCCTTCTACCCGCAGTCGCCTCTTGAGACCCGCGGTCGCCCCCTTCTACCCGCAGTCGCCCCCCCTAGACCCGCAGTCGCCCCCCCTAGACCTGCAGTCGCCCCCCCCCAGACCCGCAGTCGCCTCTTTCTACCCGCAATCGCCCCCCCTTCCACCCGCAGTCGCCCCCCTTACCCGTAGTCGCCCCCCTTACCCGCAGTCGCCTCTTTTTCGACCCACAAACGCCCCCCTTGGACCCACAGTCGCCTCTTTTTCGACCCGCAGTCACCCCCCTTGGACCCGCAGTCGCCCTTTGATCTGCATGCGCGCTCCTAGTGCAAACCGTCGACCCGCAGTCACCCACGGGGCGAGTGTGCCTGTTACGATGTCGCCCGTTTCCTGCACCCATTCTGGCTCTCAGGGGGCGACTTGCGGTGCTAGCAAGACGGCAGTGTAAAGCTGAAGGCCCGGATTGTGGTTTTCACCTTCCTTCAGGGATGAACTCTTGCCTTGAATCTTCGAAAGAGGCTTCTTGTGGATGTTTGGTTCTTTGGAGGGCAACGACTTGGTTTGTGTGGTTTAAAAGACCGTTCAAAGCAAGTGGCTTTGCCATTCTTTTTTCTAAATCAAGGCTTTGATTCATATGATAATATTGTTTGAAGAACTCATAGGCGAGGAACAATATGGCTAGTCGGGGTGAGGGGAGGAGGACTACCATTAACGATACAAGGAGAGCCACGAAGGAGTGGGACCCTTGGTTAGTTGTAGACATTGACCGTCAATTTGCGAGAAACACACGAACATGTGTTTTCTGTGGGTGGACCTCCGTATTTGTACGAAAGCGGGCATTTTGTCACTTTGGATTTGGCGGCAGGACTGCATCGGAGCGATGTAAGAAAATCCCATGGGCAGTATTGCAAAAGTTCAGGACTTGTGGTGGGGTTGTTCCAAAGGAAATGAGCTTTGAACAAATGCATGAGGAGGTTCCAGAATTTGATGTTGTAGACGAGACTATGGTTGAGCCTATGTTGGAGGGGGATAGGGAGAGGTCAGAGGAGCCTAGTGCTACGAATGAACCAATGCTCCCTATTACAGATTCAGGAGATTCCACTCCTCAAACAATTTTGAGAAGGAGGAATAACCCTTCCATTTCTAGGCAAACTAGCATGGATGAGGCATTACAAAGTAGCACGAGAGCAAAGTTAGATACCATGTGGGCTTCCTTTTTTTATGAGGCTAGCATCGCGTTCAATGTTGCGCGCCATCCTGCCTTTGTGAAAGCAGTGAAAGAGACAGCAGCATCAAGACTACAATACCAACCGCCCTCATACAATGCTTTGCGTACAAGAATGATAGAGCCAAAGAAAGAAAGTGTTTCTAAAATGGTCACTGAGCGGACAAAGCACTCTATCGAAGTTTATGGAGCGACTATTTGTTCGGATGGTTGGTTTGATACTAATAGCCGTCCATTACTAAATTTAATGCTCGTGTGTCCTGCAGGGGATGTGTTTCTTGGATCGGTGGACACCACGGGGGAGAAGAAGGACATTGCGTACACAACCAATATGATGGCGCAATACATAGAAGAGGTTGGCCCCCAAAACATTGTCCAACTATGTACGGATAATGCTGCTGTCATGACGGGGACTTTGAAGGCATTACAAGAGAAATATCCTCACATGTATACCCAAGGATGCGCAGCACACATTTTGGACTTGCTTTTGGAAGACTGGGCAAAGGATGTCAAGGTGATGAGAATAGTACGACGTTGTACGCAGATAGTAAAATACATCAAGAGGTACCATTCCACATTGGCTCTCTTCCGAAAGTACTCCCCGGACAAGGCATTGCGAATGCCTTCTAAAACACGCTTTGCAGTGAACTTCCTCATGATATCACGTGTGGTGGAGTGCAAGTTAGCATTGATGCGAGTGATAATGGATGAGACATATGTGCAATTTGAGGCTAGTTTGGAACGTCGCCAAAATGGAGATGTATTGAGTGCGCGAGCCCGTATAGCGTGGAATGACATTCATGCGGAATCTTTTTGGGTGGAGTGTGAGAATTTTTTGCACATGGTGGAGCTCGTCATTATTGCTCCCCGAGTGTTTGATGGGAAAGCCCCGGCAATGCCTAAGGCTTGGTTGGTTATGAAGACTCTTCAAGAGCACGTGTGGAGCTTGAGAAACGAACCTTTTTTTCTGAATGATGAAACTGCAACGAAGTTTGAGACGCAATTCGAGGCTCGTTGGAAATTGATGCTCATAGACCTACACTATGCAGGGGCACTCTTAAATCCTTTCTTGATTGAAGTAGGAACCCTTCGTAACGACGGTGTGGCCAAAAGAGCCTTAAATCGGGTGCTTCGAAAAATGAGCGAGTCATTGGGATTATCATATATGGAGGCATTGCAGGAGCTCACGCAGTTCGAAGAGAAGATAGGTCCTTTTGACCCCTTAGAAGAGGCTCCTGATATTACACAATGTAAACTAATGCTTCATCAATGGTGGAATCTTGTGGTGCTAATGTTCTCCCAAAAATTGCAATGAGAGTTCTATCTTTGACATGCTCAGCATCATCATGTGAAAGGAATTGGAGCATGTATTTGTTTGTGCACAATAAAGTGCGAAATCGCCTAACCACATCCAAGGCGGAAGCATTGGTGTATATCTACACCAACAGTAAACTTGAACGTGAGAAACGTGGACGCAATCCTACAATGTTCTACGAAAAGTACCTTATGGATGGAAATACCTCGGAAGAGAATGAGGAGCCATTAGGTACAGGATCATCAGGGGATGGCGACCCAGTTAGAAGGGCTCGAGCTAATGAGAACATTAGGCTGGTAGAAGAGCGTCTACGTGGAAATATTTGGACAGGACTGATTCGTAGTGAAAAGAGTCCTCCACGGAGACACAACTATGGAAATACATTTACAGTTGAGAATAATACGTACTACTCTGAGGAGGAGGAGATTCAACGTGCACCACGAAGGCCCCCGCAACCCTACGTCTCTGCTAGGGATAGGAATGTACCTCCTCCAATAAATTCATCACCAACTCGGGCAAGTAGTCCCGACAACCCCAATGAAGGCATACATAGTCCAATGCCCATAAGAGCTGAGGAAGCAAGATCTCCAAATGTCGTAGATCAAGGTTCTACAAGGGTAATGAACCTACAAAGTGCTGCTCGAGTTGCTGAGGTAAATGAAAGGCAAGAGGAGGCAACACCACCAACACACGTTGAAGATGTTGTGCTTACAAGCGTTCCACTTTCTCCATTACGAAGCCCCTTAAGAACAAAAAATGTGGAATATGATTCAGACTTGCCCTTGCAAGTTGTTATGAACTGGAATCGTACGGTGCCCTTAAGTGGAGGAGGAAACACAAACAATGCTAGGGCGACTAGGTCTATACCAACCCATGCGACTAGGTTGCCCTTGCATAATAGTCCTCTTAGGACAGTTGATAATGAAGGCCATGTTTCAGCTCCGCAACCCACTCAACCCTCCTCTATTTCTGGCCCTGGAGAATCATCCTTGCTCGTGCGTGAAGGCACAAGAGGACAGAAAAAGCGATTGAGGAAGACGCAAGAGAGGCTACAAAGAAATCCCAAACGACAGAACCATGTTGTCCAAAGATTCATTATGGGTGAAGCCAATTCCAATCGAAACATTGGGCAATCCAGTAGAGGTGGACAACATCCTACATCCAACCTTGATGGAACAAGAGATGCATTGAGGTTGACTAAACGATTGGTGCAAACTAGTGGCGATGGCGTCATGGATACTGAAGTGCGGAACGTGAACTCAGAGGTAGAACATGAAGTGCAAAATGAACGAGTACGAAGGGAGGATAACGAGAATGATAATCGTGATGATAATGATAGGGGGGAGGAGTCGGATGATGATTCTGACCCTGACGCTGATGAGGTGCCTAGTGATTACACATTTTCACCGTAACTTTATAAATATAGATTTAGAGGTAGTGAAGTGGTAATGTAATGCTTTTGCATAATTTTGGTGTGTTGAAGTTTTCTAGCTTAAGTTCATAGGCAAATAGCCTATAGATGAGTTTTGTGTAGTATCTACTTTAGTATGAAAGCATGATAGTGTTAGAATTACAAAGTTTTGTTCAATGTCTTGAGTGTGGACTTCTACAGGTATAGACGTGGAGATCTTAACAAAGTTCATGGAAGTACAATTGAAGTAGAAGTTCATTTATAAGATTGGGTCACTACTCTATTAGTGTGTACAACTTATAAATACAGTAATACTAATTATCCTTACTTTTTTCTTGTTTTTGTATCTATTTTTGGTGTAATTATTATATCCAATTGCGATATTGGCTTCTACACTTCAATAGGAGTAGAAAATTTGAATTAGAAATTCCCAACCATATGTAATAAAAACATGTAGAACTCGGAGGCTCCTATGAATGAGTGAATGACCACAGAATGTGAAATACTTAATTTAAGGCTTAGGAGAATGCAATGGCACATGGAAACTGAAGGATCCTAAATCGTGAGCAAGATTGAAATGGTTGTTATATCCATGTTTGCAATTGCAACGGTACACGAGGTTGCTCTTAACCTTTAACGGATGGACTAGTGAGTATGAAAATCATCTCCAATGGAACTTTGTGATGTGATGTACTTGCCTTTCCCCTCACAAAAATACTCATTTCCGGTATGAGGACTCAATAAGATCTCTCTTTTGGGAATTGGGACCCAATTTTCAAAGATGGACAATTGCATTTATGTCGTATATTAGAAGTTCTTATCATCCATGGAACAAAAGAAATTCCTTGCGTATGGGATAAAGCCAAGATCGCCCTTTTCCTTACACCCGCGGTCGCCTTTACACCCTCAGTCGCCCTGAGTTGGACCCACAGTCGCCCTGGATTTTGGACCCGCAGTCGCCCTGGATTTAGGACCTGCAGTTGCCCTCATTCTAGGACCCGCGGTCGCCCCACCTTACCCGCATGCGCCCCACCCGCAGTCGCCTATGGTGACGTGGTCAAAGCTTTCCACGTCACTGTTGACAACCTGCCACGTAAGATAAAAATTTTGGCTGCCCTGTCCGAAAATCCTAAACCCTAATTTCGCGCTTGTCAAATTTGTCTCGTATATGCGACACTCATCTTATACGACATGCGACATCAGACGAACAACTTGACACCCAAACCCGAAAACACGTTCGACAGAACAACCTTGCCTCCAAGTTGTTCACTCCAACAATTTCTTCCCCACTCCCATCTCCAATAACAAAGCGAAGTGCTTTGCGAAGGTTGCCTAGTGTAGACGAACTTGTTTTCGACATGACTTTCTTCCCTTGGGTCATTCTAGACCTTCGTAGTTCCTTACAAGATGAGAAATACAAAGACCTACGCCTACTCTTTCTACTTCTTCTCAACGTACTAGGAATGGCCGTGCCCAAGTTCTCTACAAGCATGAGAAAGATGTTACCCTAAATCTAACACTCTGAACTTTGGTGAGCACTTGGAACTAGAAGTATACAATGGCTCTCTCTTGTAGAAATGTCTTCTATTTATAAAGTTCAGAGGAGTGGTCTACAAGCGTACAATGTCACATTGAAAAGTTCAATGAAGACAGAGGCTTGAATTGGGAGAGACAAAGAGGTATTTCAAAGATGGCTTGTTGCGCCGTAAATATTCATAATTCAAGGCAAGCAAATCCGTGTGTGAATCTGACAAATTCTATGAACTTTAATGACGTCCAAGGGGCGGCCACCGTGCATTCATGACTCTTGTAAAGGATGGTGCTCTAATGGGCGTGGAAGGCGGCGAAGGACAGGGCTAGAATGGTCAGACTTTGTAGTCGATGGCTGTCAATTTAAATAAATTGGATGACTAGAGTGTCAGTAGTTAATGGATGTAGATGGCGGCTACTGACAATAATTCAGTAGTTGTCAATTGCACTACATGTCAGTAGATACTCAATGTAGATGGCGGCACATGATGGTACTGTAAGAGAAGTGGATGGTTGCGGAGGGCTTGGCAAAAATAGATTTGAAAGATCTATTTTTAAAGAGGACAACAAATGCTGAGCCGAATACTAGTAATATTTCATAGTCCTGTACAATTGACAGTGATGAACTATTTGAGCTCTTTCAAATTTGACTCATCCCCATCTCATGCTGAGGATTACGGGTCTTCATTTTGATTACTCTATGCACTATTTTTGAAGATGGCTTGCATTTGAGTAGACGGTCATGAGGTACCTCTTTTGTTTCCAATAGAAGATGGAGGACGTGCTAGAGTTCTTAGTCACCTTCTACACGTCCGATTTAGATTTGTAGAATCTTCAATCTATGTGGAAGAAGAGAGGATGTCGGAGTTGGGCAAGGTGAAAGAATTTGTCCCTGTTGTGAAATCCGTGGAGGATGATGGACATTGTTGGCACCTTTCTCCCGGGAATTATAGAGCCTATGGACTTCCCCTTTCCATGCTAGGTTCTTCCACTGAGATTTTGAGTCATCAGTCAGATAATTGTACAGTAGATATGCCGTATGCAATATACAATGTTACACCTAGTGCAATTCCTCAAGTTTCTCCGGTTCTTCAGAAGCCTTCATTACTTCATGCTATGAAGGTAGAGAAATTAGATCCAATCATAGAATTATCTAGTGAATTAGAAGGAGAGTCTCCTGAGGTAACCCTTAGAAATCAAGGATGCTCTATTGGAACTACAATGAGTAAAAGGGCCCTATTGAATTCTACATCTGGAAGTCCATCAAACAATCAATTGCAATCTTCATTGTCTTATCCTTTGTTGCATCCTTATCCAAATGGCAGAGTAAGTATAATGGATTGTTTGAAGAGACTAGCCAACATGCATCGATCTCAAAACGAATTGTCTACAATGAATCTGAGTGTCATGAAGCACCAACGTGTTGCATTTCTTCCAGCAGTATTTGATGGAGATATCATTTTTGAAATACTGCCATGCCGCTCTACTTCGTCTTCATCAGCGGCGCGAAGCTTGGAAGGAATGGATAAGCGCTATGATGGACACCCGTGGTGTTGGCTCATCACCACAAACATCAACAACTCCAACAACCTCAAGTTCCGTAAGTCCCATTGTGCTAGCCATCTTGCTTGTGTAAATCCGAACTGTGATTATCTAAAGAGAGCTTCCAAGAAGAATGAAACAAAGTGGAGTGGCTTCACACCAATTCCTTTTGCAATGGGGGATGGACATCCCAAAGATTGTACTCTAGTTTGCAAAGTGTGTAGGAAACCACCTTCATGTCTTAGCCTCTGCAATGCTAGGATATACTATGTTTTCAGTGATAACCTATCAATGAGTAGGGCCGCTATTCACTTCGGAGAACACAACCACCCGATTGCGAAGGGCATGTATAGAGATTCTACAGAGGAAATCTATGGACTCATTGAAGAACAAGTGGCCAAAACACCAACGGCCACAAACTCAACAATTGCTCTCTCTGCTAGTAAAGAGTTCTTAACCAACTATTTATTTCACAACGGAGATGGAGAGAAGGAGTTATTGAAGGGGGAAGAAATGGATGAGGTAGTGGACCGCTTCCAATATCTCAGTAGTCCAAATATACGGAATGTGATCTCCTCTTTCCGCTCAAACAATTGAGGGGGGATCATTGACAACATTATGACTATGAAGAAGGAGTCGAAGTTCGAATTCATACATGATAGCGTCTTCCTAGGCCAAGGGAAGGAGAAGGTTTATATCTTCAAAATGCTCACCGAAGGACCTAGAAGTGGAGTGGACCTTGTAAGGCGCATGCAACCAGGAGGTAATCTACAGAATGCGTGGTTGATGTTTGACCACGTAAAGCGCGTGAAGGAGTAGACTACAATGGCCTGCCACGAGTATGATGCCGAGTACAAAAAGGTGATGACTATTGCGATTTGCGATATGCAGTCTGAAGATGATGAGGTGCAAGTACAATTTTGGAGGAGCTTAAACATGGTCATGGAGAGACATGGAGTGGATAATCCAAACTTTAAAGGATTCATGGCAGATAGCGCTATGGCCAATTGGAATGTGGTCCGGATTGTCTATGGCAATGGATCTGCCAATGAGGAAATGGAGAATCATGAAAGGACCTGTTTGCTGCATTGGAGTAGTTCTCTTCATAAACACACCCAAAAGTACATCAAGGAAGCATTCCAACAGCAACATATTTCTCTATGTAAGCAATACAAAGATTCTAAGAATATGGATCAGGTAGAGACACGTTACCTTGCAATTCGATCGTGGTGGCTATCATCCGGAGCTGCAAATGAAGAAGCATTTCATCACTTAGACCATTGGCTAGCATTCTGGCATTTTCGGTATCAACAATGGGGAGGCTTCATGGACATGGTGAGTGAAGTAGTTATTTCTATGTATAAGAGGATTTCAATTTTTAAAGGTGTCCACCATATAATGCAAAGGTAAACCTATAGTGCTACATATAATTTTCTTTGTTTTGCAATGATGTACTATAGAATAAAGAAAGAACTTCATTTTATATTTTAAAACTCTGTGAGTTATTCTTCTAAGGTACCCAAACAGGGGGGCCATGAAATAATGAAAAAACGTATGTCGGGTCCAATGGAAGTATTCGTGGTGTTTACTAGACCTCGTATTTGGGGTACCTGGAAGTAAATATAAAATTCTTTGGAGTCCTCATGTAGTATGTAAGTACTTTCTTGTACCAATAATTGAAAAGAACATTGTATTTCTTTCTTTTTATATAATAATATATGCGCATTCGAAATTGCCTTTCAATGCCCTTCATTATATGATAGGACATGTTTAGTGGACCACAAAAGAGTTTACAATTTCAAATGTCTATGAGGTTTTTAAAGTGAAGTGCTAATTGTTCTCTAAACTTGCGTTCATTTGTAGAAATTGAATTTGGAGGAGATGCTCGACCTACCATCGTGCAATTTATCTGAAACAGTTCATAACAAGTGGCTCCAAATGTCTGGAAAAAGGGGAAACAACTTGTTTGATGCCACTTGTGATGACAGTATTCGTGCATGGATGCAAATGACAAATTATCGAGCATACCTTAGAGGTCATGCACATGGCTTTGGTCCATCGAAGAACGAGTTGAAGTTGAGGGCTGCCACTCGAAGCAAAGATCCAAAGAAAATTGCTGAAGCTCTCAATACTTTACCTAGAGCAGAGGGGCTTGGAAATCAAATACCTCATTTGGAAGGAGAAGAAATCTTTGGAAGTACAAAGAGGAAGTTGGATGTACCTATAGGAGATGCTGGAGACTCACATCGAACGGACAAAGTTAATTTCTCTCAACTACGTGTGCGTACTAGGTCCACAACAACTTCTACGGAGATCTTGGAAGGGAAAGGTAAAGAGCTAGACATAAATACTTCTCTACATGTCACTATTGCATGTGAAAGTGACTGTGACACATCCAAGTGGCATATTGCAAGGATTAGCCACAAATAAATGCAAAATGTCATGCTCAACAACAGGGGTCGAATATCAAGTGTTCCGCCAAAATTGCTCAAGGAAAAAAGGGAACCCCAGCTCCAACCTATCAAGGTAGAAAAATAGATTATGGTAGTAAGCAAGAAGTGGTGGTCGACTTTTGGTTTTGTTCGGATGACATTGAACGTTGTGTGAAAGGTTCAAAACGAAAGTGGATAATCGATTGGCTAGAGGTGCCGAAGGTTTGGCCTATTCTATTAGGGACACACCTCAATCGGGAGGAAACTCTACTCTTGCAACATGCGGGATTTTGACTCCAACAACGTCCTACGTTGTCACCACGTCAACTTTTCAACATGTCAAAGATTTTCAAGACTGCCTTATTTGACCAACCACCACCAAAGAATCCAGATGCATATCCAACAATTAGGAACAATCGAACTATTCGGAGGATTGCAAATGCACCAACTATAGAGCAACGAAACAAGTGGGAGAGTGCAGGAAATGTTAGAGGACAAATAGTGGGAGTCACCTTGCTCCCCTTCCCAGGCCTTGGTGCAATAGTCTCGCTAGAGACAGGAGCAGACCATAATAGAAATGTCTACCGAATTACAGTCGGCATGTTTTCTACATGCACATGCCCAAACTTTATAAATATGGTTGTTTCTGCTATTGGAGGTCGACAACAGTACATGAATTGCAAGCACTTGTACTACTTGTACAGGTACTTCTGCAAGATGGATGTCAACGAAGACAAATTCATTCATGCACCTAGTTATAGCTTCAATGAGTTACAACTACTTCTAGTTCGAGCAAGAATTATTATAGTTCCTGAATAGGCATGGATGTCTATTTAAGAAATTCATACTTTATTCGTATTGTATTCATTTACATATGCTATGACTGAAATGATTTATACCACTTGGAATTGAAAATGTCTATGCATTTCCTAAGTATTGGAATATGTCTCATCGATGAAGTGTTTTTAAGCAATTTTTCATGAATGATAGGAAACTGTAATCATAATTTAGTATTGTACCCATGAATATGCAAATTTATTTAATTGTATTCATTCTATATTTTAATTTTTTTGGAAACATATAGCCTTCAAGGGCCACAGCAAGACTTCCACAACATAACATCGGAGGCAACCCTATTTTTACTACCTACTTAATTTTCTTCTTAATTCCTTTCTCTCCCTTCTCTTTCTTATTTTTTTCACTATCTTTTCTTTCTTAATTGGTTGTCCTTGACATTCTTTTTCTCTAACATTCTTTTTAATATCCCTTGAACTCTTATTTTTTTTTCATTTCCTTTCTATTTCTTTTTCCATTTCTTTCATTTACTACCCATTTATGTCCTCACTTCCCATTTTATCCTTTCTCTCAATTTTTATTCTTTTGCTTTCAATTTTTTTGGCACTATTTTTATTCATTAGAACCGTCACTTTCATGGATGGTTTTCGTCATTTATTTCTAGTACATTTTTCATCTTTTCTACCTCACATATTTGTATTATTTTCTACAAATTCAGGAAATATGTTTACATGTGGCATTAAATTTAAGTCACCCCAAAATAAATTCTTATAATTTAAAATTATCTTGCACAACATACTTACGAATGGGAGTGAGAACCCTAAACCACAATGATTTCTCGTAGACATCTGATCTAAACTCGTCAGTTGTCTACTCATCCTTCACATGCCCTCTTATACTAGCTCATGTTGGAAATCCCAATCCATATATATGCAATACTCAAAAGATACAATTATTTATATTCATTAGAGTTACTCAAAAAATTACAATCGACTATTGCCAAAGTCACATGAATCTACTATACATGAAGTGGTGGGCATATTCTTTATTATAGTTAATAAACAAATTGTTTGAACTTTGCACAAAATTTTGGAAGTCTAAATACATAGCCAAAAAATCAAGAACGATAAAGTATAAAACTTTATTACTATCCACGGTCATAGGTCACAAAATTTACTATAAATAGTAAGAGTTCTTCAACTTTTTGAAAAAACAATACAAACAAAAATTTTGGAGGAAAAATTTTCCAAAAAAAAGAGTTTGGGGGCTCACCGCTCACAAGCTCTATGCTCACAGCTCGCAAGCTCACCTCTCCAAGCTCGCACGCTAGCGTCGTTGGTTTAGACAAGATGTGACCATCAAATCTACAAAGTTTGAGGTTAGTCTTTAAACCTTTTTTTCTCCATTTACTAGATTTTTTATTTTTTATTTTTATTTTTTATTAGATTAGCATTAAAACTATAGAATTAGAAGTTAGAAGTTAAGTTCATATCATCAAGGTCATTAGAAAATACAAATTTAGATTTTAAAGTAGTTAGAGAGTTCTAGTACCTTTCAAAAAAGATATTACACATTAAGAAAATAAAAACTTAAGAAGTTACACTTGGATGAAAAGTAGTCTGTGAAGTGGATGAAGAAGTACGATATCATCAAAAAGAATCAAAAAAGGAATCTCAAAAACTAATAAATCTGAACTTAATTTTTTTTTAAATTTACTCATATATTATATTTTTTCCTACATGTAAATCATTGATTCATTACATTTAGATTTGCTATGAGAAAGTTATGGACCATCTTTTTTTTTGGGCAATTACAGCATGTTCTTAAAAAGATAACGTGTAGGATTCATTTTTTAATACAATTTTTACATTTGATAAAAAAAGGTCCACGTGGTTTCTAAAATAACCTCACCATTAGGATTAGTGTATTTTAATTCCATCTTAGAGATATTTATAATTTAGATTTTCCTTTTACCTTGTACCTACTTCTCTTCTACAATTTCTTAAAAGAATAAAAATTAAATTTTCCTATATTTAATTTTTTTTCTAGACTCTCCATTCAATTCTCCTTCATAAAGATTTGAAGCTCAAAACTTTGTAGTGCAAAAAATTAAAGTTAAGAAGGTTCAAAGTCAAATAATCTAGTCCCGCAATATGCTGAAAAACATTTTTTTTCACTTTAAACAAAAATATCTTGCAATCTCTGTGGTCATAATTTCTAAAGTTTTTTCTGCACATTCTTATAATAGTTTTGTATAATATCCTATAGTTAGATGTGCAAAAAAAATTTCAAATTTGTGTACCCTAAACCCTATAGAAATGGCAATTTTGAGTGGATTTTTTTGCAAAAAAAGGGCCTTGGTCCTTTAGAGGTCAATCCCTAATGACCTAAGGGAGGGGCACTTTCCAAATGGGCTAGAACTAAGAAGAACTTGAAAAAAAATTTTGCTCCTTATTTTTTAGAATTGGGTGGAATGTAATTATAGGATTGTATTGTTCATATTGAAAGTGAGCACATTACAAAAATTTAAATTAACCCCTAAAGGACCAACCTGCATTTTTTGGTTGTATAGCAATTTTGGGCAGGTACGTGTGGCTAGTGATTTCCATATTTTTGACCCAAATTTTAATAGAAGGTGGGGACGAGGAATATCTTTCAAATGCACTAAATCTCATGACATTTGGAAACACATGTCAATAGTTATGGCCTAATATGTTGCTTTTTTTCATAAATGGGCAATCTGGGCAGATTTTTAAAAATCACCTTTTTCAAGAACTGAAATTTGAAATTGGTTTTCTAGAGTTATATATAATTGGAAAGCTTTGAATCATTCCATTTTGATCAAGGAGTCAAAAGTTATGAGGTTTTTTGGTTTGCGGGAAATTATGGATTCTCTACTCTAAAATAAACTTTGAAGTCCTTTATCTTACTCAATTTTCAATATTTTTGGAAAAATATAAAATCATATAATGTAGATTGTTTATTATAACATTGCAACCATTGGGATCTGCATTTTTCAATTCCATAATTAAATTCTTAACAATTTAGTATTTTGAATCATTCTCTACTACTATCTACTTACTATTTTTTTCCTATATGTTGTACAATTCCAAATGATCTAAAAATTTTCAAACTTGTGAAAACTTGTCTCAAAAAAAGAATCCAAAGAAGCACCACCATTTTGGACATTTTTTCATAGAAAAGTGAGCTTGTGAAGTGCAGCTGCCCTGTTTTTTGCAAGGCCCAAAAAATGATTTCATTGAATTTAAGTGTTTATATCTTGCAATCCATGCGGTGGAAATTTATGAAATTTTTACCACATGCTCTCAAGTCAGTATACTACAAGATCCTACGGTTAAATATGTCAAAAATAGTATTTTTTTCAAAAATTTGGCACTTATACTAAAAATGGCAGTTTTGAAGCATTTTCAGTGAAAACATAGTCGTAGAACTTTAGGGGTTAATTGACTGTAAGGTTCAGGAAATATTTAAGTTTCATGTTTAGGGTTGGATTAGTGAAAATAAAAGGCATCACACTTTGAAAGAGCTTATCTTGTGAGAATATTTCTAATGATAAACTTTTGTGCTTAGTAAACAATAAAAGAGTTTATAATGATTTTTTTGCTATAGTGTGAATTTCGAAAATAAGTAAACTATAGTACTAATACCAAACTTCAAAAGGTGATAATCCACTACTTGGATTCAAGGTTAAAACAAAATAATCACATAATTTCCACACACTTTTTATTGAGAAAAGGTTTAGCAAACTATTTTACATTTTGTAATTTAGACTCCACAATTTCAGTCACACCCCGTACTTTCTTGGTTATATCTTCACCTTGCTTTTGCATCATAATCAATAGTTTCATCCTTTGAACCAAGCCCTCATTGACTTGTACGGATGTTCCAATCCTTGTATAACCAAGAGAAGTAGAGGATGGAATGGTACTGTGGAAGTCTGTCTTCCCACGCCAAAGGATTTCTACAATCCCATCAGAGGCATTGAAGTCAATATAGACTTTATAACTACCGAGAAGAAATTCCCCTCCTTTACTACTAAATCCATTGTTTTTTTTCGCTAGCTTACCACTATTCAAATGAATAGGAGCCCAAATACCATATGCATAAGAATTATAATCCCTATCTTGATGGAATTTGTTGCAAAAATCTTGAACAGTGTATGTTAGATTACTACAAAATCCATCTTCTTTTTCTTGTGAAATACTAAACTCCGTTTGAAATAAGTTAGGAACCTCTGCATGCGCAACTTTTGCTTTAGTATGCTCAAATAAAATAGGGGCCAAAGTATTAAACTTTTTGCCATAAATGGAAGAAATCCATGACACTAAGTCTTGGTCACGTTTCCATTTCTGAAGGGTTGAAGCATCACGTTGCATCTTTCGATTGGGTACGTATCGACCCAAAAGTAAACCTGAGTCCCTTCCTACATTTCATTAAAGAAAAAAAATTAGATTAATACAATTATTTTTTGAAAATAAAATGAAAAAAATAAGAAGAAGAAAGCAATAAAAAAAATGAAAAAATACGAACCTCCTCTCCACCCCAAGGCATACATTTCCCCTGCTCTTTGTGCTGAATTACATGTTACCAAACTAGCACCATTCTTGAGGTCTATAAGTGTTGTAGTAAGTTCTTGATATTCTTCAAATTGATCCTGTGCCATTTGGTGAAATGGAGTAAATTGAACCACGAGAACAATTTCTTTTGATGTCTTATCTTGTATCGCCACTAGCCCATGATGAATTCGCAAATAATCTCCAGGAACAGTATCTATAGACACTTCATGAAGGTTTTCGTGACATTGTTCCCTTTGAATAACAAATGCACCTACATTCCACTAATTAAAATATTAATACAAAGGTATGACAGAAAAGAAAGAGAGAAACCCCAGATATAATCAATAAGATATTTAATTACAAATCAATAAAATGAGTAATATAAAAGTTAAGAGAACTAAAAAGTACCTTTAACTTTTGTTCGTACGTCTTCAAACTCTCTCGTCCGTTTAGCCTTTTTACAAGCCTTAGAAGAAGCCTGTTGCTTCTTCTTGTTTTTCCCATTTCTGATAATGTTCAGAGAAAATATTATTATTATATATAAAGTATAATACAAAGACATGGAACCCTTCATTTTCATATATATATAGTTAAAAATACATAAATATAAAAAATTACATATAGATTGATTGTATTTTTCTCACTAACTCTAAACCAATAGAAAGGTCCAAACTAATTAGGTTCAGGAAAGTATGGAGGCCAATTGCCTTCTTACTGTTCTTTAAACCACTATAAATTAAATAATTGTAGTATGAATAAACATGGAGGCCAATTGCCTTCTTGCCATTTCAAATAAATAAAAATGAAGTAAATCAACCACACAAAAATACATAAAGTAGAATATTGAAATGAAAGTTACCTTTGTGGAAGATCATTTTGTTCCAAAAATCCAAGGACAAATAGCACAATGCTCAAGAGTCCAACAACCCAGAAGCCAATGGAAAAGATTTCGTAAAATTGCTCCATGATACAACTAGTCCAAAAGCTAGAAGTCAATAATATGGAGGCAAGAAAAAGGATGCCAACAGCAACGGGCCTGAACACCATATCATTGAAGGTTAGTTATCAAAACAAAACAACAACAATCTGTGAATATAAAACCACAAATTGAAGAAAGAAAGGTCTTCAAAAAAAACTACCAGATTGTAAAGAGAGAAAAAAAGACTCCAATAGCAACTGCCTGATAGTGAAAATAAACTAAAAATCAAAATACAAAAAAAGGCTCCAACAGCAACTACCTAATAGCGAAAAGAAACAAAAAATCAAAACAAGAGAAGGCTCCAACAGAAACTACCTGATAGCGAAAAGAAACTAAAAATCAAAACAGAAAAAAAAAAAGCTCCAACAGAAACTACCTGATAGTGAAAAGAAACTAAAAATCAAAACAAAAAAAGAAAGCTCCAACAGAAACTGCCTGATAGCGAAAAGAAACTAAAAATCAAAACCAAAAAAGGCTCCAATAGAAACAACTTGATAACGAAAAGTAACCAAAAATCAAAACAAGAAAAGGCTCCAACAAAAACTGCCTGATAGAGAAAAGTAACCAAAAATCAAAACAAAAAAAGGCTCCAACAGAAACTACTTGATAGAGAAAAGAACCCAAAATCAAAACAGAAAAAAAAGGCTCCAATAGACACTACAAACACTACAGACACTACCTAATAGGCGATAGGGAAAAGAAACCAAAAATCAAAACAAAAAGGCCCCAACAGAAATCGCCTTAAGAAACCAAAATCAAAACAAAAAAAATGCTCCAACAGAAACTCCCAAAGGGTGAAAAGCTTCAACAAATCAATAAGAAGAAAAAAAAATAGCAACCACAAAATTGCATATAGAAATAGCCCAAAAAATCTCCAACATAACCTGCCAAATTACAAAGAGAACAACTGAAAACGAGAAAAAAAGGTCTCCAATATAAACTACCAAATATCCAAACAGACACTACCAAATTGTGTAGAAGAACTACTAATCGAAACTAGAAAGGAAACCCTTCAACACAAATTGCCAAAAGCTACAAAGCACGACACGAGTAGCCGACATACCAAGAGCTCCGAAGAGAAACAAAGAGGACGATAGAGACGAAATACTAGCCTTAAATAACCCACAAAAAACCCTAATTCAGGGTACGCCACCACCCGTAATCCTTATCCCCCAACCCTAACTTTTTTTCTAGAAGCGGGTGCTAATCTTTCTTTTGGTTTAATAATAACCTCTGCTATTGACCACTATTAATTTAGCTTTTCCACCAATTTAAAGTCAAATGAAAATTTTAATAAAATCTAAAATCTAATCTATTAAAATTATTGAAAGATCCTTCCAATTTTATAGATGAAAATGAAAATAGATCTTCTAATTGAAAACTAAAAGTTTTTTTATAGATTATGAAAAAAAGAAAATTTGAAAATAAATAGAATTGATTTGTTAAAACTATACATTGTTTTTTATAACCTAAGATATTCCATCAAAAAAATTCCAAATTGTTTATAACTTTTCATAGAAATTTATGAAATAAAAAAGAAATATTTGAAAATTTGCAATTATAAAATTAATTCATGAGTGAGGTGTTGAAAGGTCAAATTGAAATTAGCATTGCATGCACAAATTGTAATTAAGCTTTCTTATTAATTTCATAAATAATACCCCAAAAAAACATTAGGTGAAATTTGAGGGCATGATAAGGCCATGAGTTATTTCGAGTTCCTAAGTTGTGGGAACTCGCTACATCAGCTGTATGACGTGGCACAATGACTACCACACCAAAAAAAATAATATTATTCTTAATTTTTCAAATTATTTTTAAATTATTTTTAAATTATTTTTCTTGAAAGAAAGAAATGTATTTTATTCAGTTTTAAGTCTATTAGTACTTTTTAATAATTTTTGAAAAAAAAATTAATTTTTTTTCAGAAATTTAGAAAATCAGCATGTTATGGGATGGTTCCCAATTTCTGGCAGCACAGGGAACAATATGGGGAACAGCCCTGAAACGGGCTCTTGAAGTGCTCAATTTTCCTCTAATGGGTCTTTTCAAAATTGAGTCTATATAAGTGAAGTGCTGAAAGAACAAAAAATTGGCAATTCTTGTAATTGTACAAAATAACACTTTTTGTACCAATAAAAGAGTTCATATTATAATACTATATAGACTTTGAAAAAATTAAAATGTCAAATCAAATAAATTGTTAAATCACCAAATAATTCAAAAATAAAAATAAAAATCATTTTTTTTCATTATAATAAAAAACTGAAAAATCTGCATTACTTTATTTTTTGAAAAAATATAAATAAATAAAATAAAAATAATTGTTAGATGTGGTTTGAAAAAATATTCATATTCATATTTTATATATATATATATATATATATATATATATATATATATATGATTTTGTAAAATCAACTAAATCTTGGAGCATCATGGATTTTAAGAAAATGATTATCTTTTCTAGCTCCTTCGAGCACATTGATTGGTAATTTTATTGCTCTTATTAGCTATCATCAATTTAAACAATTGAAAAATTCTGATCATTTTTTAATATTGTTACAAATGTAATTTTTTTAAATAAAATATTTTTATACATTTTTTTGTCTATCAATTATTCAATTTATATGGAATACATTTTCGTAAGATGTATATGTATATACTAATAATTATTATATTGCAAGTAGCCTACTTTGGCTTCTTAAGAATTAAGCTAACCTCTCTTGACTTCATAATTTGAAAATTTTGAATGAAGATTTTATGATGGGTGCTACTAAATATAATTCAAATGTAAAGCTAAATATAATCTAAAATAGATAAGTTTGATTTATTTGAATTTGTTCTGATCATAATTTAGGTTATGAAATAATAATAATAATAATAATAATAATAATAATAATAATAATAATAATAATAATAAAAAATTTAATTAGTAAGTTTAATCAATTTTTTCGTAATTTTGTAATCCGTGCTATCAAAGTTTCTAAATTATTTTCCACATGTTCCCAAAGAAGTCTAGTTCAAATTTGTATAGTTGAATTTTGGAAAAAAAAAATTTCATTTTTTTGTAGATGCCCTAAAAAGTGGCATTTCTTGACAATTTCTGCCCAAAATGTGCCTCGATCCTTTAGGGGTTAAATAGTTTTTTGGGTTTGTTTTTTCTTCAAACACATTGACATTTTAACAGTTTTGATAGCCGTTCCAACACTCTTCATGATTTTCTATGCTTCATGTATTAGCAATATAAAACAATTTCATTTCTAATTCTGTAATTGAAATTACCATAGGTGGGCCTAAATAGTAATAAATAAATATCATATCCTTCTTAAGATAAATTTATAGAACTTGAAAATAAAAGATGAATACCCTATTCAACCTTCTTCAAGGATTCTTCTTCAGTCCACAAATAAGCTATAATGTCCATTACTACTCAAAGAAAAGTTGAACTTCATTTGTTGTTTATTTGATAATTTGTTTTACACCTTTTTTTGCATTAGGTTAAATTTCATTATTTCCATTCAAACTACTGTAAATAGTGAAATTAGGTTGCCTTACCCTAAAAAAGTTACTTTACAATCCCTGGAAGTCAACAAATACTTCTACAAACATTTCCATTTGTACACATGGAGATCCCTGATTTCCAATTATAACAATATCCAATTTTAAAGTACTGCATTTTTGTCTAATAACTGAAAAATTATTTATGCAATGTCAAATATCGAGAAATGACTAAATGAGTGTGCAACAACCTAATTTCACTCTTTAGTGTAGAAGATGTAGATGTTCAAAAGAATCTACTCTTGCACTAAATGTAACCTATTTTTTTTAACAGTGTAGTTATTTAACCCCTAAAAGTCCAAATTCATCTTGAGAATTGACGATTTGCAGAAAAACATTATAAAGTACTATTCGAAACCACATTTTGGAATTTGTAGACAAATAAAATTTGTAGATTTAGAGTTTCAGATTCCATCTATACGGTTAGATTTTCAAATGCTAAGAGCAATCTTTTTTTTTTTTCAATTTTAAAGCAAAATACAAAAATTTCTTCAACATTTGATTACAAGTAAAATATTATCATCTTCTAAGTAAAATTTGTTGGAATGGATTTGAAATGAGGTTATCTTTAGTTGGTGATTTTTTGAAATATTTGTAATATTCAAATGTATGACCTAATTTTGGCAAATCTCATTTTCAACTAAAGTCAATGCAATTGACCAATTGACATCCTCACACATTTGTAATTTTTGAAAAAAAGGTACTCTAGTAATGCCAAAACCAAACCTTAGATAGGACAAGAATTTGATAAAATATCTCCACAAATTAGAATAAATTTCATCCAATGAGCTAGGAGGATGAAACTTGAGTTTTAATTTGTTCATCATCTAGAAAATGGACGTTGGAGTGCCTAGGGGTTAACTTGTTTTTCATCTCAAATTAAACATTTGTGAAGAACATAAAATTGCATGGACTTCATTTTTTTTAAACACATGGACAATGACCATTGATAAAGGAGAAGGCATTGCAACCAAGGGAACAAGTCCCTGGTCAAATTTTCAAGATTTTCAAACTCAAACCTAGAACTCAACAAAAAAAAATACCCACCTTCAAGGGTGTGACTGTGAAATTCATTTTGAAGCTATTTGTGGTTTTATTTATTTTTAATTGTCATTTATATTTTCACTTCATTTGCATGTATAATAAATGTTAAATACAAAGAAATGTGCATGTTATCTTATAAGTTTAATTTATTTTCCTCCACCTTACAAATGAATACTCCTCACTAAAAATTTTAAATTTATCTTCTTGGTCAAACAATTTAATACCTAAATGTATTTGACTATGTTTCACCAAAAATGGCCACTTCAATGTTTAACCCTTAAACATCAACACGAATGTTTTGTGTCTAATGGATGACAAGGAATTATGTTGTGTAGGATAGAAGTGCAACTATTCATCCTCTAAAATAGGGGTGGAGAAGGGAGATCTTCTACAATAGTTTGACCTTCTATGGATATATTTTTTTAGAAGTAGATGATGTCTATATGCAATAAAAATGGTAGCTTCTTCCATTTAACCCCTAAAGGACCAAGTTGTGTTTTTTGAGAACATAACTTTTTTGGGCAAGTATGTGTGACTAGAAATTTCCATGTTTTTGGCCCAAACTTTAGTAGGAGGTGTGGACGAGGAATATCTTTCATGTGCACTAGATTTCAAGACATTTGGAAATATGAGTCAAAAGTTATGGCCTACTATGTAGTTTGTTTTCCAACTTGGGTAGTCTAGGCAAATCTGAAAAAAATCTTTTTTTCAAAATAAAAACTTGAAATTGGTTTTCTAGATTTATATATACAAATACAGCTTTGAATCATTCCATTTTGATCAATGAATCAAAAGTTATGAGATGTTTCTGTTTGCAAGCAAGTATGGATTTTGTACCCTAAAATAAACTTTGAAGTCTTTTATTTAACTCAATTTTAAATATTTTTTGAAAAAAATAAAAATATTATATGCATATTTTTTATTACAACAGTACTTCCATTGGGATTGGGATTTTTCAATTCCATCAATAAATTGTTAACAATTTAGTATTTTGAATCATTCTCTACATCTTTTTACTTCGGTATTTTTTTCCTATATGTTGTACAATTCCAAATGATATGAAAATTTTCAAGTATGTAGCCAACTTGCATTGAAGAATGAATCTAAAGAAGCACCACCATTTTGGACATTTTTTCATATAAATATGACCTTGTGAAGTGCAATTGCCTGTTTTTTCACAATGCCTCCAAAAGGATTTTTGTCACTTCAAATGCTAATATCTTGCAATGTACATGGTGGAATTTTCTGAATATTTTTCCACATCTTCTCAATCTTGTGTAATACAAGATCCTATGGTTATATGTGTCCAAAAATGATATTTTTCAAAACTTTGGTACTTGTATTAGAAATGGCAGTTTTTGAGGGTTTCTCATGATAAAGTAATGAAGGAACTTGAGGGGTTAAAATAGGACCAGGAAGGTGAATTTTGTGTTTTCAGGGGGCAAATTTGAAAGAGAAATCACTATTTTGTGCCGTGTGAACTTTAACCCCTTAGCAGTTTGACGTCCATTTGTAGGACAATGAACAAATTGAAACGCAAGTTTTATCCTCCTCAACAGTTGGATGAAAGTTATTAAAATTTGTGGAGAGAATTTATGAACTTATTGTCCTACCTAAGGGTTGGATTAGGTGTTACTAGACTACATGTTTTTCTTGAAATTACTGATGTACAAGTAGTGGTCACATTGCATTGACCAAACTTCAAAACTAGATTTGCCAAAATGAAGTTAGACATTTGAAGAACACAAATATTTCAAAAAATCACCATGTGAAGAAATTCACATTTCAAATCCTGTCAAGGTTAACATGACGTCTGGACGCGGACGTGGACGCAGGGTCCACAACGTCCGGTGACAAGCGGACGTGTGGATGTTCCCGCCGTCCGCTTGGACCGTTTGTCGTTGCCTGTCCGCCCCGACCTCCTGACCGTCCGCTGTTGCTCGTCCACCCCGCCCGTCCGCCCCGACCGATGGTTCCGTCCACCCGTCCGCCGAAACCCCCGACCGTCTGCCACTGACCGTCCGCCCTGATCGCCTGACCGTCCGCTG
>OY987265.1:13813024-14147047 GCA_963920665.1 Straminergon stramineum
AAAGTTATGAACAATATTGTTTTTTGGGCAATATGAGCATCTTCTTGAAAAAATAACTTATAGGATTCATTTCTGAATGCAATTTTCACAATTTTTCAAAAAAAATTGTTTCACAAAGTTAAATTTGTTTGCTAAAACAATCTCACCATTGGGATTATTGAGTTTCAATCCCATCTTAGAGCTATTAATGATTTAGTTTTTCATGTAATCTTGGACCTACTTCTACTTAACAATTTTTTAGAGAATGAAAATCAAGAGTTTTTCTTTAGAAATTTTTTTCCTAGAACATCAACTCAATTCTTCAACACAGAAAATTTTTAATTCACAGTCTATAGTTCAAAAAATTTCAACAAAAGGTGGTCAAAGGCATCTGAAATTGCAGGCTAGTGTTCAAAAAAACTTCTTTTTCCAACTTTGAATGCTATATCTCTCAATCTGTGCGGTCAAAATTCATGAAATTTTTACCACATGTTCTGAGACAAATAAAGTACAAGATCCAACGGTTAGATTTTTTTAACTATTTTTTGGAGATTTTATAGGTGAACACAGCAGAAATGGCAGTTTTGAGTGGTTTTTGACAGAAAAATGGCCTTGGTCCTTTACGGGTTAACGGGTCGTCATCATAATTCAAATATCAATGGAATTGTTGGAACACAACTTCTAAGAAGGTCCAAGTAATTCCATATCATAAATGAAATGGTCTTCTTCCAAATGAAATAGAACGGGCTCAGAAACTTTTGCACCCACACATCATACATCATGCAATTTGTCATACAAGCTTGTCAACTAAATAACCATCTACATTCAAGAAGAAATATTTCACTTTGCACTCAAACAAGAGATATTTTTGATTTGTCAAAAATTGATACTCATTCAAAAACAATTCAAATACATAGAAAAATTCAAAATGTATGTCCAATTTCACATATATTGACATACTCTAGGGGTGCATATATACTAAGCAATCTACATGCATAAATCCGAAGTTCTACATTTATTAAATATTTATAAAACTCCATATAGTGCACTCTTGCACTATATTACTAATATGAATGTCGGAAGTGTTCATCCGGCATAGGCCAATTGAATTGGCTAGTGAACCGATTGATGATGTGGGCCAAACCACCCCGATAACCATCACCTCTTTGACAAAGCCGGTCCAAGTATTGGTGAAACACAATTCCCAATTGGTGGTGGCTAAACGTGGCCATTGCATTTGTTTCCCGTTGCAATTTGTTGTAGTTCTCTGACATGCATTGTTTATTGATCCTTTGAGCTATTTTACCAATCGCATATTCCTCCAATGCACGTGATAAATGTGGAATGATTTCTACATTTGCATCTCTTCTATGCAAATATGCAATGCTTGGATCCACCCACCACCTCCTTGTTAAAGCTTCGTTCATTTCACTTGCAGATGTGAACGTATACAAGGATTTCAATGGTTCAATAGCTACAGTAGTCATGCCCCAATCGCAAATTCCAATGTAGACACGTGATTCATCATCAGGAAAATGAAACATGATGTTGTCTGGAGAAATATCATTGTGTAGATGTCCAGACACATGTACCGCATTCATGATATGCACCAGTGCCCAAGCAAGCTTGGTGTGCTTCTTCCGAAATCGAGTGAGATGAAAAGCTTTAGTCACATCGGATTCTATTGGGTTCGAATACTGTAACCGAACATGTATGTTGTCTGGATAATCGTTATCCAGGTTCAACATTTGCCGAAGTGTTTTGCCATTCCACCAATACAAGTACCCTTCATTTGTTCTTGCATGAACTGCAACAAACCGTATGACTCCTGAATGTGGAATCCTCACTGCCATTGATTCATTGTGATGTTCCAACTTTGCAAGCTGAGGTTGCGTACCATGGTGGTTGGATATCTTTGCTGCGAACTCCCAAGATGGAGCTATCCCTCGACATCCTTCAATTCTCACCCTCCGAATCATTGCATATCCTCCCTTCATGATTAAGTCATCTTGGGGAATCACCCGTGTGGTGTCTGGAAGCGCTATAAGATGACGTCTATCCATATCCAATTGAGCAAGACCCTCATCGCTAGTCCACCAACCCAAAGACCCTTGTCTATTACGCCTCTTCACAAATGGGGCGCAACGCCCAATAAACAATTGAGCTTTGAGAATGACTTGCTCAAAGGCTTCATCATTTGTACGATGTTGTTTCCCGTATTTTCCGAGAACCACATTAGCGTTCCACAATGCATCATGCACCTTGTTCTCCAAACATTTGTTGAAACCCCTCTTCTTCGTCTCATGTTGCCATTGCGGAACGTATAAGGCATCCAACATTCTTTGCGTCATGTCTGCCTTGAATTTGGATGGACACTCCTCTCCATATCTTACATATTTTGTGTCAAGAGACACAGTGGTTTCCAATTCATAGAATTTTGCAATGCATTCGGTCATAAATGCTTTGCATGCATTGGATGGAATTTCCTTACTTTCCACCTCTTGTACCACTTGTTTTCCCTTCGCCGCCTTCTTCGATCTTGGCATCGTGATAAATTTTTAATACCCGAAATTTGTAACTAAAACTTCAAAGTTCGCTACAAAAAATGGCAATAGTGGGGCCCCCAAATAAGACTTCCGCCTTCCCGAGGAGAGGAACCAATGGAGGACGAACCACCAAGCTCTCCACTCCACACTTGCAAAACGCAAGGGGCAAGGCAAAAGTGATTGCGGACGGGCCGTCCGCCCCTCTTATACGGGGCGGACAGCTCGTCCCCGTCCGCCTCCTCGTGGCCGTCTGATCGTGCGGATGGCCTACCGTTCGCCTCGTCGCGGCTGTCCAATCGTTCGGCCGCACTTCGACCGCCTTGAGATGGCCGTCCGATTCCGAGGATGGTCTTCCGTCCGCCCTGAGCCAGCTGTCCGACCGTGCGGACGGTCATCCGTCTGCCTCGAGCTGGCCGTCCGATCAGCAGGACGATCGGCATCCGCTAGATGCCTAGATCCGACAGCCGGCTTGTTGCGGACGTCGCGACCTCCTCCGATCAGACGGACGGCAGGTTGTCCGCACGATCGGACGGTGTGGATGGCGTGGATGCAGCAGCCCGTTCGGCGACGGCAGACGCATGAAACGAGGCGGACGGAAGAGATGAATTGCACGATCAGAGATTTTAATTTCTCTTGAACATCTCTAAGTCAAACATAGGTATCATATTCAACATTTCAGTTTCAAACCGAAGTAAGAATCAAGTAAATCATCTATCATGGAATTGAAAAAAAATTATAGAGGAATAGCCGGTGACGTTTGCTTGTTTGAAATACTCTCACCGTTGAGATTCTCATGTTTACATAATTCTATCTTAAAATTATTAATGTTCTAGTATCTATCTTGAATATACTCAACTTATCAATTCTCTTATGAATAAAAACTAAACATCTTTTGGGGGAATTTTTCTTCCTACATTCTCATGCTCTCATATAAATTCTTCAAGTCTTCAATATACAAAATTATAAAATCATACTCACAAGTGGAAATATTTATTGTTTCAATAATTAGAAGCCAAAAATCTAGTCAAGCAAATAGCAAAATCATTTGTTTCAGTCACCTTGAATGCAAATAGCCAAATATCTTACAATCTATGTGGGTTAAGTTTATGAAATTACTTCTACACATTCATAAATTGCTATAGTACAAAATCGTACAATCCGACATGCCAAAAACATTGTTCCTACATTTTCTAGTTCTTTGTAATTGAAATGGCAATTCAAAATCACTAAATTGTCTTCGATGGAAAAAAGCCTTCGGACTTCTAGGGTTTAGGGTTCAATTTCTAATAGCAAATGAAACTAAAATGGTGGTTCTCACTATTCTACAAATCTCTATTGTATATTTGGGACATCCTTTGCATTTGCAATTCACCTATTCACATTGAATGATTGAAATGAGAAAATTATAGAAAGTGGTTCAATACATTTTCCATTTTCACAAATACCCATTAATCCATAGTCATACATCAATGGTATTAAATCCTACAAATTACGTGACAGAAATATCGCTTTATTAAAATATAAAAATACAATGTATTTGTATCAAAATCACAAAAACTTGATTACAACTCATCAAGAGCATTGTGCTATATTTGCCGCACTCTACCGTTTATGTACATTACAATGAGTGAACCATACAGTAAAACAAACATAAGATGACTAGAATACCATACTCTACTTAACTACTTCACTCGGAATCCGAATCTGAATCCGAATCCTTCTTGTCATTTGGGCCTGAAGGATGTACCCCAATATATGGTCCACCCCCATAGTTGTAACCATATCCACTTGATGCACCTCCTCGTCCATATTCATTTCCATAAGAAGGACCTCCAAAGGTTGGAGGAGGAATTGGAGCACTTTCACTTGATCCGCCATAATAAGGGCCTCCCTGATGTCCATATGAACCATGTGTAATCGATCCACAGTAGTATTGAGAGCCTCCCGATCTAGAGTAGTATTGAGAGCTTCCTTGGCTAGAACCACCATACTGACCATAGTATGTCGGTCCATGGCTTCCTCCTATACTTTGAGAGCCAACTTGGGGGGCGTTACCATAATCTGAACCACTTGTCCCATCTCGTGATCCACGTGCATTATAGTCACAGTAGTAGGACCCATCATGTTGCCGACCCCGGTCTTCCACGCTTCGATGCATGGCCTCTTGTATTTGTTGTTGGTACTCAATGTCTTCCCGATCTTCTTGACGTTCATGTCTCTCACCAAATGTCACGGGTGTTGGATCATCATCATCTTCATCTGACCAATCATCTTCAGCATCCTTCAAGACGACCAAAGGAAGTCCTCCATAGCCTCCATTGGACCACTCCGGCACGCAATCGCTTGGTCCAACCCAGTTAGTAGGAATTATGGCTTCCTCGCGAGTCAAATTCCTGACATTGCGCCCTGCAACCGTGCGCCAATCTACTTCTTTATGGAGTACTATCTCCGCCCAAATCATAGCCATCTTTGAATAGTTCATGACGTTTGGTTTGGAGCTTGGTAAACCTGATGCAGATGTTATTTCCTCGTAGCGGCAAACAAAGTGTTCGCTCTTACATGTGGACATTTGTCCCTCCCAACGACGAACTTGCACCTCTACGCGATCATGTGGCCATATTTTGGAGAGGTGCATCATTTTGACGTACTTCTTGCATGTTGTGCAATCCCATATTTTCTTGGGCTCCTTTTCCCATCCCTTCTCCACAACGCAAGTTACGTCTTCCAAATCTCTCCAATTGATCTCTTGTGATTTCCCCTTCTTACTTCCTCCACCACTTCCGCGCAACATGATAACCTCCAAACTTCAATTAATAATGTACCGAAAGGATTACAAAGTTTAAATTCAATTTCCGCTCGCTTTGGCCCAATGTACCAAATGAAAACTAAGAATTTGGATTAAAACAAATTCCACCTACTATTACTGACAACCAAATCAACCGTAAACTTGAACACCTTGAGTTTCTAACAACCCAATCAACTCAAACATGGTTCAAGTAATTAAAAACACTAAATGAAGTTCATAAAATTAAAGACTTATAAGTTGGGGCAACCCCCTAATCCCTTAAACCAATATGTGATAAAAAAAAGTTAATACGAACACAACCGTTCACACACCAAGCCGGAAGGGGCGCGCAGATTCCCGAAGGCACTGGATCACCCACTCCGGAAGGGAAACGATTGTGAAGAAATGAGCCGTCCGCGCCGCCATTTATGCGGTCGGCGCTTTAGGGTATGCGGACGCTGCTGTCCGCATCGGACGGCACGAAGGTGGACGGGCAGATCAGGCGGTCCGAAATCGCGGTCCGCTGGATCACACGGTCACCGACAAGAAGCGGACGGAGCAGCGCGGACGCGGACGGGAAATGCGGACGGACTCCCGACAACCGGACGGAAAATGCGGACGGGGACTGCGGATGCGCGGACAGGCGCGCGGACGGGCGGACGGAGAGGAAGGGCAGAGGGCAGAGGTGGGCGGGACCGCGGGAGGGAGGTTGTTTTTCAATTTCGGAATCCTTACTTGGGCGGATGGGCGGACAACTAGTCGGGCGGTCGGCTGGACGGAGAGAAGCGTGGGAGGGGAGGGGAGAGGTGGGCGGGAGGGAGGGAGAGAGGGAGGAGTTTTTCAATTTCTGAATTGGAGGATGGGCGGACGAGCGGGAGAGGTGTTTTGAACTATGTGGAGATGGGTGGACGGACGGTTTAGCGGAAGAGCTTGCATTATATGGTGAATTAAGAAAAGTAGAGAAATTATTTTTAATATGTTATGTCATGAGGTTTTAAATTGATACAACTATCAAAAGTGACATCCCAAAGTCTCTTGTTTGAAAAATCATTTGACTTGTAAATCAAGAATTCAAATAAGTGTGTAAAGAAATTTTGTTGTACATTGGTGCTTTTGTACAAGTTTGTGATGTCAACAATACTTTTTGACTAATAGCAAAATAAATTTGATGTTAAGATTGTAACAAAAGCCTTCAGGGTTCAATGTATTATTCTTTTTCATGCCTTTCAAGAAAAACAATGAATCCCTAAACTCCCAAAGGCCCTACACAGCTGCACTCTTATACGAGACTCTTGTGATATGTGATCTCAATTAAATGATTTATTTCTAAATTTTTGGTTCAAGATTCTTCACTCAAGAGTTAAATTTTTCAACACGAGATATTGTAAAATGAAATTCATTAATGTAAAATATCTAAAGTGAAGAAAATGAGAAGCCCAACAATCTAGTATAGCAAGATGGAAGAAAAGATTTCTTGGGCTTACTTTAAATGCAAATACCACGTGCAATGTATGTACTCAAAGTTTTCAAGATGACAAGATAACTCAATTAACTTTTATACTAGTCTAGTATAAATTCCTATGGTTAAATATGCCCAAAAATCACTTTTTAAGATTTTTGTCTCTTTGCATTCGAAATGGCAGTTTTGAGTGATATTTGATGGGAAAGAAAGCATGAAGGCTTTAGGGGTTCCAGATTTTACAAAATCCTAGGCCTACATAACTACAAAACTAACATAAGCAATTCAATCAATATTGTAAATTTATAATTTAAAAGATATGATATTATGAACCTTTCTATATAATCATTTGCAAAAAAGTTTTGAGATGAAACACACTTGTAATCATTGAAATATGACCATTTCTAATTTCTTGTAATTGAAAACTCATCATATTTGAAGGTCAATCACATTGTACATTACCTAAGCTCTAATATTTTGGGGTTGTGATCAATTTATGATTGGTTTACAATTTATGATGCACACAAGTATACATAGGTATAAGTGTCAAAGTGTATATGATATGAATTTTCAATTCATTTTGTTGTATAAATGCTTACTTTAATCTTGTCCACAACATTTCACATTACATTAAAATGCTTGAATCATTTTAGCACCATTCCATACATTCGATAAATGTTATAATAGAATAATGAGATAATATAATTTCTTTTAGTCTATTCATAATTTCATATTGGTGTTTTAAACTATGAATACATTTGACAACAAAAATTGAAGACACACTCCAAGTTATAATTGAATGTTCCACATTTATTTAATGGCTCATAATAAAGTGATAATTGAGGTGTTCAATCTTAAGAAAAAATGAAACCTACATGAGTAATGTACTCACATGAGTACATGACAAAGTAAGAAAGGTCTACATCTGCATTATATTGTCATGATTGCATTCCAAACTGCAAAGGAATCATAGTCTCATAGGTAAAACATATTTCACACATCACATCAATAATTTTGAAAATTTGTGCAATGTTATAAATTCAATATGTACAATTCAGGGTTGTATAATTCTGATTTTTTTTGGAGGGTTAGGGTTTAGGGTTTAGGGTTTAGGGTATAGGGTTTGGACTTTGGAGAGCATGTTTAAATGTGGGAAGGAATATCTGAAATTATCTTTTCTTACATTAATATTACATCGGATACTTCTAGCATTGAAGAGTATTTTTTGTACATGAATCTATCCTTCTCAGAATTCAATGCTTTAGGACTGCCGGTGGACTGCCGTCAGGTGGGCTCCACAGCAAGGTGAACAGTGCTGGATGTGGTTGGTCGGGAACGGGGGACGGCCTGAGCGGACGGCCAGGTGCGGGGTTGGTCGGCGATGGCAGACGGCCTGAGCGGACAACCAGGTGCGGGGCTGGTCGGGGATGGTGGACAGCCTGAGTGGACGGGATGGTCCAGGAGCGGCCCGCGGTTCTGATTGGCGGACGGGAGGTCCGGTCGCGGTCCGGAGCGGACAGATAGTTGGCCGTCCGCCAATCCCAGTAGTCGCCCCGCGTCCGCCGCAGCGGACGGTAGGTCCGGGTCCACTTTAGGGCGGACGTTTTTTAGGTTTGGTGTCGGACGGGTATATGAGGGGACGGCCTCCTCATTTGCTCTCACTTCTACTCTCCTTCGGCGCCAGGTTGGATGTGCTACTGCTGCTTTATGTGTTAGTTGCTCCTACAGGGTGGAGAGTGGGGGTCCTGAGCTTTTGTTACTATTGCTGATTTACGCTGTTACTTATTTACACACATCTCACGGTATTCACGTGCCGTGGTACTATTTTTCGAAGGGCTCAAAAATTCTAATCATCTATCATGGTGGATCAAGGTGTTTCTACCAACAACGGGAGGACTTTAGGAGGTGAAAAAAAGAGAGGGACTAAAGCGAAGGGGGCCCCTCATGGGCTTCACTATGAGATTTTAGATGACCCGAAAATCAAAGTGGAGAGCGGTTGGGAGGAGGAGGAAGGGGAATATTGGACCTTCAAAACATGCAAGAAGTATGTTAAAATGTACCACATTGACAAGTTGTGGCCTCGGGATTGCCACGTGGTGCATACACATGGTTTTTGTTGTAAGCCACGTAATTGCAACAATAAACATTTTGTGCATCAATCGGAGGAGGTGTGGCGGACGCTATTTGGGGACAAGCCAAGGAGTAAGGGATGCATAAATTATAGCGTGGTGTGCATGGTGTATGCAGAACTCATTTTAAACCGCAAGGTAGATTGGAGCACTTATCCATCTAAGGTGGATTCTCCACTTTTACTGCAACCCAATCAAAAAGACATTCCCGATTTGTACGATTCTCAGGCAGAACCAAGTGAACCAACGAAGACCCCAAAAATATTTAAAAAATACTACAACGCATACAACAAAGGTCTCCGACGTTTTAGGTGATGCAGTACAATTAAGGCCTACAAAAGTGGCACAACCTTGCACGGAAGTGAGCAATGTCTCCTCGGGAGGTGTTGACGGAGAGGTTTTTGTAACTCCTCCAACATGCTTCATATCCACACCGAATGTGATAACATTGGGTGAACAAAGCATGGCTCCAAGCAAGGAAACTACAACGAATGAAACAACCTTGGGCGGTGTAGACTTGGCTGCAAACAAGGAAACAATGGTAGAAGAATGTGGGTCACCTTTTTCGCCAGATGGAGAGGTCAATGAGGAACAACTTGCAAGGACCAATGCTAAAATTCAGGGTTACATAGATAGTAAAGCTCTTGAGAGCTTGGTGGAATATGCAACTCCGATTTCTCAGTTGCCAACGACGCCAAGGCGAAGCCAAACATTGAGCCCAATTCGAATGTTGAGTCCGCATCAAAACGTAAGCCCAAGTCGAAGGTTGAGCCCAAGACAAATATTAAGCGCAAGAATTGGAGGGCATCCACATTTGGCAACTTTAAGCTCGGCTCAATTGGAGATTCTTTGTTCCATACCCACCGCCAATCAATTAGAAAAGCTGTTAGAATGTTGTAGTCATTGGCGAGTACTAGTAGAACAACATCTTCATTCTAATCCCGAAAATGAGGCAGGCAGTTCTAGTCAGCCCGTAGGAAAAGGGGGATGGGGTACTATTTCGCAAACCGCATACAGATTGAGAACTTCAGCTCAAATGGTAGCTGAAATTACTCCTTGGGTTAGGGACGTGGCAGAGGAATTTTCCAAAATGGCACCTGAATTGTTGACTGGTGCTTTGGCTTTTTGCAATTTCACTGAGAAAGTGGCACCAATTCTTGAAGGTGGCGTGATGAACTTAAAAATTTTGATGGCCTTAGAGGAAGACATTCATCGGCTGAAGATGAAGTATGAGGACTTGGAAATGAAACTGCAGCTGTCGCAAAAAAACATGGAGCAAGAACGTTGTAACAAGGTGGTTCAAAGAAAGCGCATCGAAGAATTGGAGCTCGAAGTACAAGAGTTGAAGAGGGGTAGGCCTACCATGGACTCCGTGATCATTCCATTTGTGCAAGAAAGTCAAGAGAGTGATCAACTCTCTCTTCCTTTTGAGAAGGCAAAAGCGGTGGAGACGTCCATCATCTTGAATTTGGATGAGGTTGGGAATGACAAGAAATGTGAAGAAGCAGTACGGACCATCATTCCTAATATTTCCCGTACATTGCAAGATGCTTCGACACAAACGAAAGGTAGTGAGGTAGAGGAGCTACAGTTGAAATTAGATGAAGCAATTCAAGAGAAAATCCTTGTTGAGGTGGAGTTGGACCGATTTCAAAGAATCATGGGTATGGAGGAATGCATGCCGAAGAGCGGATTAGAGTCTCAATGGTTGGCATGGGTACAGAAACTCCAAGACAAACCCTCTGTAGTATCTCGAGCAATGAAAGGGCTTATGAAATTGGCAATGAAGTCGGATGAAGAATGCAATGCCGTGGAGACCTCTTTGCTTTGGTTCAAGAAAGTGTTTGATGAACATCCAAGGGGTTCCACGGAAATTACATGTTGGGGGGACATGGATGATATGTTTGAGCGGTTGAACCACGCAAAGAAGGACCATGTTGCACACATCGATTGGGCCTTGGAAGTAGAGGAAGGGTGGGTCCCTTACAACACGCTTTCAGCGCACATCAAGGAGAAAGAGAAGACAGTAGTGCATGCTTGCGATCCAGCCCCAGAAATCTTGAAGAGTCATTGTAGCCTTTGCCAAGGTCCTTTTGGCCCTGAAGGAGCCCTAACCATGGGCCAATGTCGCCACACTTTTCACGTAACATGCATCGTGAAAGCATCACTCATTCGTTCGGTTTGTGCCCAGTGTCGTTCTCCTCTGAGCCCTCGGTTCTATGAAATGCTTGGTATCTTGGAAGATATGCCCCCCGGCCACGAATACAACCGATGGACCCTTCCTCTTGATCAAGGGCCATACCAGTTCCAAAATTTCTCACATTGGGGGCAACCTCTCACGTGGGATTCAATTGAATGCCGACATGGATTGTATGAGGAGTTTGGAGAGCCAGTGGATCCTTTCATGTGGATGACCGTTAACAAAGAGGTGGAGTTGCGGGCCCAGGGTATTGAAGATGGTGAGGCTTGTGAATTGTTTTGTCGCAACATGGGGGGCCATTGGAGTGTGCAACACAAGAAGTTTTTTCGGTTTCCCGACAAAGAAGTGCGAAAAGGGCCCAAAAAAACTTGGATAGAGGTGGAGCATGCTCAAGAGTTCAATGAGCAATACGGGGCTTATAATCACACTTTGATTGGTAGGGCCCTTTTCTTGTCAAAGTTGGAAGAAGCTGCTAAAGCTCATGTTCTTGTTGAAATAGATGGGGAAACAACTACGAGGCATTCATTTGTGGAGGTAGCTGGGGCATTTGACAAGAGGATAGGTGATATTATAGCTGAATGGAGGGGGTTTCTATTGGCCAATTTTCGACCAATAGGGTTACCTATCGAAGCTGATGACGAACAGGTCAATGTGTTCGTAGATCGAGTGGATGCTGCGTTGAGGGCCTTGAAGGTTGAAGAAGTAGATTTGTCTCCAAAGCGAAGCTCAAAACGGAAGAGAGAGGATGACGATGACGATGACCACTCTCCGGAAACCAAACGACAATTTACAGCGGTGGACATGGAGGTTAGATCCGGAGGAGGTGTTGTCTACAGTCCTGGGTCAAATACTCGACAAATGAGTGCAAGACTTTTGGCTAAGGAGGGGCCATCTCACGATTTAGGAGAGGGTAGTGGTTCTTAAGTATAAGAGAGGCTTTCCTTATTTTATTATGTTTAAATGTTTAATAGTATAGAAGTATACCGGTGAGTGTGGCTTGAATGTTATAAGGGTTGAGTACTACTAGTAATTCATTGTACTCATGATGAATTTTGATTTGTTTTGAAGTTCTTTATATATCCAAATATGAAATATCAATATATATATCTTTGAATTCATCATTTGTTTTGCTTTCTTTTAAGTTCATGCTATGGTGATTTATGAAGAACAACTTTTTGTGAAGTATGTTTTTTTCATGCTCATCTAGAAATTTTAAATTATAAAACCCTTTGACAAAACCATAATATTCTAAAATCTCCTCATTGGCTCATTCCATCCATAAATCCCTATTTTGTCCCACATCTCTTGAAGCATTGAACATTTGAACAATTGAACACGACCTACCTCGCCCATCCGCCTTAATCCACCCATCCGCCCGACCTCTCGTCTGCAATATGCCAATATCTGTCCGCGCGTCCGCGTGTCTTCGCGTCACTCCATCCGCTTGTCTAGATTGTCTGTTCGCCCGACCCCCGTGGGCTTGACTGCCCGACCGCTGGACCGCCCATCCGCCCGACCGCCCGTCCGCTGCGCAATCAGGCGACGGCAGATAGTATGTTCTGTGGATTCAAAAATGGTCTGCAACGGTCAAGCCTGTTTGGGAGACTATAACTGTAGGAAAGAAGTCATTTGAAAGCACTCTTGAAAACTGAACGCTAAGATTTCCAAGGGCTAGGAGCTGCAATTTTTGTGTCCCTTGCTTGGTAATGTATAGTTCAGTGGACGGGAAGGCCTTGATTTTCAAGGCTTTGTGCACTCATTTTTTATTATATTTGGACATTGTTCATTTGGTCTTCACATTTTGAATTTAATTCCAATATACAGAATTAAAATTTGTGCCTTACCACTATGAGCGAGGATTGGTCTGGTTGGTATGGTACCGCATCAACTGGTAAGGTAAAGTGCAAGGCTTGCAACTCGGTGTTTGTGAAGAAGATAAGCCATATGTTGAGCCATTTAGGATATGAAGGCCCATCAGGTGTTCGTGATACAGGAGTGAGTCTTTGTTCGCAATTGACGCCGGATGTTCGAATCCTATTTCTTTGATCTAATGGGGCATTCCTACAGAGACCGATCATTGACAATGTAGATGTTGGTAGCATGCGTATGGTCGGGAGGGATTTTTCAAATGAGAGGGATATAGCGCGTTCTACTCAAGAGGACTCATGCGTAGCACCGGAAGAATTTGTTGGTGTAGGATCCGAGGTAAACCGAACTACAAAAACATCTAGTGATCGTGACACTCCAAGGGCATTAGGTAGTAGACCTCAAAGATAGAGTAGTCTAGTTGATGGCTTTGATTCTGTAGCAAAACGCAATTTGAATGCAGTGTGGGCCAATTTCTTCTATGCGGCAAACATACCATTTGCCGTAGCTCGAAATCCGGCATTTAAAGAAGTAGTGAAAAAAACAGTCGAGTACCGTGGGCCCTATGCTCCACCATCGTATCATGATTTACGCCATAAATTGCTTGACCAAGCGAAGACCGACATCAAAACAAAGCTTCATAGTCAGACCGAAGATAGCATTCGGAATTTTGGAGCAACATTGTCTATTGATGGATGGAGCTTGGTTACCAATTGACCATTGATAAATGCCATGCTTGTATTTTCTGTGGGTGAACAATTTCTAGGATCAGTGGATACAAGTGGAATCGAAAAGAATGCTCCTTTTTTGGCCTCTGTCTTAGAAAAGTTTATAGAACAAGTAGGCCCCACAAATGTTGTGCAAGTGATTGCAGACAACGCTCCTATAAATCCGGCAGCATGGAATATGGTGTCGAGTAAATATCCGCACATTTTTTTTCAAGGTTGTGTAGTGCACGCCTTGAATTTGTTGCTTCAAGATTGGGGGAAGCAAGAATGGTTGAAGGAGCTAGTGGAAAAGGCCCAAACCATTGTGAAGTTCTTCCGATTGCGGCATATGCCGCTAGCTATATTTCAAAAGCATGAAACGAAGAATAGCTTATTGATGTTGGTGAAAACAAGATTTGCCTCCAATTTCTTCATGATTTCTCGTTTGTTGAAGGTCAAGACTGGATTGCAACAAAGTGTGGTGGATCCACAATGGGTAGAATATGTGCTCAAGTTACGGGACACGAAGAACGCAAAATCTCATACGAAGTCTCGGGAGGTGAAGACAATTTTAGATGAGCATTTTTGGGCCCGTGCCACTAATTTCCGAGAATTGATGGCTCTTGTGGTGTTTGGTCTACGGGATTTGGATGCAAAAACACCATGCATGGGCAAGGTATTGCACATCATGAGGAATTTAGAGAAGCATGTCTTCTCTTTACGACAAGAGCCCTTTGGTTTGTCCTTGGACTTAGCCATTCCTATCGAAAAGGCGTTTGGTAAGCGACGTGAAATGGTAGAGACCGATCTACATTATGCAAGAGCTCTTTTGAACCCTTACCTTCTTCACGATAAAGAACTAGCTGACGATCAAGATGCAACAGATGCATGCAAGTGCATTATCAGGAAAATATGTCAACCAGGAACTTATCCTGACGTAGTGAAGGAATTTGTAGCATTTCGACATCGAGATCCTCCGTTCCACAACATGTTGGATCCGGCTGAGCAGAAATTGTCGGCACATGCTTGGTGAGATTTTGAAGGTGCATGTGGCAAGCTCATTGCTCCAATTGCAAAGAGGATTTTGGCCCAACTGGTGTCATCATCTTCATGTGAACAAAATTGGAGTAGCTACTCTTTTGTTCACAACAAATCCCGAAACAAGTTGAGGCCACAGAGAGCAGCCGATTTGGTGTATGTATACACCAATTCCAAAGTCATAGCCGCATCGAAGGAGAAGGATGAAAAGAAGTGGTACCATGACAATGTGGAGTCCGAAGATTCGGAAGGGCCTATCTCGGAAGACGAGGATGATGAATCTGTATCTGATGATAGAGATGTTCTGAATTATGATATCGACAATTCTGATGAAGAAATGTTTGAGACTCCTAATCAAAACAATGAAGACTTCGGAGTCGCGGATGGAGACATGTATGAGTTTCGATCAGATGAGGATGATTGCGGGCTTGATGATGATATACCTTCGATAGCTAGATTTGTGGATGGAACTGGATTCATGAGTAGCAAAAATCTTCTACCAAACGTGGAGGATACGTATGTAGAGATAACGGCGACCAATAGGACAATGGTTGCGAATGATGGGAGTCTTGAAAAGGATGAAGTGATTCCCATTTCCGATGCTCCATCCCCGATAATGGCGGTAGAAAAAAATGACCAACATGAAGACAAAGGTGGATGTGAGGTGAACATTGAAATGAACGTGTTCAATGGAATTGTTGCGTCAATAGTGGTATCGGCAAGTAAGAAATGTGTTGAAGCAAATATTGGAAATGCCAAACCACACAAAGTACAAGACAATGTTGAAGCACGTTCGATGGAGTCAAGCAGCCCAATTTTTGTCAACAATGGTGTTGGCAAAATGCACCTCATGGAAGATTCTCCCGAACCACCACGTAGTACTCCTCCACGTGCACTATTTAAAAGCGATGCCACGACATTGGATGGTTCAAGGAAATCACGGCTTGGAAAAAGACATTTGTCTCCTACGAAAGAGATGAGTTCCGGAGGCAATCCAAGTCGAACTATTTTATCATGTACCGATGATGATGATAAGGATGAGACATTGGCTTCAATGTTTATTCAACATCGGGGCCATCCACCACACCATTCCTTGAAATCATTAGGCCACACATCGCAATCTTTGAATGCAATGCAGTTAATTATTCAAGGAGCGCCAAAAGCAGAGATATTACAGGGTGACGACTCCATTAAAGCTCGTAAAAAAAGAATGATGCAACCCTTTGCTACCTCTCCAAGGAAGAGACCGAATATGGGTCGAACCCCACTTGATACCTATCAAGTGGGGTCAAAGAAGAAAATGAAAACAATCCCTAGCCTTAAGGAAGGCATTGGTAAGGCTATATTAAGAGCCAAAATGGAGAAGAAGACCGGTAGATCAATGAGGTCATTGACATCTACCCAAGTACAAAAAGGAGTGAAAATTGTACAATCTTCATCAAACGACATGGAAGAGACATCTAGCGATGAAGACGACCGATGGGGAACTAGATGTGAGAGTAGCGGGGTTGAGGTGAAAGGAGATAGTGATTACAAGCCTTAGAGATTTAAGGAATGTAGGCTTAGGTGTTTAGGTGCTTATGATACATTGAGCATGTAATGGCAATTGATTGTTTGAAGCTTTCATTGCAGTTGGAGTTTGCTTATTGATGTTGAAAATATGATTATTTTTTTTTGAATTGCAAAACCAAGAAGAAGTCCCCCCAAAATTGATTGTGTTCCTCTTTCTTTGTATGAAGCATGATACATTGCAAGATACATATATAATGCAACAATTTTGACTTCATGATTGTCATAGAATCATAGATTTGGTAATTTTCAAGGTGAAGAGAATTTTAAATTTTTTCTTTAATCCTTTCCCTTGATAATTCATAATTGCAATTATAGTGTACAATTTCTTTGGTTGATTACACTACAAAGGATAGTTCATAACTCCATATGTTATTGTAAAAAGCATTCAAGGAATCAAAGTTTACTTGAAGGAGTTGAAGCTTTGTATTAAATAACTAGCCACTAGCCGTCCGCCCGCCCGTCCACCTGTCCGCCCGTCCGCCCATCCACATTTACCTAGGGTAAATTTGCGGACGGTTTTTTTTAACCCCCGGAGACGCATCGTCCGCAGGGTCCGGACGTCCGATTTTTGGACGCAATTTTGCCCGGGACGTTCACTTTCGTCAACCCTGTGTTGGCATTTGAGGAGGATAAGGCTATCTTTGATGCTCTGATAGCTCCGGCCATGCGTACGCCGGTGGTTACAGAGGCCGAACCACAACGTCCTGTTTTTTCTTCAATTGATCTGCATGACGAGGACATTCCAATCCAACATGTCGTGAAGACATCACAATTCAGTAAGTAAGTTTTCCTTTTAACTCCATCTTCGAATCTCTTCGTTTCATCTTAAGTACTTGCAGTCTAATGTGTTGTTCTTCGGGTTTTGCAAGCAAGCTCAGGAAATGAGAAACTCTAAGCATATTCCATTCTTTGTAGATCATGGATTTTTTCCTAGCCCTCCTAAATCATTTCAGCTACCTTTGTATGTAGAGGCAATTTCTAGGGATTTTGTTGATGTAGACCCTATGCCATCTTCTAGGGCCAAATCTATAGATCCTTGCATTTTGGAGTTTTTAGATGATTGTGCTATAGAGTCTAATTCACAGACATCAGACAGTGAGGGTAGTTCAACCTCAACTCCCTCTACTTGAAATGTTTTCGTGGGGTACTTTTGTATTCTCAGTACGTGATGTCAATGTAGTTGTTCATGATTTTCTTTTCTATTTGTATTAGAATTCATTCATTATCATTTGCATTCTCTATTCTTTAAATAGGATTTGATTTCAGTCAGTCATTTCTAGTAGGGTCATTGTGCTTCTATAACGCCATGTTCTTTATAATCAATGGAATTGTTTTCTTTACTTATGTTACATATGTTCTTTCCTTAATCCTTTCAATTGCTAAACTCCCTACCTTTTTTATTATAATGTCACGAGGATGTGACGTTCACTTCTAATTACCCTAAACCGAGAGACTAGCCACCAAAACACTCACTTGTGTATTGTAATAAAATAGACAGCTACTTCATTAGTTCAATGGTGTTAACGAATTCCTCTATCCACTGTTGGAGATAATACTTAATGATTGTCAGGAATAGCTTGACCTTGTGGGTGCATTATTCTATTTTCAAGCCTAACCCTTCGACAATCCAATTGTTTACAAACTAAACCGGCTTTCAACTAAAGCAAAACTTTCATACATAGGTTGTTGTTACATTATAACTAATTTTCTGAAGAGCAATTTAAAGGATCTAAACAATCCACATAGTATGTTTTATCCCTATGTACAATGCATTGTTAATTGGCATTGTTATCAATTCATTGAATCTAAGATCATTTGTCTACTTTTATTACTCCATCTTGTATACTCATCTTCTACATCATTTGTGTATTATTTGTCTAATATTAGGTTTGTAAATTCTGAGGCCTCTTCTGCAATGGTTATGTTCATTTCTAGTTATTTTGTCCACTTCATACATGATCCATTTTCATGCTTCATGGCCATAGGTCACAATTCAATAATTCTATTTGCAATCCATATTATTGAGTTGGATTATATCCACGGTTATAGGTACTGTTATCCACAGTCATAGGGTTTCATTTCTTAGTACTTAATTCCCGCTCCCCGCTCCCTTTTTCCTGCTCCTTGCTCTCCGCTCCCTGCTCACGTGCTAGCATTCCTTGTCTGAAGAGTAAGTGTAGTTTACAAGTCTGAGAAATTTTCAAAAATCTCGGACATCACGAGACCTGCCTTGAGCTCGAGCAAGGCTCACAGGATTGAGAGAAATTTTAAACAATCTTGAAGATTACGGTGTGGCATTAAAGCACCAGGATAGCTCACGGGTTTGAGATAAATTTTTAAAAATTGGCAGCCATCACGATACTCACTTGAAGTTGAAATGTAGCTATCAAGTCTGAGAAATTTTCAAAAATCTCGAACATCACAAGACCAGCCTTGAGCTCCAACAAGGCTCACAAGTTTGAGAGAAATTTTAAACAATCTCAAAGGTTACGATTTGGCACTGAAGCACCAAGACTACTCATAGGTTTGAGAGAAATTTTTAAAAATGTCAAAGCCTTCACGATACGAGTTTGAAGAGTAAGGCAGCTAACAAGTTTGAGAAATTTTCAAAAATCTCGGACATCATGAGACCAGCCTTCAGCTCCTGCAAGGCTCATAGGTTTGAGATAAATTTTAAACAATCTTGAAGGTCATGATTGGCACTGAAGCACCAGGAGTCTAGGACTGCTCATAGGTTGAGAGAAATTTTGAAAAATTGTCGGCCATCAAGATATGAGTCCAGAGCTGAAGTTTAGCTAACAACTCTGTGAGAAATTTTCATAACTCTTAGACATCACGATACTCGCCTCAAGCTCCAGGAAAGCTCAGGGGCTTCAGAGATATTTAGAACAATCTTGAAGATCACAGTTTGGCACTAAAGCACCAAGAAGGCTCACGTGATATAGATGAATGTAAAAGAATGTCGGAGATCACGATACTAGCTTGAAGCTGAAGGGCAGCTTATAAGTTTGTGAGAAATTTTCAAAAATCTCGGACATCACGAGACTAGCCTTAAGCTCCAGTAAAGCGCGTAGGTTCGAGAGTAATCTATACAAATCTCGAAGCTCAATGACAGGCCTGAAGGTCACTAGAATCAAACTCACTTGTGGGGATCATGATTTCATGAATGCAGCGATTTAAAAAAACCAAAATAATAACGACGTGAATGTCGTGGTACTAAATTAGGGGGGTCCGGTGAAGTTGGTCTGGGGATTAGTCAGATCCGACTGATCCCAAGACGGACCTTGTTGGACCCCCATGATTTGGTACCCACCACATCACAAGACCAGCCTTAAGCTCCAGGAAAACTCAAGGGCTTTAGAGATATTTCATACAATCTTGAAGATCACGATTTGGCATTGAAGCACTAGGAAAGCTCACGGGTTTGAGAGAAATTCTTAAAAATTGGCGGCCATCACGATACGAGTCTGAAGAGTAAGTGTAGCTTACAAGTTTGAGAAATTTTCAAAAATCTCGAACATCACGAGACCAGCCTTGAGCTCCAGCAAGGCTCACAGGTTTGAGAGAAATTTCGAACAATCTCGAAGGTCACGATTTGGCATTGAAGCACCAGGAAAGTTCACGGGTTTGAGAGAAATTGTAAAAAATGTCGGAGATCACGGTACTATCTTGAAGCTGAAGTGCAGCTAACAAGTCTAAGAAATTTTCAAAAATCTCGGACATCACAATAGTAGCCTGAAGCTCCATCAAGGCTCACGGGTTTGAGAGAAATTTTTATCAATCTCAAAGATCACGATACGAGCGAGAATCTGAAGGAAAGCTAAGGGGCATCTCTCACACCTCTCCTCGCGCCTCCTATACAAATGCACACAGATGTGCCTACTGGAATTTGGTGGATTTCAAATAATTTTGAGAGACCCACTCAAGCATGGCTTCAGAGCTAGCCACGGCATTCAACAAGAGAGGTTGTGTGAGTCGCAACTTACATCTCTCATTCCAATGAAGAATGCGAAAACATTTGAAATTTGAATTCATACCTACTAGGGTTGACGCCCTCGATTCTCCCAACCACGTTGGTGCTCCCCGATTCCACTTTCTTTTGCACGACTCCTCGTATTTCGAATCATCCTTCCCTACTATAGCACAAAAACAAAGAGAATTCAAGAGGAGGTTGTGTCGATTTCAAGACTACCAATTCACAAGGCAGTTCACAAATTCCTGTTCATGCCCATCGAAGACAGCACCGTGCTCGTAGGAGATAGGCTCCGCCACCAACTCCGGGCCACGCGCCAATTGTCCATGACTTCTAGGAGCAGAAGATCTCAAATTTCTTGAAATAGCCGTCTCTAAGGCAGTGCATGAACGAAGACCGAGAATTTTGGGGGCCCTCAGAATGTTTGGTTGGCACTTTCTTAAATTGACCAGCAACCATAATGATGAGAAAGCAAAACCACGATGATAAGATCCCCTCCCGGAATTGTAGATCCAGCAGTTTTAGTAGGGCGTGTTAAACAGAGCCTCCTGCATGCGTCGAGTCTCTAGTGCAGGAGCCTTTTGCTCGGGCGATAAGAGCTTCCTAAATGACGCCCTTCCACATGATTGACGGGGCTTTCTCATGGCCCTATATAATACTGGAATTTACCAGGGTTGTTCTGTCGAACACATTTTGGGGTTGGGTGTCGAGTTGTTCGTCTGATGTCGCGTGTCATACAAGATGAGTGTCGTGTATACATGACAATTTTGACGAATAAAGCCTTATCCTAACAGCAGAGATAATTTGAAATCTCATTTTATTTATGATCCATAATTAAGAATGAAATAAGTGATTATTAAATTGAGACACTTCAATAAAATGAAACTCAAATATGTCAAGATTGGAAATAGAAAGTGTTTTATTTGAAAGTCAACCTTAAAGTTGACTTTATTAGATGGACAAGGGGGTCTACTAGACGTGTTGGACGTCGTGTTCGTCGTGTTGTCGAGTTGTTCAACCAAACAACCATGGAATTTACTCTATTTTAAATCTCAAATGCAAGTCTAAGCTGCAAGTGCTAAATCCCTTGTTGTCTAAAGAGTTTAGGGGGATCGATGATTTCAAAACCCTCATTACAAAGTCCCATATTGTTTAATATTGTTCAAATTATATATGAAACTATGTACTGTATTTACACCAAATTTAACCATTAAATAGACAAAAATATCTTAATTAAATATTTCTATAAACAAGAGGAGTTCTCAGATAAGGAATAATGATAAAGAAACTGGATATTCTTCAAAAATCTGGACATTCCCACGCTTAATTGTTTTCCGTAGTGGTTCTAGTGAAATAAATCACTATGAAAAGAGGTACACTTATATGATTTTGCACAATTAATATGACCTTCATTTGTCCAACCACTATCTTAATTTAGGAGTGTCCATAGCTTTTGAATTCACAATATTTAATAAGAATCCCTGAAAATAGAGAGTTTTTGAATTAATTTGCCTACATCTTGTTACAAACTTTTTACACATTGAAACACATTACATGACATACCAAATATGAACAATTCCATTTTAGGGTTAATGGACTTGGTATTCCTTGTTGTGAATTTATGAATGATACCCCTATACCCAAAACTTTAACCCTAAACCCTAAAACTTTATCCCATCTCAGGGCTCATCCACCTATGTATTGTTCTAAGCCTATGTTCTGAAGATCATAAATGGAATCGTAAAGTTTAACGTGCAAAAATTTGTAAGGCATGACTCTTATTTTGTTGAGAGGTAAATGACATTTTCATTTTCTTTTCTACATAATCTTGCTCTTGAAGTAATATTGCAGATGAGAAAGGAATACACACTTTCATTACCATTTCCAAAGTGACATTGTCTGTTGTCAAATAGCAATAGAAAAAGACAAATTCAAAGATAGAGAATGATTCTCTAAGATTCTTACATTTGCAACGTAGACTTTTCTTTCGCCAATCTAAGCACCACTAGTGTCGTTCGATGTCTCTTGAACTGCATCTATGTTCTGGTCTCCAACATCCTCACCCTCACCACTAAACCCGGTTCCAAAATGAAGAACTTTCTGAAGATCGCCAGGTGTTGACTCCCTTGTTTTGGATACCACTCCCTTTCCATGAGTCATCCTAGACCTTCTTAGTGCTTTTGAAGATGAAAATTAGAAAGACCTCTGCCTCTTCTTTCTCTTCCTATGTTGTGGACTAGAAATAAAAGTACCCAATTTCTCTACAAGCATGAGGTGGATCACAACTATGTAACACCTATCACTCTCTATCGCAAACTATGTTTTGAACCCAAAGTCTGGAAATGGCTCATGTCCACAAAAGTGGCCTATACTTATATAGTTCAAGGTCTGAGAACTTGGAATGTCGCATTACACTATACAGTACTTGTAAAACTCTATGTTGGCATTAATAGTCTTCTATGTGTCACTTAATTTGATGTGCTGTGACTACCTAATCTAACGTCACCACCTCAATTTCAAGTCATGCTAATTCTAAAACAGCCCTGACACTTCACATGAAATAATTGCAACAATTTACTTTATGAAGGTATTAAACTGAATCCTAAACCAACGGTACTATAGCTTCTTCAAAGGACGAGGTCTCTAACAATTGCCCTATTGGAAGTCATTATTCTTCTCAATCACAGTGCCATTCAAGATTTCAATGGTAGTACTTGATGAGGCTACAGTGGGCGTACCTGGCGGCTGCTTCAAGGAATGTTAATGGTGGTGGATGATCAAGATATTGAGGACATTGATGGCACCATTTCACAAGGCTCTAAAGAATCTTAATGGCGGCAAATGACCAAGCTATAGGGATTGTCGATGGTAGCAATTGATAATGCAACAGTAAATGTGTGTGGCGATGAATGGCGGCTTATAATGGATTTTTTCCTAATGATTTTTAATTGCCATTGAATATAGTAGGAACCACTTAAACCTCACTATGTTCCTACTTAGTTTATAATGATAGAACTCTAGACACTTCACATACTTCCTTTCCCTCATTACAAATGTAGGATACTTGGTCATCATTCACCGCCCTCTCCGCAGGGATTGGGATCATGGCTTGCATTCGAGTAGATGGACATGAGGTCCCCCTTCTTTTTCCAGTAGACGATGGAGGTCATGCTAGAGTACTCAGTCACCTTCTCCATGTTTGTTTTAGATTTGTAGAATCGTCCATCTATGTAGAAGAAGAACGAATGTCACAATCGGGTGATGTGAAACAATCTATCCCTGTTATGAGGTCTATAGAAGATGGAGGGCAGTGTTGGATTCTTGCTCCCAGGAACTACAGAGTATATAGACTTCCTTTGTCTATGCTAGCAGCATCAATTGTGATCCATAGCCATCAATCAGATAATTCAACTGTAGATATGCCGTATACTACATATGATATTTCACCTAGTACACCTTGTGAAGTCAATACGGTCCTTCCCAAACTTGAAGTACTTCGTGCAGCGAAGGTTGAGAAATTAGATCCAGTCATAGAGTTGTCTAATAAATCGGAAGAAGAATATCATGACTTGACCCTTCAAAAACAAGCATGTCCTATCCAAACGACGAACTAGGAAATAGATCTTCTCATCTCCATACCCGGAAGCCTATCACAAAGTCCTTCTTCATCTTTAGGCAATTGACCTCCATTGCATCCATATCTAGTCACAAGAGTGAGCATCATAGACTACTTGAGAGGACTTGCCAATATGCATCGATCTCGAAATGAATTGTCCACGATGGATCTGAATACAGTGAAGCACCATCGTGTCCCATTTCTTCCAGCAGTATTTGACGGGGATGTCATCTTCAAATTGCCTCCATGTCGTTCATCTTCATCATCATCATCATCAACAAGGAACTTGGAAGGAATGGACAAGCGATACAATGGACACCCATGGTACAAACTAGTAACGACGAATATCAACAACTTGGACAACCTGAAGTTCCATAAGTCCTACTGTGCCGGCCATCTTACTTGTGAGAATCCAAATTGTGATTACATGAAAAGAGCTTCCAAGAAGAACGAAACAGAGTGGAGTGGCTACACATCATTTCCTTTTATAGTCGGGGGAAATTCTCCAAAAGATTGTACTCTAGTTTGTAAGGTTTGCAAGGAACCACCTTCATGTGTGAGCACATGTGATGCTAGGATATACTATTGTTATTTTGACAACCCAAAAATGAGTAGGGCTGCAATTCTCTTTGGTGTGCATGCTCACCCTATCGCGAAGGGTATGTATAGAGATTCCACGGAAACTATTTGCAAACTCATTGCCGAACAAGTTGCCAAAACACCAATAGCGATGAACTCAGCAATTGCTCTCTCCGCTAGTAAAGACTTCTTAACTAACTATCTATTTCATAGTGGAGAGGGAGAGAAAGAGATGTTGAAGGGAGAGGAAATGGAAGAGGTCATGGACCGTTTCCAATATTTGAGTAGTCCAAATATCCGGAACGTTATTTCTTCTTTCCGCTCAAACAATCGAAGAGGTGTCATCAACAACATTATGAACATGAAAAAAGAGTCTAAATTCGAATTCATACATGATAGCGTCTTCCCAGGCCAAGGCAAGGAGAAGGTGTATATTTTCAAAATGCTCACCGAAGGACTCAAAAGTGGAGTAGAACTTGTTAGGCGGATGCAACCAGGAGGTGATCTACAAAATGCTTGGTTGATGTCCCAGTTGATGTTCGACCACATGAAGTGTGTCAAGGAGTGGACCACAATGGCCTGCCACATGTATGATACTCAATACAAGAAGGTGATGACCATTTCAATATGCGATATGGAGTCTGAAGATACGGAGATTCAAATACAGTTTTGGAAGAGCTTGAATGTAGTCATGACACGACACGGAGTAGCTAATCCTAACTTTAAAGGGTTTATGGCTGATAGTGCTATGGCCATTTGGAATGCAGTCCGTATTGTCTACAGTAGTGGTTTTGCAAATGAAAAAATGGAGAATCGGGAGAGGACATGTTTGTTGCATTGGAGTACTTCTCTTTATAAACACACACAGAAATACATAAAAGAAGCATTTCAGCAACAACATATTACTCTATATAAGCAGTATAAGGATTCCAAGACTATGGAGCAAGCAGAGACCTGTTATCTTGCAATACGGTCATAGTGGTTGTCATCTAGAGCTACCAATGAAGAAGCGCTTCATCACTTAGATCACTGGCTAGCCTTCTGGGATTTCCGCTACCAGCAGTGGGGAGGCTTTATGGACATGGTGAGTGCATATGTAATGTAAATTGATAAATAGATTTTCATTTTGTGAACCCTATACTTTGTTATAGCTTGTTGTACCTACTTTGTTGAATGTCTTTATGTATAATTTCCAACGGATGAATTTGTGAATTCAAACAACTTACTTTGGTTTTCAAGAGTTCTAACAATTCTTTCTAGGACACCTAAAAACGGGGGGTCCTGCAGACACTACCAATGCATCAGTCGGATCCGACTGATGCATTAGTAGTGTCTGCGGGACCCCCTATTTTTGGGAACTTCATTAAGAAAAATTGTTAGGGGCTCAAATCAGGGTTGGTATTATTTATCTTAACCACCGAGTTAGATAATTAGTATAGTACACATTCTAAGAGTGATACGTTTCTAGATGAACATGTCTTTAATTATCCTACCCCTCAACACTTGAGAGAATCCACATTTTGGGTGGCACTCTACATCCTATGAATTTGAAGGTCTCTAGAGCTTAAGAATTCAAAGGCTAATTGTTTGGTAAACTATTGTGGATTTCTAGAAATTGAATTTGGAGGAGATGACGGACCTACCGTCATGTAATTTATCTAAAACAATTCATAACAAGTGGCTTCAAATGTTTGGAAATCAAGGGAACAATTTGTTTGATGCCACTTGCGACGACAATATTCGTGCTTGGATGCAAATGACAAACTATCATGCATACCTTAGAGGGCATGCATCAAAATCTGGTCCATGTAAGGACGAATTGAAGTTGAGAGCTGCTAGGCGAAGTGGAGATCCAAAGAAAAGAGTAGAGGCCCTTAACACATTACCTGGAGCCGTGGGTATGGGAACTCATATACCCCATTTAGAAGGAGAAGAGATCTTTGGAAGTACAAAAAGGAAGTTGGATGTACCCATTGGCAATGAGGGAGACTCACACCGACCGGAAAAAGTAAACTTCTCTCAACCTCATGTTCAAATAAGGTCTACAACCGCATCTCTAGATTCAATGGATGGCAAAGAGAAACAACTAGAAGTAAACCCTTCTCAACATGTTATAATTGCATGTGAAAGTGATTGTGACACATCAAAGTGGCACATTGCAAGGATTAGTCACAAATCAAATGCTAAATGTCAAGCTCAACAACGGGGATCAAATATCAAGTGCACCGCCAAAATTGCAAAAGGGAAGAAAGGAACTGTAGCTCCCACCTATAGAGGTAGAAAAGAAGATTATGGAAGTAAGCAAGAAGTGGTGGTGGACTTCTAGTTTTGTTGGGATGACATAGAACGATGTGTGAAAGGTACAAAACGGAAGTGGATCATTGATTGGCCGGAGGTGCGTGAGGTTTGGCCTATTTTGATTGGAACCAACCTCAATCGAGAAGAAACTTTGTTGCTGCAGCATGCGGGCTTTCGATTGCAGGAACGTCTTGTATTGTCACCTCGTCGACTTTTCAACATGTCGCAAATTTTTAAGACCGCGTTGTTTGACCAACCACCACCACCAAATCCGAATGCATATCCCACGATTAGAAACAATCAAACCATACGGTGAATTGCAAATGCACCAACTACAGAACAACGGAACAAGTGGGAGAGTGCTGGCAATATTAAAGGACAAATACTTGGAGTGATATTGCTTTCTTTTGGGGGGCTAGGAGCAATTGTATCATTGGAAACCGAGTCAAACCATAACATAAATGTGTATCGCATTACAGTAGGTATGTTTCCCACATGCACGTGCCCTGACTTTGTCAACATGGTTGTTTCAGCCATTGGAGGTCGTCAACAGTATGTGAATTGCAAGCACTTATACTACTTATATCGTTACTTTTGCAAGATGGACATCAATGATGACAAATTTATTCATGCACCAAGTTATAGCTTCAATGAGTTGAAGCTCCTTCTAGTTCGAGCAAGAATCATCACAGTTTCAGAATAGGCATGGCTACATTTATCCTTGTACTTCACTCATATTGTATTCATTCACATATATTATAATTGAAATGATTACAAGCTTATGGAATTGTCTAGTGAATGAATTTTTGGAATATGGAAGCAGGTGTCATTAGTCAATTGTTTTCAAGTTAATTCATATAAATGACTAAAATTATGTACAACCCTAAATATTTCAGTAAGGCATATATGAATATAGAAAGAAAGTCTATCTTTTTTTCCCTAGATTTGTCCCATTTGTAAACTTCTTCATTGTCTTCTTAATTTCATTGTTTTCCCTCTTAATTTTTCCATTTGTTTATAGGTTTTTTCATTCTCCTTTGTTTCTTGTTATTTGTTCCCATTTTTTTCCTTTCCCCATTTTTTTGGTTGCTCTATTTCTTTATTTTTCCCATTTTATTTTCCCTTTATTTTCTTTCCCCCTTCTTTTTCTTTTCCTATTTTTTTTCCTTTCTTCTCTTTCCCCAATTATTTTTTCTTTTACTATTTTATTGTTTTTCCATTTTGTCACTTCCCCCCTTTAGTTGGTCATTTTTTAGTATTTGTTTGAAGATGTCAATATTTGACAATACTTATAATCTTGAAGAAAAATCAATTTTAGATTTCAAAACTACATATAGTAGAACACCTCAAGATTAGGGTGAAATGTCTACTATACAAATCCACAATAGCTTGTGCTCATAAGGTAACCTTGACCTTTAGGTTGGGAACTCATCCTATACGTGTCCACTTATACTAGCGCATGTTGGAAATTCCAATCGCAATGAGATATTTAGAAGTCTTTACTCTTTGTATTCAATCTAACTAGTCAAAATAACACAATAGAGTTACTTCCAAATGACATCTATTTGGCATACCTACAACGTCTGCCATATTCTCTGTTGTAGTCATTGAACCAAATGCTCAAACATTTCAACCAAGTTTGAAGGTCTTTTCCCATCGTAATTAATAATTTCAAGACCATGGAAAATGACTCATATCACAATCCATGGTTATAGGGGACACGGTCATAGGTCACAAAATTTACCATAAATAGTAAATTTTTTTTTTTTTCAACCCTAAACCAAAATGAAAGGAATTTTTTTTATTAAAATAATGTTTTTGAGGCTCCATGCTCACAAGCTCCACGCTCGTAGCTCACAAGCTCGCCGCTCCAAGCTCGCATGCTAGCGTCGTTGAAGTGACATGTTATATAAGGGAACTCTTCACATACAAAATATCGAAAATGGTGAGCAATACAAGGAAAACACTAATGTAGAAGACTGATAATATGGAAGTGATCAATTGTTTTATAAAGAGATACTTTTGAATACAATTTCTTTAATTCAATCCAAACTTTTGTATTGGCACCATATTAATATTGTGAATGTATTTTCTCATTGTGTATCAAATGAATCAAATGTATAAAATAAATTTAGGATTCACCTAAAGTACAAATAAAGTCTCCTAGTAAAAACACTCAAGCCTCCCCCCTTTGAAAATTTATATTTAATTAATTGTGACTTTGACCTTTAATTGATTGAGGAGTGTTCATTGGACTTTAATTAGTTTTGGGCAAGCAATTTCAATTTCAATTTTTTGATTTTATAGTTAGAATTTTACACATGGCTTCATACAAAGGTTGTCTTAAATGAAAAAGAAATTTCTTATAATTTTGGATTAGTGATTACAAAGTTGTGTCCAAATTAGTCTTTTTGTTCTTAATACAAGAAGGTTAGACAGAAGATAAACATTTGATATTTGAGTTCTTTTCCTTTAATTTTTTTCATGGATTTTCAAGTTCATTTCAATGCAAGTCATCAACTAGCAAAAGTTGTAAGACCAATACATTATTCTAGAAAAAAAAAATTCAAAATTGAACTATGCATGTGCAAAGTAGTAACAGAATGAAAAATTTCCCTATAGTTTGAAGGATTTGGGTCAATTAGGCCCTCTAGAACAACCAAAAATGGACAATTTTCTAGGCTTTCTATCTAAATATCCATTTCCCCTAGTCTTTACAAAGTGCCTTTTGATTTTAATAAGGTAACTTCACCTAGTTCGTGACAAAAGTATCTTAGCCTCCATGCATGAGAGTGAAGGGTCAATTTGGAGTAGACCTATTTCCAATACTTTTAACTTTTTTAATTTATTCCACTAGAATCCAAAAAAATGTATTCAAAGAAAATATAGGATCTATTTTTGACTACCAACAACACCCAATAAATTTTTTTACAGTTCAATAATAATAGGAACCATGCTTGAACTCTTATTTGGAAGATTTTAGATGTTATTTCCTTAATCCTTAAGTGCTCCAAAGTCCGTATTGTGCATGATGAACAAAGTGCTCGTAACTATATTTTGTCCATATAGATTTTCATTTAACTAAAACAATACTTGAATTTTTAAAAACAGAAAACTTCCTCTCTAACCAATTTGATGAAATATATAGAGGTAAATAATATAATTCTTCAAAAATATAAACAAAAATGAGTAAAATTACAAAATTAGATCTGGACATTGAAGTGCCAACCCCTAAGAGAGCTAGCATCCACTATTTAGATTATGAATGTTTTCAAGAACTTATTGATGAAGCAACTTGAAATGGATGAAGTATATCCAAGTGTGTTGAAAAAGTAATTTTTGTCTCTTTTTCAACTATGCAACTAGCATGGTCACTTGGTGCTTACAATTGATTATCCAAGGCTCAAAATGAGTTCAAGTAGAGAAGAAAAGAAAATGAAAACTTGCAAAAATGAAGATTTCATGTCTAGATTCTACTCATATGATAATTTATTTTGCCAAAACCCTTCGCCACCTTCCCTGGCCCCTGTTGCAACAATTGCCAACCAATGTGCATCTGATTCAGGTATGTAATGCTGAAGCCTTTGTTGTTGTGGTGAAACAGATCGTTGACGACGTTTTCTGAATTTGCTGTGTTTCGATCCATGCCAAGATTGCTGCCCTTCATTCGATTCTGGTGGTGCTCTCGGAAGCTCGATCGCAACTCGCGCTTAGAAGCTTAGGTTTAGGCATTGGTGAGATTTCTCAGCGTATTCGTGGTCAATTTTGAGGTTTCTCAATTGGGCCAATGGATGTTGAGGGCCTGAGTGTGTGTTGAAGCTCCAATGTGGCCTCCCTTGGTCTTCACAGTTTCTGATTGTGCATAATCTGCTTCTTTTTTTCGAAATTTCCTCTTTTGCGCTCGCTGAACTGGTCCATTTCTTAATGTTGTGCTTTGATCCATACAAAGATTGTCGCCTTTCATTTGACTGTGTGTGGCGCATTTGAATCTCGCAACTCCCCTTTTGCAGCCCTGAGAGCAGCCCTGAGGGATTTAGGTTTAGGTTTAGGGGTCCTTCCTGCATTGGGTGAGATTTCTCTGCGCATTCATGGAAATGCGTTCCAATGTGGCCTCCTTGCTCTTTGCTGTTTCCGAATTGTCCAAATTCTGCTTCTTCTTTTTCGAAATTTCCTGTTCCGCACTCATTGAGTTGATCCATTTCTTAATTATTGGTTCTTCATAGTCATTAATTTCGTGTGAGTCAAGGAACTCAGGGCAATGCATCGATTTGATTACTATTGTGAAGCGTCGTTCTTGTGAGTCCTTAGCTGACTGTCCTGTTTTCTGTTTTTTGGGATGTCAAATACTGGGATGCTGTTGCTGAGCAGTAACTTGGAATGTCTGTGTGTGTTTTGGCTGAATTTTTCGGTTTGTGGAGGGGATCAGTGACTTGGATTTGAATTTTTTGTCTGATCTAAACGACGAATGATTTTGTAGGTTCCAATGGTCATGACCGTGAATTCTGCGGGGATGGCGCCCTTCTCACCTTCCGTTCAAATTGGCATTACTATGAGGAGCCCTGTTGCATCTTTAGGTCAATGGAGACCGTGCGGTGCACAGATATCATTATCCTCCAGCTTCTTGGCTAGCCCCTCCGCATTTAGAATTAGGTCTGTGCAGCATGAGAGCTTCAGCCCCCTCAGGAGGTGCCCCGAGATACTGTCAATCAAATGCGCTGTTACAACCACGGACACACTGCCGCAAGGGGCTACAGAAGTGGACGCGTCTTACATGCGGATGTGTGTAGAGCTTGCGAAGGAAGCTGCTGGCAAAACGTCGCCGAACCCCATTGTGGGTTGCGTGATTGTCAAGGATGGTAGGATTGTTGGTAGAGGGTTTCATCCCAAGGCTGGGGAACCCCACGCTGAGGTTACAATTCCCATGCCGCCTTCTTAGCCCTATTTTTCTCTCTTATTGAGAGTGTCATCACAGAGCCTTTTCAGAAATTTTTAGTATTGACAGAGATTTTGTCAATTTTGATGTTGTAGCTTTTGTTGCAGCAATCTGATTCACATCAAGGTTCTTACCTTGCCTTGAACTACGAACTCTGTTTTTTCAAGTTTAAATTCGTATATATAACGCCCCTCGGAATTTTGTGCTAAATTTCTGCTGCCCCTTTTGTAGGTGTTTGCCTTGCGAGAAGCTGGGCATTTAGCAAAAGGTGCAACAGCGTATGTGAGCCTGGAGCCGTGCAATCACCATGGTCGTACCCCACCCTGTAGCCAGGCACTCGTGAAAGCCAAGCTAAAGCGCGTGGTTGTGGGCGTTGTCGATCCAAATCCTCAAGTTGCAGGTGAACTCGGTGGAACTCTCACTTCTCGTTCAATCAGCTCGTAGTGCATGCATATGTTGGTAGAACTGCAGGTTGTAACTTAACTTTACTTTTATTGAGTTACGATTAGTTTGCTTGATGAGTGCTGGAATTATGTTACTCCATATGATCAGGAGTCTATGGACTCTAAAGTAACTTGAGCACCATGGGACTGAGATAGCTGTTAGACCGAAGGACTGAACCGTTAGTTGGTGCACAATAAGCCTCATAAGTTCCTCGATACATATTTAATCCTGCATATTCTATGATATGTAGAAGACACATAGGTAATTTATTAGCACCTGTATGTTGGTGGATGAAGGAGATACACTATTGTGCGAACAACTGAGTATCTCCCGTCCATGGTTAGGTGATGAGTTGCAACTCTCAATACTTCTTTAAAGATGGTTTTGTTATGATGTGTTACAGGAAAAGGCATCAATACATTACGGAGTGCAGGAATAGAGGTTGTGGAGGGTGTGGAAGAAACTCTCTGCCGTAACGCAAATGAAGTTTTCATCCACGGGATGCTCACTGGTCAGCCATTCGTCACTCTTAGGTGTGAACTCCTCTTTCTTCCCTCAATTTCTATTAGTGTCATCTCATATTTTTAAGAGACGAGCTTGCTTTCAATTCCTCATCCATTGATTGAAAACTATTGTGATCCAATTTTCATTCAATGGCAATCAATTTGGTGCCTGTAAAAGTTATTCTGTGACAACCACCTACTCATGAGTGGTCGATGGAAGCTGCTCAGCTGCTTTTCATGTTTTAAGTCAATCACTCACTTTTTCTGTTAGGTATTCCATGTCCATGGACGGTGGTTTTTTGGGAAACATAGGGCTAAGCAACGCACAAGGTGGCCTATACAGTAAGTTGCTGCAAGAAAATGATGCTGTGATTGTTACAGAAGCGGCTGTCTATGATGATCCTATTCTCCTCTCGTCTGAGCCAGGCGCCACGCAACCTCTTCGTGTCATCATTGCCAGGTCTGTTTGTACAGAGACGTCGTCATGTCGTGATTTTCTTCGCTCATCTTTCTGTTACAATTTTTGTATTAACTGATGAAATCTATTTTTATATGGATGGATTCATGCATAGATTGGATTGAATGGTCTTTTTCCTCCTCGAGGTTTTTTTGTGTTCCTTTGCCCAACCGTGTTCTCTCTAACATTGTGGGGGAAATAATTCCATTGGGTCAGGTCTCTTGATCTCCCAGTAGAATCGAAAGTTTTCAACACTTCCGCTGCGAAGACACTGGTGTTGGCTGATCAGCAAGCATACATTGAGAGCACCCAGTCAATGAAAGCAGAAGGGAAATCACTGATAGACAGGTTGCAAGCCCAGGGTGTGGATGTGGTGATGATGAAAGACTTGACCTTGGAGCATGTACTGAACGTGTGTTACCATCGTGGAGCTACCTCGGTCCTTTTAGATTCCAGGGGTCCAGTGTTTTCAGGCCTTGAAAATTTCCTCGGTCAGCAGGCAGTGAAAGAAGCGGCGGCTCAAAAAGTTGTGGTCCAGGTGGCTCCCATTTTCTTGGGAGAGAATCGAACGGAACCAGGCTTCCGCATGGACGACGATCTTATCAAGCTAGAGAGGGTGTCGAGTTACATGGTAGGTGAGGACGTTGTTATTGCGGGCTATTTCCCACAACCTTGAATTAGTTGTGACTTCCTTGTACATGTACACTTCTTGTATAGTATCGTATCCTGTAATTGAATACTTATGATGCTAGCGCTGCTGCTACTACCGTAAGTCTTTTACCAAGCCGGAGCACTAATTTGTTTTGTCCATGTACTCCAAGGAAGTGACAACAATTACTGACTAATGACTTGGCTGAGAACAGAAAAATTAGTCTACTTATGAAACGTGAAGTGTATTTTGGTGCAGAGACTTGGTCATTGCTAATGTGATTGCACTGGAATTGTTGTGACCAAGCTTGCTGCAAATGTGATGACAATTGAGATATGATCACAATAAAGTGTTTCTATGCAGGCTGACTGAATGTATAGTATCTTTGAAACAGCTTTCATTATGTGTTTGCTCAGGATTCAGGATATATCCTACTAAACACACTGGATGTTAGTACAAGTTTAGTGGTACACAAGACTCACTTTGCGTATTGGAGAAGTGAGCAGTGATACTAAGTTAGCTGTCTTGAGGTGGTCAATATGAACAGGCAGCTTATTGTACTGAAATTCTGGAAACGCTTGTCTGAAATGAATGCAGCATTTGGGGGAAAAGCTGTTGGGAACAAGACTTTGTTTACATTTAAGCTTACTGGGTGACAGATGATAAGGTAGGGATACCCATATTCACCATTGAGGTACTGACCTGAAATTGGTACCCTAAAAATAAGCAGTTCTACCTTAAATCACGCAGGAATAAAATTTTGAACTTTTATCACTTTTGCATATAGTTTTCAAATAAATACATTCTTTTGTGTGTGTTGGAACCTTTATATTAATTGATAGGATCATGTGAGAATTGGACCAGTCATGATAAGTACAAAAGTGGCAATTTTGGCTGTCCCTACCTAAAATGTTCGTGCACGATCTTCAGAATTCCCCTCCAACATTGTTAACCAATGTTGGAGGGGTCCCTTTTGCTCCCCCATAGTGCGGGGAGCCCCCAACGTTGCAACTTCCTAGTCCACTGAAATTATTGTTGAATTTGTGTGTTCACAAACTTGGCCAACAGTACACAACATGGCCAATGAATGTCTTCCCTTAGATTAAATCAGATTCCCTCCTAGGTATCTAGGCATTTAGAAAGGAATTATCCCTCTTTCCAAGGGGTGAATGATTCAAGTTGGTTAAAAATGTTATGTATAACCAAGCAATGGTCATCCCCATGTTGGAAAAGTATTATACCTCCCTAAATGCATGTTAGAGACTTGTCAGTTACGACAAAGATTGGAGGTGGTTGAAGAGCCATACAGGATAGTTTTGTTCACTACAAGGATGCAAAAAGGGTCCTTGTCTCATTGATAAACAATGATAGGTTGAAGTTGAAGTTGCATGGAGGCCTGATTACTAAAGAGCTTTTGATTTGGTTGACATTATACCTCCACCACCCATCCTATATGGATCTTTTGAGGTTTATTAATAGCAACAATGATTTATGGGCTCTATGGATTGAAGGGGATTGAAGGGGTCAAACCTTTGTATAGATAGAAGCTACTTGAATGTGAGGAAGTTTGAGTAGGACCTTACTTAAAAAACAAGTGATTGTTACATGAATACATGAACACAACCCTCTAGAAGTATAACTACTTGTTCTAAACCCCTATTTAATTAATTGTGGACTAATCTATAGTCCAAAATTAATATTGCATCTACAAGTGAATGATGAAATATAATACATATATAATCCAAATATTTTTTTTTTTCGTTTTAAAAATGGATAAAAATCATCATTTTGGGTCAAATAATTTTTTTTTAAAATAGACAAGTATCAACTACCAACCAATACTTGATTAATGGCAAAGAATGTTCATAATTTGTGGATTAGTCCGTGATTAGTTAAATAGGGTTTTCTATTAGAGAGAGTGCATATTTAATGTTACTAACACATGTTTTGGAGGGTGAAAATTAGCTAATTCGACCTATGCTACTTTAACATAGTGCAACTTTAATGAATTAGTGTCACTCTTATTAATAGGAAAAAGTATTGTAAATCGGTGTCCATGCGTATAGGCTTTTAGTACTAAACTCTACCAAGCAAAACCTCCAAGATATATTTGGATCATCTTGGATTAAAACATCCACTTAAAAGACAATTTAATAACTTACATTTAGAATATCTAACTAGTAAGCAAACACTATATTTTTAGTATACCTAATTTAGTTTTATAATTGTAGTTGGTTTGGTTTGCTTGTGTTTTAACTAGTGTCTAGTGTAGTAACTTAGAGTTCCTAGCCTTTTAGAACTTAATTTGCATATTTATAGTGAATTCGGATTGTAAGATGGTGTTGAATTTGCAAAACTTTAAAAGAAATTCTCTAATGTTGATTGTCAACTAGAGATGTTTGTTAAGGACTAGATAAGGCTTGAGAGCCAAGAGGCTTGAAAGAATTATGGGACAGAATGCCAAGTTTGTTAATTCATGATCACAAATGCTAGTATCTATACTTTTTGCAACTCTAAGGGTGCAAAAAGAGGGAAGTCATTCTTTACAAGTTGTAATGTTTTTCTCACTTTCCAATAGAATGTAACAAATCTACCTTGAAAATTGAACTAGTAGTTTTATATAGTGTTGAAAAAAAGTACAAGGAGTATAATATTATATAACAAGGCAATGATCCTCCCCATGATAGGAAGATATTATGCCTCTCTAGATGCATGCGAGGGACTTCATATTAGTTATTTCAAGGATTGGGGTTGACTGAAGAGTCAATTTTGTTCATTGTAAAGGTTTCCTTTTCAAGGATGCAAAAGGTCACCCTACCTCATTGATCAACAATGTTATGAAAGTATGAGATTCAAAACCCTCCACTAAATATTTTAATCCAATTGTATTCCAAGCCTATACAATTGGTGGAAAAACTCGAAATGGAATCCTATACAAATTCATTGAATACTTAACCTTTTGAACAACATTGCATGTACATTTATTATTCGATGGATGACAAAGAATCCTTCTATGTAAGACAAAAGTACATGGCATATTCATCCTTTCACTTTTGTGCAGAAAAGGGAGGTCTTGCACAGAAGTTTGACCTCCAATGAATGCTTTGGGTGGGATTTTTTAAGTAGATGTTTCACACTCGGTACCAAAAAGGATGATTTCCATGGTGACCAACCCATCCTTTGAGAGGGTTACTTAACCCTTAAAGGATGGACTGGTGACCATGGAAATACTCCCTTTTGGAACTGTGTGACATCATCTAGTTTATGAAATCCAAAAATATTCATTGGAAGTCATACTATTGTAGAAGACTTATGCTTTTCTCACAAAATTCAAAGGATGAATAGTCGCAATTTTGTCCTACATATTGTACATAGAGAGATTCTTTGTCATCCATTGGACACAAAACGTCCGTGTCAACGTTTAAGGGTTAATGGATGAATATCAATAACTTTTTCCAAGAGCTGAGAAGGTCATGGCTTGGGATGCTGCCCATGCTCATAACATGGGGCAATGGGGGCATCCCAAATAGAGTTGATTTCTTACTAGTATGTGTTGGAGTGGGACTGCCGGCAATTATTGATGGATGTGGCAACCAACATTTGCGATTAAAAAAAGCAAAAAGCAATGAATTCTTGGCGACAAAACTCAATGACAAGACATTGTCGGAGACCCACATCCCTTTCTATCTTAAATTCACTTAAAATCATGGACCGAAGCCTTGGAGGTAAGGTACAACAAACATGCTCTCTTTTGAAGAATTCTCAACCTGAAAAAATATCCACATGCAGTGACGTATGTGAGTTAAAGGAGTGAAGGACTTCTTAGTCAGGAGTCAGGACTAGTGAAATCAAGACCAAATGAAGACAAAAATGGAGACAAAGATATCCCATATGCTTTGACTTGAATGTCCGGGGAGCTGGTGTACTTCCATTCCAACTATTGCTACTAGTGCAATTGTGACTAGGGTTTTCTTTTTTGGCCGTGTGGCAGCTTGCTGGCTGTGCCGCACTGGTCCAAATTTGGAGGGACGATGGCACAGGGGCCAATTTTTGGTGGGCTGAGCGAATTATTGATCAAAACAAAAACGCTGATATTTGCAACTAGTACAGACCTGTTGTAGTATAACATTGAACTTAGGAGAATATGGAAGTCGATTCAGCTTAACAAAACCAATGAAAAACATTCAAAATAATAGGATGAAATAATTTGGATGAAAATGTGACCATATTGGTGACAAGGGGTCGTGACAGATCATGTGACAATGTGTAATTAACATAATAGATGTTTAGAAATTGGTACACACTACTGTTGCATGAACCCTTCATGACCCCATTTAGTTACAAAAAGAAGAGATATTCTTAAAAAATTTGAAGGGGGGGGATGGCAAATGAAATCTATTTGTTGTGAACATTGAACAAACACCAAATGAGGGGCATGAGCAACCTAGCAAAATTCAACAAACACCCTCACTATTGTAAAATTTTCATAATCACTCATTCGTGATTGAGGTCAAACTATTGTGCAAGAGCTCCCTTTTTCACCCAAAATTCTAAGGAATGATGAGAATATGCCCATTTGTGTTTTAAATAGAAGGATTCTCTATCACCCTTTGACCACTTTGTCCTTTTAGGATTAAAAACTTCAAAATGAGTATTTGAATTTTAATTGACTTTGATAATCAAACTATCATAGTTTTGTTTTGGGTCTTGTTGGCAATTGTAAGGGGATTTTGGATTATCTTTGCATGTATTTTTTGAGGGGGATTAAAACCATAAGCTTTCAAAGTGTCGATTATAGTTTTATTTGAAATCAAATTTTCGTTCTTACATTCATTAGTTGTGGTATTTTAACCAAGGATATGCAGGGGTTGGTTTTGAAGTAAGGTTGCATTGATTATCATTCTTATACAACGAAATTTCATGGAGCTTATTTTACTTCAAGTACCTATTTCAATTTTAACCCTTAAAATCCCAAAGTCCCTTGAAGGGATATTTGGGATTTTAAGGAAGCTTGTGTGACCTCAAGTTTTGAAAATTTTATTGAATGTAGAAAAAAAAATCATCTTTAAAAGAATGTAATTTTTATTTCAATTGTTTTCCAAGAACAAAAGTTATGCCCCCCTAAGGCCTCAAAGTAGTTTGGCAAGGTAGGAAAAAAACCCACAAATTATTGAAATTTAATTTTTAATTTTTTTCTATTAGATTACATTTTTTTTCTACAAGGAAAGCTATGGATCATTTTATATATACTAGTGATGCAAAATTTATGGAGCTTTAGGCTTGTTTTTTGAGCAATCAAAACATCTTTTTCAAAAAAATAGCTTATAGGATTTCTTTTTGCACTCAATTTTCACAATTTATAAAAAAAATTCCACAAGGTACAATACACTTACCAAGAGCAATCTCATTTTTGGGATAAGTGTGTTTCAATTCTATCTTAGAGCTATTCAAGATTTAATTTTTCCTTCTATCCCTTATATACTTTTATTTACCAATTTTTTTAAGTATGAAAACCAAGTTCTTATTTTTTTTAAATCCCCTAGATTTTCAATTCAATTCTCCACCATAAAGATTTTTTACTTCAAATTTTGTAGTATCATATTAAATGCTAAGAGGATTCAAAATCTTATTTTCTAGTCATGCCAAGAGCAAAAACATTGCTTTCTAAACTTTAAATACAATATAATTATATTGCAATCAATGTAGTCAAAGTGAATGAAATTTCTTCCACTCATTTTGATAGTAGTCTAATGAAAGATCCTCTGGCTAAATATGAAAAAAAAAATTTAAGTTTTTTGTTTGTTACACTAGAAATAGCAGTTTTGAGTGGTTTTGATGAAAAAATGGACTTGAGATTTTAAGGGTTAAAACTCAATATACGTACTATTTTTCACTTTGGTAGTATAATATTTTGGAGATTCAATTATGCAATTTGATAATTCCAAATTTGCCATATACTAAAATTTGGCATCTTTTTATTTTTTTCTTGTAAGCCTGCTTATCTTTGTGTTTACTTACTACTCATTACTATGAAAGTTCCACATAAAAATGTTTGATAGTTTAATATTAAATGGTTCTTAAGAAACTTCACATTTCTCTATGAAAATACACAACAAAAGGTTTGTTGTGAACTTTTCAACACTAAAAGAGCATTTAAAAAAAACAATCAAAGGAAACAATGAAAGATACAACATTTTTAATAACAACTTTTTTTAGAATAAATTTTTTTAACACTTTCTATAAAAATTTATTACTGGAATAAGGAAAATTGATTTTTTTTTCCATATTTCATTCATGATTCCATGCTTGTGTTGCACTTTCAACACCATGTAGGTTGTTGTGTGGCATGAATCAAACTAGTAGTTTCTAAACCTCATTTGGACAAAATGTCCCCATTAGTATGTCATGGAGCTCTTAGCATACTATTTATAGGGTTGTTTCAAATACTTGTAGAGGAGTTATCATCCTAATTTTATTTGGGAAAGAGTAAAAGTATTTTTTCACAAATTTAATTAAACAATGAGGACTCAAATACGGATTATTTTTTAATGAACATATATTCACAAAAACAAAGTAAAATATTCTCATTTCTTATATAACCTTTGAAACATGTTAAGTCTTGAAGCCTTTGTGCCAAATTCTTACTTGAATCCAAGTTAGATGAATGCAATTTGATTACTATTGATGCAAAGAAAAGTTCTACAATGCCAATGAACAATATTTCGATTGATGTAGTTGATGTTGATGTTAATATTTATATCCCACTATATAAGAATAATATAAGAAATTACAAACATATGGATGGATGGATGATTTTTTTGTTTAATATATGTGTGGAGCATATTTTCATTAATTTGTTTAAAATTGAGTACACAATCTTTTATAGTTTAAGTATCTAAACATTACTATGAAGGAAACATTAGAAGAATTATGAACAATTAATGTAAGTGGTTTATAACACTAGACTATGTATTCTATTCAATATTGTTTACCATTGAATGTGCCACCAAAATAGCATGTCATAGAACACATGCTCTTCTTTATGTTGAATAGTTTACTTGAGGATTATTATCAAGAAGCTTTGGAATGCCTAGTCTATCATTCAACTAGTGCTTAGTCAACTAGTGACCAATACAAAATCCAATCTCACTAAGGTGGATGCACCCAACCCCCACACTTCACCACAATTATCAATTTGTGTAATTGAATGAAAATGTAGAAAATATAAGATTTTATAATTTAGAAAAAAAAACTACTTGTCTACATATTTATGAGTGTGGGATTGAAGCGCTAAGTAATGTGCAATTGAACTTCAAAAGAATTTCATAAGAAAATTTCACATTCCACTAAAACTTCACATCTTGATTTTCTTCATTTAGAGAATTCATTATTATCATGTCTCAATGCACAAAAAAACCATGATTAATGTTCTTTTTGTTTAACAATATGGCTTCTTTTCACAATTCCTTGTCTTTGAGCTCAATGCTAGTCTTTACCTTTAGTTTCTTTTTAGATATGTCTACTTGTCAATGCCATTTTTTACTACAAGCTTGACCTTCTTGTTGAATTTTTATCTACCAACAATAGCATAATATTTTACCTCTTTAAGTTCATAAATGATATCATCCAAAGTTGATAAATAATGTTATTATTGAAGGCTTAGCCACACTAGCCACAAAACAAATTAACAAGCTTGCTTGAAATCTATTGAAACTAATTAGATCTTTAAAGAAATTATCTTCCTCAAAATAGTTGTCAAATTCTTGAAGTGACAATTCACAATGCTAGTTAGACATTGGTGTTGGAAGAGGAGAATCAAACTAAAGTAACACAAATACCTTCCCAACATTTTTGCAACAATCATTAATTTTCACTAAATTGGCACTCTTCATGCTCCAAAATTGATAGCATGTGGGGATGCAAAACTATCCTATAAAACCCTAAAAACTACCAAAGATTTATGAGTAAGACTGCTTCTTGGACAAGTGCCAGGGTGTAATATATTTGGTATGCCAAGAGGTATGCCAATCACCGGATAACTTAGTGCCCATCACTGGACAACCACCTAACAATTTCAAGACAAACTCTTCCGTAACAAAAAAATAACCCTAAACCACAAGTCTCATTTGCTACTCTCTCCATTTGGAAATAGTGTATCCATTCTTAGTGATGACTGCATTGAGAATGGATACACTATTTCCAAATAGAGGATGAATTTCAGACCCACCAAAATCTAACCAGAGTATTTGTTTCACAATGTCATAAATGAATTCTAGAGTGTTGCTGGAATGAGAGAAAGGTCACAACTTCAAGTCTCAATTTCCAACTTCTTTTCAAATTCAAACTCATCTCAAAGAGCTTTCATGCTTTCATGCCTCAGACAAATGTTGCTTGAATCGTTGCTACCCCAAATTACAAAAATGCCTCAAATTGATATAATTATCTGGGATCCCTCCAATGTCCCCAAATTGACGTTTACAGTGCGCTGTCTCTTCCAGTTCCCCCGAACACATTTGACCTGCTCCTCGCTCGATCGCCTTTCCCGGTTGCTTAATTGCCAATGTGGCCTGGGCATGAGAAATTGAGGGAAGGGCGTGGAATTAGAATAAGTTGTGTGAGAATTCAATTCGGGTGGACGAACAAGAGATAGCCGAAAGAGGGAGAGAGAGAGAAGACCTGCAAAAATGGGACAATGTACAGCTAGGTAGTAGAAATTCCAAATGACATCGATCTATGGAATTTCTGAGGAATTCGGAAATTCCGTTGTCGATGTTCAGGGATGATCCATACAGTACGATACACTGGGATTCACAAGGAATGGAATTGAGACCCATAATGACACTGGAATGTCCAATATACAGTATGTCCATACTGAATTTCTCCTGTGGGAAAAGCCGTTTGAATGAGCTAATACAGGGTCGCGTCATGACATGCCTGAATGTTAATGCCGATGCCAGGCTCAATTCGTAACGCAGTGCACTAATGTGATCGACCGGATCGAGAGAGGCTTGAATTGGTGTACGTGATCGAGTCTATCACTTTTTCAGTTGTCGGGAATCATCCCGGTCCCTACTATTCTCAAAAGCTGCCTAGCTTGGAATTTGGAAAGCAGGCAGGCATTGCTTGGACTGGCTTCAATTCTCTCAACCCGAGTGACAATATGCGCCGATATCCACCTGGCCCTGCTCGGCCCTGCTGCCCTGCGTCAGGCTGGTTCCCTGATTTGCTTATCCTGCTGCTGGGAACAAGCCTGCTGGGAGAGCCAGTACAGTACGAACGACCAAGCCCCGGCACTCCGGCAGCTGGATCAATCACTCCAGCATCACTACCGCGAACCCCGTTGTTTTTCATTCCGGAGGTCTGAACCTCTGTCACTTCTCACGTACTCATTGGAGGCTGAAAATGATCTAATGTTAGTAGCTAAGTTGACCCCTAGTTTAGTCATTTGTGACTTTTTTTCACTTACCCCACGTTTCGTTGCTATTTTAGGGAAAGAAAAGTGACTGGATTCAGGGTAGTGGCATGGTCACTCGAAGTTATATACGGTATTATTCTCTACAAATCCACTGTATGCCTATGATTTGTAGAGAATAATACCATACGTAACGGGCATAAACTAGATTTGCATATCTGTTATAGTCGTACGTGAAGGTTTGAATTTCCACATTAGATTCTCGGGGGTCCACCTCAGACCAACCTTCCACTTCACAAGATGAAATGTGACACTTTTTTATAAAAATAATGCAATATATTATCTTAACCTTCCATTGGTAAACCCATCATGGCAAACTAGTGGTATACTAATATACACTCATCTTGAATACTTTGTAGTCTTGGAGTGTGAATGCACAACTTTTCCATCTAAGAGAGGTAGGTCAAATGTACATGAGTACACTAAAACCTGTATTTTGTGTCACCTACACTAATTGATTTAAAATGCTATAACTTTTTTCCATTGATGAATATTTTGACCAACTATGTCTAGAGAGATCCTCCTCTTTGAATAGTATTGATATCTATGCTCTTGGTAAGAAAATATTCATCAATCATAGACAATTACAGCCTTGAGTAAGTAGTTAAATAGTATGGGTGACACTGAATACAGTTTTTTCCTGTAGTCAGTCCCGGGCAAGCTCTCGGAATACCGGTACTGGGCCCGGCGTTCGACTGGCTGCATGCCCACGCATAAATTCTGCAAATTACTGGGCATGTGATTCTGGGTGTGGGCCAAAGGTACCCAACCGATGCATGTGGTCCATTCTCCACCACAGAACCAGTCTGTCACAAGGGCAAGTTACTTATTGCTGCTCCTCTAGATTACAGTTCCTATAAAACCTGGCCCACGAACTCCCAATTCAGCACCAGGCTGCACTGTCTTCACCCCTTCGCATTCTTCAATCTCCGCCCGGCCTTCGCTACGCTGCTCCTCGTTGGTTGGCATTCTCGCGTGCGCTCGCTCCGGATGTTGATTGTTGAAGCCGTAGTAAGACAGTTGGTTTTCAGTCTGATATATAGCTAGCTAGAATCTGGCTTCATGAATGCAATCCCAGTTGCAGAAATGGAGCTGGCTAGCCGGCTTAACTTGATCCGATCGAGATCGATCGCCAGGTGAAGATTCGAGCTGGTTTTGCAGCTCATTGATCCCGCTTTCGGGAGTCGGCTCAGATGACGGTGGAATTGAAACAGGTTAGTGGATGTATGGAGGTTTACATATGTGCAAGGGAATAAGGTTGGTCGACTAGTCTGGTGCAAATGGTGCAGATGGTGCAGATAGGCAGCCGGTAGGGGAGTGATGAAGAAGAAGCAGCAGCAGCAGCAGCAGCTAAAGAAGTTTTCAGTCAGATGGCTTAATCTTCTCCCTCAATGGCTTCCAACAACAGGAACGCGGCGTTGGTTCTGTCAACACAGACACAGGCCCGTCCCAGGTGCTGGAAGCCTCTGGGGGTGACGAGTAAGCAGCCTGCGTCCGCCGGAATATAATTTCGATCATCCCATCGATCCCAACTTCCAGGTCGAGACTATAGTAGTGCGACGAGCCGAATGCGGAGACCGTTTTGCCCCCCGCATTTTACCCCTGGGGAAAACGCAGGAACGATTTATTTGCAAGGCATGACAAAATTTGCAAATTTTGAGTTCATGTTTGCAATCAGAGACCCCAAATTAGCTAGGAACAGTGTTGAGAAATAGATTAGTCAAGCACAAAATAGGGGGTCTTTTTTTTACATTCACCCTTGGCTGGACCTCCACATTCGGCTCGTCGCACTACTATAGTCTCGACCCAACTTCCACCATCCAGCGCTTGAATTGCATCAGCTAGCCAGCCAGCTAGTAGGTAACCTATTGAACTACTAGCTAGGTAACACGTTGAGTTTGAATGTTTGCCAAGAGGATCAAGAAACCTGAAATTGTCTGCTTCAGTGCCAAATTCAGAAATTTGTTCTCGCGGAGTGCGTCTCCCAATTGTGTGTGTCGACTATGCAAATCAAAGACATAAAAGTTTCCAAAGTTTCCATAGTTTCACTAGAGATCTAGTCTTCAATATACTCACAATTCATGTCATTCCAGCAGAATCCCAATTTCTTTTAGACAGAAAAACTTGCTTCCGATTCATACGGGGGCCACTTACACGAACACATTCAGTCATTTGTTTTTGGAAAGGATCAAGCATCCTGAATTTGCCCCTGCAAGCAGAGCAAATGGCTGGCAAACCTCGACGATCTTTGAAAGTTACAAAAGTGAAGCATTGCAATTGGATCTATAGCCGGTCTCTTACAAATTTACATATTCGTGACCTGGCTTCCATCAGCACCGTCCAATTCTGCCAGCTCAAGCCCCAGTGTACGGCAGTCACGACGAAAGGTCATGTCACTGCGCCAGTGAATGCGGTCTGGACATGAGACAGAAAGTGAGTGAATCATGTCTTCACCCCGTACAAGTACCACATCAACGGACACTTTCGAAAAAGCAAAGAACATGTACCGAATTCTCAATAGAAAAGTGCAGAATTCTCACATATCTCATTTTATAACCGAATACCATTCACTCATGAGTTCAATCATGGTTGTGAATCATTAAAGGCAACTTACAGAACCTCCCATCTGGGACTTGTCCAACTCGTTTAGTTACGTGATGTACGCAACAGATACCGGTATCTAGAAAACCGCCGAATTTTTTACCAGTGAAAAAAATTATATAGCAAGTGTGTTTACTAACAGCTTCGGAGCCGTTGTCTCTTCTGCTGGGTCAGCATCGCAGAGCCGCACTTATGTCATGCTTGTAACTCGGCTCATGAAGCAAATTGACGAAGGGCCTGATCTGTCATGGATGGTACGCTGACGAAAATTAGTGGAGTCGCAGTATCCTGCTGAGCTGTACAACTGCATTGAAGATGAATGTTGTCGAAGAATTGGATACTGACGGCCACCATAGTATGAACTGCGGAAAATGTGTAAACTTCGGAAGTAGCACGGGCCACTTGCTAAGAGTTCTCAAAATTTAACTGCAAACCGAAGCTGTAACTGCTACCAAAGGCAAGGCTAACCCCTCTACAACCGCATGAATCTCTAATTTAACAGCTATACAAAAAATATCCAGATGAGAGTGAATGAATTCCTTCTCTTCCAGGCCTCCTCGTGATCATACCCGCTTAGCGAGCCAGAGCAATAATCACACAGCAGGCTTCTCATTGGTCACCAAGCTTGTCCCTGTGGGAACAAAATCTTTGTCCGCCTTCCAAGCTGACGCAGTGAATAGAGGTTGCTCCATCCAACCAAGGGTTAAGGTGCCATTCTCTTCCGATAAAGTGTACCCATCTGAATCAAACATGCGGAGAAGAATTTGTGCCTGCGTTTGGGCACTGTCTTCGAGAGGTACACTGACGAAACCCGCTTGGCTCAGAAGGGAGCGCCACCTTGAAATTTCTTCATGCCTTTCCACCCTTTCAGGTCCCTCACAAGACAGAATGTTGCGAATCTCACGAGCAAACAGCTGCTCTACCTGTACACGAGCACTGCTCTCTCTCGCAAGGCTGGCTTCGAGAGAATCGAAAATTGCAGAATAATATTGTAAGGACTCCAAGAATCTGCCTTCAAAATGAGGACTATTGTGACTCCCTTCTTGCTCCACTATAGCCACCACCTTGGGTTTTGTGCTCCCGATCAGATTCAAGAAATCTTTAATGGTGTCCCCTGAATCGTACAACATCCGGTGAAGCTGAGAGATGCAATTGACAGCCACTGCTTCATTCTCCTTCACATGCAGCATCCACAATCGCACATCCTCGAGCCTGTCAATAACCACGTGAAAGGCAAAAGGAATATTGAACTCCTCAGCAAATTCTGCTAGCCGATCCCCGGTCTCCAGAAGATCTTCCTTGCAATCGCCAATTCCTGTTGAATATACACCGTGCCTTAGTACCAAGAGCTGGATCCCCTGTCACTGCCTAACAGTAGACCAGTCAAGCATTAGCTAGTCCTATCAGAACCATGTTTCAGGACGATATATGGGCATTCAGTGATTGCATGGACCAAGTCAGGGCCCAAAAAACACATAAACGATAATACGGGAATTCATTTGGATCAGAACGCTATGAGACTATCTTCCCAAACTTCGCTTACACAACTTCAATCAAAGGAACTCCACTCAGTTACACTGAATTGTCCTACTAGTGAGGAAGGGTTATTAGCGTCACCTAAAAAATTAGTGTCAAGCCAATTTTCTTTTTTTCGGAAATTGGTTCAATACAGTTAATTTCAACCTGCACTGATTCAAAATAGTGCAACGTTGGTAAATTAGTTTCACACACTATTAAGACAGATCAGTGCAGTGCGCAAATTATGAGACGGACACCCGACAGAAATTAGGCACACCAACGAACTCCCCTGCTCGAGTACCGTGTAAAGAACAGGCAGGAACTACATGGGACTGAATTTTAGAAGCATCTACCCATTTTTAGAGCTTACAGGACTACAAAAACCGAGGAAACCTAATCCAAGAAAAATTGTATGGAAGTCAAGATAACCTAATCAGGCTTCCTGCAAGCATGCATCCCTCGTACAGAGCAAGGATAACAAATCGTCAGCTCAAGAAGGCTCTCACTGTCTGACCTAAAATGACATGATTGAATTAGCTTTCCGTCTCAAGAGTTAGATTTCGAACACATTTGTACCCAGAAGGCAGGATGATTGCATAGATGCATCGAGGGAGTTCCAGGTAAAGCCACCTCATCCATCATGCATTCTATATGTCGCCTGCAAATCTGGTGCCTCTCCACTAGCATTCTAGAATTGGGAATTCACCACGCACAATCTCTGGAGAGGAAGACAGTGAAGAAAAGCAAACTGACAAGTATGTATAAATCCAAACTATCATGATTTCATACCTGTAATACGGATATGCGATGGGGGACCACATTCCCGCGCAGCCAAACTCTGGAACAATGCGGGCCACTGAAGGCCCTGCTTGACATCAAAATCAATCACGTGCACGCGGTCCGCGCCGTCAAACGCCTGTAAGAGGATGTCGTTCGCCGTGAAATGCGCGAACTTCGTATAGGGCACGACATGGTTGAGCAAATGAAACGCCGTCTGCAGCTCCTCCTCATTCAGACTCGAATCGACAGGTAGCGGCTGGTAGATGTGTGGCCAAAGATGTGCAACTCGGCAAGCCAATCCTTCCGTGAAATAAGCCGCAACTCGCTGCATTGCAGTCCCTTCTGGAGAGGCCAGCTCCCCCAGTTTCTGCAACAGATGATTGACCAGGCTCAAGCTTTGAGTGGAAACTGCCTCCGCACAAGCAATGAGAAGCGTGACGAGCTCATGACCAACTACCGCAGGGGAGTTTTGCGCGTCGTCGACATCACCGTCACCCCCTCCACGTGGTGTGTCACCCGGACTCTCAACCTGAAGATACTCCAAGCCACTGCATCCCGGATTATCGTCGCCCGTATAATCGCTCGGGCAGGGCGAGCCGTAGCCGCGTTGGAAAGCCAGGAAGTGAGGAGAGCACGAATCCACGCCGGGAGTAAACGGTGTGGTGCATTCCTCAGTCTCTTGAGTGGAGTCATCGCCGTTCTGCAAATCCTCAAGTAACGACGCCATCCATTGCTTCGCCCGAAGGTTATGCTGGTTGGACGTCGTGGTAGCCGCTTCCCACTCGTCCAAGCTCGATGTCGCTTGAATGAAACTCTGCGACGCGATGAGCTCCTCCTCAGTGGGCACCACCTTCTGCGTCGTGATGGAAGTCGGGTAGCCGAGATCGGGCGCCCAGGTGGTGGTCTTCGCGAGGCTGGGGTACTGACCTCCTGGGAGCGATACGCAACCCTCGAAGTTCAGCACGCGCGGGGCGGAGCTCAGCGCTACGGGCATAGGCGCCACGTTATGATCCAAAAAAGACTCCCGGAAGCGGCGCGGCAGAGTCGCGCGAATGGTAGGCAATTGGTGTTGCAAGGGACTGATGGTTAGGTCGAGCACAGAGCGCGGCTCAGACATAGGCAAGCAGTTCTTCACCTCGATCCCCTGCTGTATGGGAGTCGATGGCGCAGTTTGCGCGTAATGTTGCGGAGTAGACGGTGCCGTTTGCGAGTAATGCTGCCGTGTGGGAGTATCAGGACACAACGGACTATTGGTTGTATGAAAAAACCCACCAGAATGCTCCACCTGCTGATCTTCCACACTCCTCCACGAGGTCTCCCCGTCTGTCTGGTCAGGCCACGGAGCTCTCCGGAAGCTCGGCGAGCCGGCCATGTCAACAGTGTTACACAACTGCTCCGTCCTCCGCTGGGAATCCAGCCCCTTCTTCATCACAAACTTCCCTGGCGACAAGACCCGATTGCGATGGGACGGGCTCCCGGAGAGTCCTGATGTGGGCGTACCAGGCGGAGGGCCTCCCCCATGAGGACTGCCTACATTGCGACCGTGCGGGGAAGGACTGAGGGATCTCCCCTCGGGGCGACGCGTGCGGACCGCGGGGAGGCGGAACACCTCGTCCAGCTCCCCGGTGAACAACATCGATACCTAATTCTCGTATCTGTCAAGCTCCCACCAAAGTCCTTATCACAACAATCTAAACCTCAGAAACCGTTCTCCAACCCCAATCTACACCTCAAAATTCACAACAACGGCTCCGCCAGAGCAGAAATTCCGCGCCTCTCATCGATTCCAGAGCGTGGGAGTCACTACAGCTGCTCCATGCGAATACGGGCAATGCGGCAACGGGAAACTACCCTGTAGAGCTTGCGAGAAAGCTCTCTTCTTCGGCCGGTAAATTACCTTACTCTGTAGTAGTGATGCAATTGAAGCTCCAGAGTCCAGACAGTAGTGCGAGAGGGGAGAGACGGAGGGGGACGGAGAGGACGGAGGGGAGGATTCAAACTGGGCGAAAGAGCGCCCTGCGCAATGCGACTGCGTCGTCCTGGGCGTCGTCGTCTGTGCTTCGTGTCGTGTCTCCCGCGTGTCTTCCGGGTCTGGCCGTTGCACTCTGACGGAGGGGGTCCAGCTCAGTCTGCCACCTCGGCTCTTTCTTTGTGCCAGCTGTCATATGCCATTTCAACTAGAGGTTCTTAACACTTACGTAAGGTAGAGTCAAAATTGGGTAAAGGGTATTGAAATATAGGTTTAAAATCACTACTAATTATCTTTTTTTTGTACTTTATGTAAACTACATAGAATAGAAGCAAGTATTAATTTCTTTTACTTTCTTCAACTTCTTTTAGTGTCAATCACAAATTGGTAAAGGTTGATTTTTACTTCTTGTGTGGATATTGTTTCCATTGTCACTTTAAGATGCATGAACAACTATGCTAGTGCCTGGCTATAGTTTTCACTATCACATTAAGTTGGGTGAACAACTAGGCTAATGTGTAGATATAGATGCCACTATCACAATCAGTCGGGTGAACTACTAGGCTAGTATCATGTTAGGGTGATGCCTAGCTTGTATACAATTATGTACACCAAGGCTAGTGTCATATCATGTCAGGGCGATGCCAAGCTCATGTACAATTATATACCCAAAGACTAGGCTCTGCTTCTTGGTACATACAATTTAAGATGCAGACTAAAAACTATCTAGTCGTATTTAGAGGAGCAACGTAGTGGCAGTAGTACATTGGTTATTACGCTTGATGTGATACAAATAGATAATTCAAGTCTCCCTTATCAAGTGGTATCCTGCCAATTCATTATGATTGGGAACTTTCACTAAATTTTACCATTGGAAGTCAATTGTATAGGAGTTGCATGTTCGAAAGTTAGCTTTTAAACCCCTAAGCGCTTGGACGTCCATTTTCTGGACAATGACCAAATTGGAAGTATAGTTTCATCCTCCTAACTACTTAGATGAAAGTTATTCTAATTTGTAGAGATATGTTATCAAGTTGTTGTCCTATCTAAGGGTTGGTTTTAGTATCATTAGAATAGATTTTTTTCTAAAATTACAAATGTGCAAGTATGTGAAGTGGTCAAACTACATTGACTTTAGTTCAAAATTGGATTTGCCATAATGAGGTCATAGATCGAAGAATACAAATTCTTTTTTTAAAATCACCGTATCGAGATAACCCACTCATCTCAAATCCATTCCAACCAATTTTACTCAAAAAATGATAATATTTTGCTTGTAATCGAATTTAGAAGGAATTTTGGAATTCTTCTTTCAAAATTTATAAAAAAACAAAATGGTGATAGCACTGGTGAATCTAACCGTATAGATGGAATCTACAAATCAAAATCTACAACTTCTATTTGTATATCAATTCCAAAATATGCTTCCAAATTGAACTTTATAATGATTTTTCCCAAATTGTCAATTCTAGAGATGAATCTAAATGTTTAGGGGTTAAATGACATTATTTGAACATTAGTTACTTATTCATAAAAACTTGTAAGTTGCAAATCCTCTATCTCTATAAGGACTATTTGTTATCATATCAATTGTCTAGTTATATTTTCTTATTTCTAACTTAACATATATTAATCCTTAACCAATTTTGACTATAAACAAATCTAAAACAAAAAACTCATCCGCTTACAATCCCTACTCTTATATCCGATTTCACTTTCTTAGAATCTAATGTAAGGTAACATTACATAAAATCACTCATATGGAGGTTTGAGTATGGCTTCTATCATTGAAATGTTAGTTTTTTCACTAGATTTTGTTGTTGGTCAAAATGACTTAGTTCTAGATTTTCTATTTGAATGCATTGATTGGACACCATATGAAAAAACCTTGAATTTCAAAGTACCAAAAATGGATATATTCAAAATTTATCCTTGACTCTCATGGACAGGGCCTATTCATTTTAGGTTTGAAGATCTAGTTTTTGGTTTTAGAAACAAGTCACAACTACTTTCATTTACCTAAGTGAAAACTAGAATTAGGTCTACACTATACATAGTGTGAAATTGGTGCTAAATTTGTTGAAATTGGATTGAAAAGTGATGATTTTATGATTCAATTAACACAACAAAGAATGTGATTTGCACACATTGCAAAAGATTCATTCATTATTCCTCAATCTAAAACCCTAAAGGACCAAACAATTAATTTCTTACACAACATGTTGTCGAGGAGTAGCTATACAAGGGCAAGAATTTTCTAACTTTTGACTACATGGTAAAAAAATTATTGTATAATATGTAATTTCTTTCTCAACCTAGATAATCTAGACAACCTAAGTAGTTAAAAATAATCAATTTTTTCAAGAATTTTTTTTTCAAATTGGTTTTCTTTGATTTAGATATTTGTAGAAAGCTTTGGAACATTCCATTTTGATTAATGAGATGAAAGTTATAAGGAGTTTTTGTTTACAAGTAGATAAAAACCTCCACTCTAAAATAAACTTTAAAGTCCTTTATTTCATTGAATTTTTAATATATTTTGAGAAAAATAATTATAAGATGTAGATTGTTTAGTAAAACATTAAAACTATTAGGATTGGCATTTTTCAACTCCATAACTAAATTCTTCACAATTTAGTATTTTAAATCATTCTCTACAACTCTACCTCTTTCTACTAGTTACTATTTTTTTCAAGCATGAATATGAAATTTATTTTTTTGAATTTTTTTGTATGTTCTTACAACTCATTTTTTCAACATATTATGGAAAGTTGAAAGTTGTAGGATCTACACATTTTGGGATAAAATGTTTGAAAGATGAAATCTAACCATTTGGGAAGAGTTGGAAATACTTCTTTTATAAATCCAAGCATCATGATCTTGCAATTGGTAAGTGTTTTATTCTAAGATTTTAGGAAGGTGTACTTTAACAAGTTAACTAAAAGATCCTATCATTGGATTGTTAAAAAATCCTACGACCCATGAATCTATAATATTGCTAGAGCTACTAAAAGTTGTAGAATTCATTTCTCCAACAATCTTAAACCAATGTATATAATAAAACATACTATCCCTTCGAGTGAATGGAAGTATCTAAAGTTGGACCTTCACTTTATGTCTTTCTATTGCCAAGTTGTGAATTGAAATTGTCAAGTAAAATATCACAACATTTTTATTCTTACAACTACATTAGGAGCATTGATTTTGTCAAGATTATTTATACTTGGAAAGTAAATAAGTGGAAACAAATAAGTTTTTGAAGTGCAAGTGCTTACTAGCTAGTAATAGCTTTTACGCTTGACTCATCTTGAGCAATTTAAAGTGGCAAAATCACCTTTGTCTTTTTCTTCATCATCCTCTATGGCATCACTAACAAACTTCTTGATCTAAACAAGAAAGCTCATTATCTCGCCTTTCAATGAGAGATTGGAAAACTTCATCTTTTGTTGTTGAAAAAATTAATCCATCATCTCCAACCTACAAAAGTTGATATTTCGTTTTTATAGTATTTTAAAAAAATCCACCAAATAGCATGTCATGAATTATAGAACAACTTTCACTAACAAAAACAAGATGAAAACAAATATAGCAAGAACTCTTGTCCTTTTAATTTGAAATACATTAAAAAAAATATAAGCTTATTTACTATATTTAATGAGATCCAATTCTAGAGAATAATAAATTGGATAGAGCAATGGATATCTAACTCATAAACCACTTATTGGAAATTGTCCATAAAAAGGTTGAGAAATGTAATTTAATTAATTTGTATACATTTCAATGGCCACCTTTTCCTCAATAGCTTTTACAAAAAAATTTCTTCTTGATGAGGGAACTCAAGCCTAAGGGAATGTTTAAGCTATTTACATCCATCAAAATGGATGAAACTACACATAATTCATCCAAAAGTATATATGTTCATCCATAATAGAGAGATAGTATCCCTAGAATATATAGCAATTGACACTAGAAGAAAAATATGTCTAGCACAACTAACTATTATACAATTAGTGTCCTAAACAACTATCCTACGATTGTAATCATCTCTATTAGCACCAAATCTAACATAATTGTTTTAGGTCATTGTTTTATGGCATTGATACATTGTTTTAGTTGTAAATCAATCAATCTATAGTTGCAAAAAACAAATAGGAAACAAATAGGAAACGATTGCAACTATAAAATGACCATAGTTGTTTCCTAGTCACTTTTTAGTCGTTTTCTAGTCGCCTTTTAGTCACACACTAGTTGTTTCTTAGTTGTTTCCTTTAGTATAAAAAAATTCAACTTTTCAGTCGATTTGATTGCATAGATTTGATTCACTTTTCTATTGATTTGGAGAGTTTTTTTTTATTCAGATAGAATTCAATAGAAAAGTGAACCAAATGAATGCTACAAAATCAACAAAAAAAATTGAATTTTCTAGTAGTGAAGCTAGTTGTTTCCCAATCGCTTGTAAGTCATTTTCTAGTTGTTTCTTAGTTGCTTTCAAAGTTCATTTCCATTTGTCTTTTATCAATTGTCCCATATCAATTGTAAAGAGTATCATTAGGTTGAACATATTATAAGACTTGTAAGTTGTTGTATTCTTATGCAGTGAATTTCGATAGAATTCTAAGATTTCTACAATTTCTCCATTTGTATGCTTTGTCGTTTTCTTTGAAGTATATATTTCTATAATTTGCAGATTTCAACAATCTATAGAAATCAAAAAAATTTAAAATCAATTTCTTTTTAAATCTATGAAATTGTAAGGTATTCTAAACAAATGAAATCTATGAAATCTCAATATTTTCATTTTTGAAATCTAGAAATCTAGAAAAGGTAGTTTTGAAATTCAAAAATCTAGAAAAAGATAGATATGGAATTTTGAAAACTATAAATTACTGAGATGAATATTTTTAAATCTACAAATCTACAAGTCACAAATGAGGCACATCATGAGGCACTTTTGTAATTGAGTCACCTTTATCCTAGATTTTAGGGTGTCCATTGCAATTCCAAGTCTCCAAATTATCACCAATTACAAACCAATTGTAAGTGTCCTATACAACTGAAAATCAGTTGCATAGTATAGTCGGAAAATCCTTCATTTTCTTCTAGTGTGAGTGATTTCTTTCATTGAAAATAGGAGAATCTATTGCTCGATATTCTCTTTGAGCTATTAATATCCCCCCAAATTTGCTCCTCATGATCTAAAGTGGGCTTGTTAACCCTACCTTGTAAATAATAAGGTTATTATAATGAATATAGATTTGTGGAAGTAGTTAGAAGATACTTTTTAGTTTGATGTCTTTTGTAAATAGATTTGGATCATCTTGTATGTTTTTGAGGGTAGTTTTATTTTCTAAAGTAGAATTAAAGTATTTCTTGATGATAGAAGAGATAATTGTCTTTGTTATTCTTGACTATTTTACACAATAGACTCTAGTAATGTAGAGGTATTTTGTACATCATTTTCATTTTAAGTTATTCATTAATTATCCAAAAATGATAATTACTCAAATGTGTTGAAATCCTCTTTCAATTGTTAAGTATATCCAACAAAAATGTGAGCATTTTGATAATGCAAATGATGCTCAAATATATAGTTGAATGCTTATGAGGCATGGCCATTATATTGATATTATCGAGGATATTATATGCTATTTTTCAAAAGTTTATCAAGTTATACATGGATTTTTAACATTCATTTTCATTAATTCTTTTCCTAAGCATGCAATGTTTTACATTGATTTTTGTGAATAAAAATTGAGCCAAAATAATCGTGTTTTTTGCAATATGATCAATCAAATTATTTGAATGAAAAAACATAAAATCTTAGTCATTTATTATTAGAATTTGGAAGGAATTGAACAATAATGACATTACTTTGCTTCTTGGAATAACTAGTCTAACCATCACACAAGAAAATTTAGATAACCATATGTAATATTCCAAAATTTGAAACAAAAATAGTTGAATCATTTTCAAAATGGGATTCAATTAAACATTGTTTTCTATGGATTTCAAGAAGGTACCTAACTAGGTAAGAATGATAACCACAGTTCATTGGTCACCTATGTGGATTCATCCTTTCTTGACAAACTTGCATTAAATAGAGAAAGGCTTGACTATAGTCAATCATAGTGAAAGGATTTCAAAAGATTCTATATTTAGTATTGATATTCTTGCATTGAGATGCATCTAATAGAAACAAAGAACTTTGGTAGTTAAACATTGAATGTCCTTTTGATATTAAAAAACAAAAAGTCAATTACTAGTTCAACAAATACAACTTGTTGCCATCATCATGAATTATTGTTATCTATGGATTCTTTCAAGCATCATGTCAAATATAGTGCAAAATGCTTTGAAAGCTAATATCACCCCTATTATGCCATTCGAAGCTATCTCATTGTTAATTAGTTAAAAAACTTCTACCTCCAAATAGGCTTAATAGAGTATGCAACCCAAAATGAAAATCTTGTAAACTATTGTATCCATAATCACATGAAAAAAATGCAAAGACAAAGCAATAAGTGGATTGCAAAACCAAATTAAGGCTTTTGTCAATTACAACAAAAAAACCATTTACAAATATGCAACCTCTGACCAACTATTGAATTAAAAAACAAAAGAATGTTTGTTAGAGCACAACTTAACATTAATATATTGTATAACATCAAAAGAAAATTATATACAATAAAGAAATTCAATCAACTACTTCAATCAAATTACTTAAAAGTTTTGTTTAGGACGTTTACTTAGACTCTTGAGTCCCAAGATTTTAAGTGGGATTTTCTTAAAGACATGAGTTGAAGGAAAAAAACAATTCATACTCTTGTTGTAAACAATATTCTTTTATGGTAGTTTGTCACTTCATATCAAAGCTTATATGACAATGACAAAAGTGATGATATATTTCTAATCCATTTGTGTCAACAACAAGGTCAAAAAGAATATTAAAATCAAGTATTAAAAAGATTTTCAAAAAGATTGTTGAAATCACATGTTAGTCATTAAAAGAATTCTTGTAGAACCTCCTTCCCAGTAAGATAATTGATCCAACTCTAGGTATAAATCTATTTTTCTCACTCTCTAGGAGGTTCCATTATCCCCATGCTAGACATTTGAATGTATCATTTTAAAGCAATACAATTCAAAATTCATGAAAAATTCATACTTTGTCAAAAAAATAAAATTTCAATTAAGTTTACTTTGAATTATCTCTTACTTTTCGAAGTGTGAAGTCCAAATTAATTCCTATGATAGTTGCAAGTTACATCCACTAGTTCCTAAACAAGCACTTTGTGCACTCTTAGTCTCTTACATATTCAATGTGCATTCTTGTAGAATTTGACGTAATTTTGATTTTCAAACTATTCAATTTTTTTAATCATAATAGTATTACAAAATGAAAAGGATAAAGTTTTAGATTTATGTATAAAATAAGAGAAGATTGAATTTTCTAGTTTTCTAAAATGGATTATCTTCAAGATGTAGAATTTTTGAATTTTTTGAATTTAATAAGACTTTGTCCAAATAACAACTATATTTCAAGATTTAAAAAATCCTAATTTTAATCTAGATTTAAATTTTCATTACAAAGATAATCATTAACCGTATCCAAAAATTATAATCATCTAAAAAGTTTTTAACTTAGAGATACAATAATTTATCTTTTTAATATTAATATAAAAAACATCTGAAAATTAATTAATTTTCTTTATGATTGAATTTCTCAGATTTTTATTATGAAAAATTTAAAGCTAAAGATTTCATTCACAACCTTCTTTTCTTTGTCTTATTGAATTTTAGAGTGCATCAAGGTAGTTTGACATGCACTCATCATTTGCAAAAGGGTTCATTTAAACTATTTAAAACCTTTCTTTTTCAAAATTTCAAACTTTTTTTCAATTGATTGCTAAAATTTTCAATTGATCTACTAATTTTATTCCTTAAAACTATAAGTCACAATTGAATACGTGATGTTCTGAATTTTCTTTTTGAAAAACAATGAAAAGTAGTGCATAGCTACATAAAAAATGTGCACTATATTTTAACAATGCACTAGTTTTTATGTTGCACATAAAAATGCCCCGTGAATGTCTAAGACCTTTTATGAGCTTCTTGGTGTTGCTTTAAATTAAACATTTGATAAGTATCATCATTTTCTTTAGAAGTGTATCCATATAATTCTAAATTAGATGTATTATAAATCACTTAGGAAAAGAAAGTATGATATAACATATGGATTGAAAAATTATATTGAGGACGCAAAGACCTGAAAGTGAATTGAGGTCTTTCAGTCTTCTTTTTACATGTCAAATCTAAAATTGTGACCATGAAAAAAAATTCAAGAATTCAACATGTATAACTACAATCAATTTATTGCTTCTCAAAATCTGCTCTATAATTTTTCAAGTTGAAATATCAATGTGATTTTTTTCCCCCAAGATTTAGTGCATTGCTCATCCCCAATAGCCCCCCTTAACACTAGGATATCGAGATTTGCAATGCACATCCTTCTAAACATCTTGAATAGAAAAACTAAAAAAAAAATTCTACAAAATTAGAGTTTGGATAATAAAGATAGACCTTAAAGTGTACTTGATTAAAATAAAAATTGAAATATCAATGTGATTTTTTTCCCCCAAGATTTAGTGCATTGCTCATCCCCAATAGCCCCGCTTAACTCTAGGATATCAAGATTTGCAATGCACATCCTTCTAAACATCTTGAATAGAAAAACTATAAAAAAAATTCTACAAAATTAGAGTTTGGATAATAAAGATAGACCTTAAGTGTACTTGATTAAAATAATAAATACAAAAAATAATAATTTTGATATGATTTTAATTAACTTCAAAGTTTTATAGACACCTAAATATGGTTTTTGGGACATTTATGGGTTAAGTTTTTTCCACCATCTCAAAGGGGGGCACATTTGGTATTGTCACAAATTCGATTAGTTACCTAAAGAATGAAAACCACCTCAATACACCCTATATGAAGGGCAGATTCAATATAAATGAAGTCATTTTTATTTTTAAATAAAAAAATGACAGATGTTATTTTGTAATTGATTAGGAGAGATTTGAGGGCAAGGGAGGGCTGTTTCAGGGGTGTTCCCTTGGCTATTCCCCTTGCACTCTTGGAACTTTAAACCGGCCACTGTTGCTAGAAAATTTTAATAAATTTTTTTTAAAAATGTTAGAAAATTGAAAAGTAATTTTGAAAATTCAAAATTCACAGGTCAAAAAATAATAATTAATGAATATTTTCTAACGTGGCACAATTTTGGACCACGTCAGATCACTACTGTAGTGATTTTCCATAGTCCAAGAACTATAAGAAAAATTGGGGTCTTTTTTTTGACCCCAAATCTCTTCTAATGTGATGTGTGAGGTGATGTGGATTCTTGAGAATCTAACTTGCAAATTTGGTTTTGGCACCTACTTGCTGAATCAAACCTTCATTTACGGTAATAATTTTGTAGGGCCAAGAGACTTCTAAAACAATCAAAGGTTGAGTGCATTAGTGAAAATGATCCCTACTAAAATTCACCTGTATCAAAGTTTTGACTCATATGGTAATAGAGCCTCTATGTTACCAACATTGAACATATTAGGGTAGGGATTCTCTTGAGATTCTAACTTTATGAGATTCCAACTTCAAAATCCATGTACTAACCCTTAAAGGATGGTGTGGTGATTGTGGAAACCATCCCTTTTGGAATTGTGTGACATCATCTACTTTAAAAAAAATAAAAATATACATTTGAGGTCAAATTATTGTGCAAGATTTTTCCTTTTTGCACAAAATTCCTAGAATGAAAAATTGCACTTCGTTCTACATAGGAAGATTCTTTGTCATTTGTGAGACAAAAAACATCTTCGGCTTTGTTTAACCCTTCATTGCCTAAAGCTTGAACAAGTTCAAAAACATCATTGCTTTTGAAGTGTTATAGATATATTAATTTTAGTGAGTTACAAAGATCTCAACTATATTGAATCTTATAGTGTACTTGTTGTAGATGACGTGCATCAAATTTGGTATTGTTTGATTGCATAGATTGCAAGATTATAATGTTTTAGTATTGAGAAAGGATGCTAAAATTTTCCTAGAAATACATTTGGAGGCAAAATTTGGTTTCTCAATTTACTCAAATGAAGAAACTTTAAACTATAAAGTAATTTTAAATCAAAATACAAACTCATTGATGAAAACTAATATCATTCAATTGACTCATTGTGTTTGCAAAATGGCTTCAATGAAATGTCAAAAAATAGCAAGAAAAGTTGCAAAAAACACATCAAAAACTAAACCTCCTTTTCATAAAATGCTTCTTAGTCACTCATAACTTCTTGGATAGATATGAAATTTTAGTCACACACACTAGACTAGTATGCGCAACTTTTCCAAAAAAAATGCCTAGAAACAAATACTGTAGGAAGAAGAAACAAGATGCCGAAGTTCACTGTAATCTAAAAATGTTGGGATTTTGAACTTAAAATTGCTCCTAAACATTCAAAACAACTTGGATTGACATGAAAATTCTACCACAATAACTAGACTTCAAGGGGAACATAACCCAAGAAATTTTATTGAAAAAAAACATTGGATGAAGGAGATACAACCCCTTGAAGTTGCAGCCACCAAATGCAATTTGGTCAATTCAAATTGAACTTGGGAACTTTGTTTGGCTTCCAAAAACTCAGTACATCTTGGATTGATTTGAAATTTTACCACAAAAACTAGAAGAGAGCGCAAATTTTCCAACAAGTTTTTATTGAATTTGGACATTGGATGCAAAAGTTACAACACTTTGAATTGGACTTGAGACACTTTCCATCCCCTTCAATGATAAGGGTTAAATTTAGGCTATTTGTTTATTTATTTTGTTTGTTGTAGTGAGATCTTTGGAACCGTGCAACATCCCCAAGTTGCTTTCTTGGTACCATTGGAGAGATGGATGCACGGGCTTTATTTCATGGCATTTGAACCTAGTATAGTATTGAATTTCAAAGTTTTGATGAATTCAAAAAATTAGAAAATTACATTTACATTTGTTTTGGTTGTAACAAGGACACAGGGCACACTAGTTCATTACTAAATCCTGAAAAATCCCCTAAAAGAGAAAAAGAAAAGTGGTTTAAGTGTGACTTCAATTTATCCTTGAGAAAAAAAATAAACTAAAGAAACATTTGCCACCAATCCAAATCGGTGGGTCACACACTCAGGCGGGTTATCAAATCAAAAACGCCTCCCCTGCCACAAAATCCTTAGTCCCCAGTTCCATAATGCACCTGGCAATCCTTGAAATAATTGACCCCCTGAAAATCCTCCACACACCCCTGAAGTCCAAAACCCTGAAAGCCAAAGCCCCAAGCGCGCACCCACCGCCACAGTTCCACAGTTCCACAGGCCCGAGAGATCCACCCCACAGCGCAGATCAGGAATCTAGGAACTCTCCCAATTCTAGGAAACAGGAAGAAATCCGCCCCAGAAGACCGCGCTTGCTTTTTCTGGCGTCAGGAGTCCTAGGCGTGTTGGATTCAGGAGAGAGGAGGGGCGCCTGGCCTTGACCTGTCTGTTGTTGCAGGAGTTTCAGAGCGGAACCCATCCTCAGCTACCTCCAGGCAAAAGCTTTTCAGCCCAAAGGTTCCACTGTGGTTCCGCATCTTCTCTCTCCCTCTCTCCATCAGTGGGGTAAGCTTCTGTCTGTGCAGTGAATCACGTTGTTGTGTGCATTCTTTTAGCTCTCATTGAGTTAGTAGCTTAGGTTCGTGGTTTCTAGTGGGTGCTCAAGCTCGTGCGTGCCAGGTTTTGTGTTTGGCGGCTGGATCATCGTCTCCGGAAGCTTCTCTCTGATTTGGTGTTTTGAGTTTTAAGGGGGCTGAGTTGGGTTGGGCTTTGCTACTCCTGCTGCATTTGTTGCAGCTCTTAATGTAGGTGGGGTAGTGCTTGACTCGGTCTTCCTGATTGTCGGGCTCATGCCTTGCTCCATATGATGATTTGATCGTTGGGGGTTCTTCGGTGGTGTGAGCTCGTGGATCTTTTGTGGGAGTTTGCGGGGGTTGTGAATCTCGCGTTGGTTGTGTTTCGTTGCTGATGTAAGGTTTTGACTTGGAGTTTCTAAGCTGGTTATGTTGTTGTCGGTGCTTTCCTGGGTCGTCTCTGAATGTCGTATGGCCTTTTGTCAAGTTTTTTGCGTCGAGGTACGAGGTGATCTGCGTGGAGCTTGAGTTGTAACTATGGGATGGAGTGTAAGGTTTAGCTTCTCTGGTGAGCACAATGCGCTGTACGCGGTTGGGCTTGTGGGGGTGGTCGTGTCTGTTTTGATATTCGCCAACTTCGACGTCTTCGTGTTTTGTGGCATTTGTGGTGTGGCCAATTTTTGGTGATGCTGCCTACACTCTTGAGTGTGGACGTAGTTATCACAAACTTGTTTTTAGTCTTGGATGTCCGGCATCAGTTCAGGATCTGGCCTGGAGCTTTTTCGATTGTCATTCTATCATTTATGTGTGGATCTGCGACTGACATGTTCTGTCATGAGTCTGTAGCTCCTCTATGCTATTCGAACGAAGCTTTCGTTATCGGTGTTGGTTCCTTATGGGAGCTTTGTGGTGGCGTGTGGCAGGGGTTGACGATTTCATGTAACGTGGGACCTCATTGGCAGCGTACAAAGATTCATGCAGAGGTACCTCTTTTTGCTAGTTTTTTTTTGAAGTCAATGTTATGTCAACAGGGCGAATTCGTCATCCGAGGTTGCCTGCAGCTGTAAGAGTTCTCGTTTGATTAATGATTTCGGCCTAGGCACTTGAAGTTTCTCTTGCATCTCAGCAGGAAATCTTATTTGTTTCCAGTATCAGCAGTGGTCTGGTCGCTACATCTGGAGTAGATATCATTCATAGTTGAGAGGAGCATTTTAGGGCTACAATTCTCGAACATGATCTCCGATCGAGTCTTCTAGGGTTAACAGATTACGATCTCTCCGCAGTGAGATTCACGTGACTCTACTCTTTGAGGATTGACAACTCACATGCGTTCGGTTCACTCAATCCTTCTCATATTTACTATCTCATAACGTCATTCTAGAATATCCTGTACGAACACTTGCTATACTATCATCGACTGTAGCAACTTTGTCACACGTTCAAAGTATGTCCTAATGAAAAAGTTTTGAAACCTCGGAGCAAGCCCGCGGTACCTTTCTCAGAATCCGATCTTACTTTTACTTGGAGATATTCTGATTGACATTATGGGATACTGTCAAGCGGCTGTTTGAGAATGTACGACATTGTCTTGTATAATTTATATTCGATTTGTGTGTAATGTGCTGTTGTGCTTTATGGGCAGATAAGTGAGTGGCAGTCACAATGTTTAAAGACACAAGGGGAGGGGGCGGCGCTTTTGCCACTGAGCGGTCGTTCCGCCTGGTGCCGCTTGTGGTCGTAGTTGCCACACTATGCGGCATTTCATTCTACCTGGGTAACCTCTACAACTCCGAGAAGCTAACCCTAGTTGACCAGATCAAGGCTGAAGAGCAGGTTTCAGAGAAGTCTGGAGACTGTCTGCAGAATCTCAAGGTCGAACCCTTCTCGGAATGTAATATCACATTGCAAGACCACACTCCGTGCACCGATCCCAAGGTGAACACCGCAAACTGTTTTTTATAAAATCTAAAGTCGCAGTGTTATGGTGCATTCTTATTGTACAATCTTTTTTCTTATCCAGGGTTTGAATGTACTACAAGCTCTATCGTGTTTACATGCATTCATCACAAGCGACATCCTCATTAGCCTTGCAATCTCAGTTAATAGGCAATAGATTAACCCTATTGAATTATTGTTATCTTAGTGTAATGCAAATGGTGTTAACTCGAACTTTGTGTCATGTTATTGTCGGTGGCATTAACTTGATTAAGAGTAACTTGCTGCCTACATAACTTTGTCAATTTTAATGGGAGTATCTTTTGAGGCGTTTTTGTTCGTAACTTATTCTTAAGACTGGTAATGGAAGCTGTGACTTCATGTCGACTTCGGTTCTATTACCAGCCCACTAGGTTCAAATCCATTTGTGGAAGTCTTGTATTTGCATTGAAATCCTCTTGTAACTGAATTTTAATGGTGGTTGGGTGTCACTAGAGATGGGGAAAATTCGACAAACATCGTATGGCTTTCAGGGAGCGTCATTGCCCTCCACGCCCTGAGCGGCTGCAGTGTCTCATTCCTCCACCGTCGGGTTACAAAGTTCCCATTCCTTGGCCCAAAAGCCGCGATGAATGCTGGTACAGGTATAGTCTTGAAAAGAAAATTCAAGTTTCATTAATTGTGTCGAGCTCTCAGGCTTGAGTAGAACATTTTCATATTTGTATTTTCCTTGCTTACCTTTGCAATTGTTTGAAGCTGGTTTGATTGCTGTGTGAGATCGAATTCCTTGGGCTTCCGCGCAGAGCTCTTTTCATCATTATGTATTATTTTGTTCTACTTCTTTATTGAAATTTGAGCATTATCTATTCCTTCAAGTAAGGTGACCTACGTGCAGAAGTTGAAGTTTGAGTGCCATCTTCAATCTAAGAAATTGAATCTTCTTTTCTCGTTGCAGAAATGTTCCATATGAGTGGATTAACAAAGTCAAGTCCAATCAAAACTGGTTAAAGAAGCAGGGCGAGAAGTTTTTCTTCCCTGGTGGAGGTACCATGTTCCCTAATGGTGTGGGCGAATACATTGATCACATGGAGGAGATCATTCCGGGAATGAAAGATGGATCTGTCAGAACTGCTTTGGACACTGGCTGTGGGGTGAGTTCCAGCGTTAGGGTTTTGTACGATTTATGTTTTTTCTTATGATTTTAGATTTTTTCTATCGTTAGGATTTGCTTGTGCTGACTCTTCGTTTCCTTGTGCTGAGGACTTCAATCTATTTGAATCAACAAATGTTGGGATAGCTTAGTCATTGTACTTTAGCAACTCATGTCTGAAATACTTTTATATTAATCTAACACAGCTTAGTCAATTGGATTTAAAGTATGGAGCATATTTTCGGAGAACAATAATGTTGTGATTACTGTACATGCAGGTTGCTAGTTGGGGAGGGGAATTGTTGAACAGGAACATATTAACCATGTCTCTTGCCCCGCGAGACAATCATGAAGCTCAAGTGCAATTTGCTTTAGAGCGTGGAATTCCAGCAATGCTTGGAGTGATTTCTACTCAACGACTGCCATATCCTGCTAATGCTTTTGACATGGCTCACTGTTCCAGATGTCTTATCCCCTGGACTGAATTTGGTAAGTTAGTATTTCCTCTGCCCTTATATCCATTAAGTTGCTTTTACATTGCAAATGCTCATTGTCAAGGCAAATAACTATTTTATGGAGTCTTGGAATTGGAATACTTAGTCAATGGTTTCGCTCGTCAGGTGGGGTATTCCTACTGGAGGTTGACCGGATTCTGCGGCCTGGAGGCTTCTGGGTTCTGTCTGGACCACCTATCAATTACGAGAACTATTGGAAGGGGTGGGAGACAACTATAGAGAAAGAGAAAGCATTGCAGGATAAAATCGAGGACTTGGTGACGAGGATGTGTTGGAAGAAGTATGCAAAGAAAGGGGATCTAGCTGTGTGGCAGAAACCTTTTGATAATAGCTGCTACGAGGAACGTGCGGAGGAAACGTACCCACCAGTATGTGATGACGCTATTGAGCCTGATGCCGCCTGGTACGCACTAATCCCCCAAATGGAATCCGTTTTATAAAAATTTATAAAGTAACTCTGGTTAGCTCACACATGATCTAGTGTAAATGTCATTGTTCGTTCACAAGCAATGAGTTGATACCTACAAGTCTCTCTTTCTGAATGTATCGACCAGATATTGTCTTGGAATTATGATTATTGTGAATTCTAAACCTGAAATTCTAAAACCCTAAACCCTAAACCTGGTCATCTTCATTTTCCCCATTGTATGTAGTGAGCTAACTGCCCTGTTGCCTCTTCCCAGGTATGTGCCCATGCGACCATGCGTCGTTCCTCAGCATACAGGCATGCAGGGTATTGCTGTTGGCAAAATTGCCAAGTGGCCCGAGAGGCTGAACGCTCCCTCCGACAGGCTGAAACTTGTCAACAGGAAAGTGCACCAATTTAAAGAAGACACAAAAGTATGGCAGGACAGAGTCTCCCACTACAAGAACCTGTGGGCAGACTTGCAGTCGAAGCAAATCCGAAACGTGATGGACATGTACACGGAATTTGGAGGTTTCGCAACTGCTCTTACCAATTCGGACGTCTGGGTCATGAATGTAGTTTCCTCCTACTCGGCCAACACACTGGGTATTGTCTACGACCGAGGATTGATTGGCGCAGTGCATGACTGGTACGGTTCCGCAAAACCTAATTTCTCATCTAATTTTATTACATGTTGTGTACTGAGGTTTGGAGCTACACACGATGTTCTGGGGTTTCTCATGTTTTGTGATTTTTCACATACCAATACAGTTGCCTTTTGTTGAGAGGGGGTTCACGTGCTGAATTGTACCTGTACATTTGTAGCTGTTTTCCCTTGTATTGGGAGATGAGAACAAGTTTTTGGTAGATCTTTGGTTGAAGTACTTATAATATTTCGATTGTGGCAGGTGTGAGGCATTCTCCACGTACCCTAGAACATACGATTGGCTCCATGTTTCCGGTCTTTTTACTGCTGAGAGCCACAGGTTTGATAACCGTCCTCTATTTTCCATTTTTCCCTTCCGCTTCCAGGATTTGACTTCTGTAACATGTTGCTTATTATTCCGTAGTTAACATCGTACGAACTCCACAAGTATTCTCACTCTCATCTAATCGTCCAAGCTACGAAAATGAAAAAGTCTACTCTAGAGACTGCTACACTGATTTGTGCTAGGGAGAAAAAACCAATGTCGCTACAAATTTTTTTTGTGGAAAATTGGACAATACTGTAATAATCTCAGCCAACATTAATTTAATTACTTTACAAGTAGTGTGACTTTGCTAAATTAGTGTTACTCGCATTATTAAGGCAAATCAGTGTTGTAGATTTCAGTAACTTCTGAATCATTTTTCTTTTGTTAAAAGATGTATCTCAGGATCTCGTCTTTCCATTGAAATATTTTGTTCCTTTCCTTGAGGCCTCGTAAATGATGTATTACTCCTTCAGTTATGGAAGTGGCCACACTTTAGTCACATTAGACTTTAATCAATTTGCTAACTCTGATCATTCTTCACTGCAACTAGTCCCCCGATTCTCAAAATATCTCATTTCAGCACATATTTCTGATCTACAGGTGTGAGATGAAAGATGTCCTGCTGGAAATGGATCGCATCCTGAGACCGGAAGGCATTGTAGTCCTGCGTGATGCTTTGAACTTTAGGGACAGAGCCAAGACCCTGGGAGAGGCGATGCGATGGGAGTGCACCAGCCATGACACCGAGCTGGGTCCTGCCGACACGGATGGGCTTCTGTTCTGCAAGAAAACTTTCTGGGAGTCCAAAGAGGCAACAAGCGAGTAAACCAGCCAGCCAGCCAGCCAGTATTCTCTGCTTCGGTGTCTTGGATCGTGCTTTCGTGTGCGCGTATTGATCATACTGGAAATATTCATGCAACACAAGGTGGCATGACGAGCTCTCTGTGGAAGGAGAGACTCGCTTTCTAGGGTTTTTTAGGGGTTTTTTAGGGTATTTTTAGGGTTCAGGGTTTAGGCCGGACTTCCCTGGTGAGATTTATTGAGGAGCTTGTGCTTTTCTAATTGACCTTCCTCTTTAGTGCTGTTGGGTTGCAATCACTTTGGGCCTTTTGGGGGTGTTGGCTATGAAGATGTGGTACCGCTCTTTAATTTTCAGATGGATCATCTTTATGAATTTGCATAGTTTGTGTTAGTTAGTTTGACATGCACAGAACCTGCTCACTATTTAAATGTATCATTTCAACTTTTCTGGGAAGAGAATCTTGTGGAATTAGTACCTCTGTGATAAACTGGAAAATTGGAGTTGTTGCGGGTTAAATTTTAGTGCCAGAGGCAAGGTGGGTACCCCCGAAACTGCCGCTTTACTATTATTAAACTCGTCAAATTTTCATACTTTCATCCTTTTTGGCAAGTGAAAGGAGGTTCCAATGCACCAGAGAATGTGACATTTGGATACTGTATGCAAAAGTTATGAATGGTTGAAGTCAGTATTGTTAGAATTGTTTCTTCAATAGACATTTTGATTTTGAAGATGTACAATACCCTCCAATAAGTCTTGCAACCCCACTATGAAGCCCTTCAATTTTTTTTCTTTGTGACTCCATTTTAAATATACTTTATCAAAACTATCCTGTTAAATCTATTGCTTTATGGAACTTTAATCAACATATGAATTTTCAATGTCAAAAAATAGGAACTCCATTTTTAGTGAATTATGTTATTAGTTTCTCATGGCCTTACATAATAATTAATTGAAAAATATATGTGATGATTTTTTAAGATTTGATTGCACTGGTATTTAGGAAATATCATTGTTCACATCTTTCATGTTACAAAGACTCACATTATGTAGGTAAAATTTTCCTCTATGTGATTTTGCAATTTTCTTTCATAAATATTTAAGGCAAAGAGAAACAAGCCCATTTATAGAAAAAAAATTTTAACAAATGTTGTCAAATAGGGTATCATTAGAAAGCTCTAGTTATAGAAGCCTACTATAACATGAATTTTACATTATGTCTTGTTCATTAGCAACTACTTTGCATCAAAGTGGTACATACACTACCATCAAATACTACCACCTTGAGCTACCATCACAACTTCCATTCGGTTTGGCATTGTAGAAATTAACTTTTTGATACTTTCTTGAGGTATACCCTTCCAAGCCAAATTCACTAATGTCCACATTTGGTCTTTGTTATGGGGTCTACACCTTCTTTGCACTTGATCTTTGACTTTCTTCCATAAGTTTTTTTATAGAATTGAGGTCAAAAGAATTTGGTTGGCAATCAATGACTTTCATATTATGTCAAGGTGCAAAGTTAACTAACACTACTAAGAACTTCACAAAGTTTGCTTATAGAACTCCTAGCAATACCACATACACAATATTCTAGACAAACATTGATCTTTTCTCACAAAACTTTTAGGCAATGTCTACAAGCAACAATCACTAGAAGCATACATGCAATAATGTTGACCCTCTCAACTCCAAAGTCGGTTGACATCTACTATGTGTAATCTCCTACAACAAAATTTTTAAGTGTAGCATTGTATCTTTGAACTCAACATAGTGTTTTCAAAATCAACCACCTCTCACAAAAAGAGATATTTTTAAAAAGTGAAATAAGTTACAACAAGGTACATAACTCACTTTGTACAAGGCAAAAAATCTCAATCAAATACCTAAATTTATCTACCAAGAGTACGTTTGGTAATCAAACTACTTGGTAGAGAATTAGACATGGGGTTGCAAGACTTATTGGAGGGCACTATACACAAGGTGATGATGGTGGTTGTAGGCATGATGTGATTTTGGGTGTATCCATTTTAACTTCAAAAGGATGGAGTTGTTCGCAATGATAATCAACCTTTTGGGTACTGTGAGAATCATTTATTTAAAAATAAATCCAACAAAATTCATTGGAGGTCATACTAGAATGCAAGAACTCCCATTTTCACACAAAATTCCAAGGATGAACATCTACACTTTTGTCTTGCAAAGAGGGATTCTTTGACATCCATTGGATGCATTGTTTGTTGTGTCCTAAAGTTAACCTTCTAAGTACATGTAACCAAGGTAGTCACCAAAATTCTCCAATTGTTGGACCAATCTGTGCATACTTCGCTCTACATTATCTTTCCTTCCCTTGAAGGATGTAATAATCTATAGGCATGTATTCAAGAGTTTTTGTAGTAGAAGAAACCTTGATTAAAGAAAAACAAAAGGGCCCAATTTTGATGTTCAAGAATGGAACAAAGAAGTGTTTTGCACTCTAAAGATTGGCACTCTAATGATTCTTCAATTTTTCAAAGGTTATTTGAAAGGTTATCCCTCATGTTCTCAAATATGGAATGATTCTTGAATTTTAATTAACTTTAAGAAAATTATTTAAGTTGTAAAGTACATCGTAACTATATCTACTTTACAAAATTCAACTTTGCATCCTAATTCTAGAAAAAAAAACTTAATCTAAAGTGGAGGTTTAGTTCTAGATGGAGGGAATAATAGAATGTCTCCCAAAGATTCCACAAAGAACAACTGAACCACGGCAGTTTGACTCCGACGAGATTCATCGACGATCATTCGTCGGAGAGCGTCACTGCGCAGCTCCATTTCGAGATGGATCAATGAGCTTTCGCCAACTGGACGAAGTCGTGCACAGTCATCTTATCATCCAATTTCATAACGTTTTTCATCCGGTTCCGTCGGGGTCTGTCCGTCCTTTTTACTCTTCTTTTAAATCTACTTCGTGACGCTCTAACTTATGATCGCATACGCTCGCGATCGTGTTTTTCTGCAAGACCGAGGTCGCACCAAAGTTGCAGCAGATGATCTGTGACGGTGAAGAAGACGGAGAGGAAATTTTTTCAATTAGTTAGGTTTTTTCTGCCATAGCCACTTCACTCTGATTTTGTAGCACGTTTCTTTTGGCTATGGTGGACTCGACAGTTCGGCGTCGCAGCAGCAACAGCACGAAGCCTGCTGCTGCTGCTGCCTCGCCTCACCAGCAGGACCCTGCTGCTGGGATCGATGACGATGACGATCGAAATGCGCCCGCGCTCACCATCAAGTGGCGGAAGCTCGCCTTGCTCGCCGTCCTCGTGCTCTCGCCCTACTTGCTGCTGCTCTATTTTCTTCCCATCGACTCGGGCCTCCTGCGGTCCATCCTTATTAACCTCGCCATGAGTGTGGCGGGCTTTGGCGGTACAATTCTGCTCATTCCCGTCGCCTCCAAGTACGTGCTCCGGCGGAATATGTTTGGATACGATATCAACAAGCGCGGCTCGGCTGGCGGGAAGGTGAAAGTGTAAGTTCCATTTCATATGCCTCAGTCGGAGAAGAATTTCCACTTTAAAGAGTAGCGAATGGACTTTTAATTGCAGAAATGTTCATTCGTTTACATGGACTGGTGTATATATTACTGCTGGAATTGGATTTGATCTTTCTTACTACGTTTTTGTTCTTGTTTTTTTTGTGTCTGGTGTTGTTTAGTGTCGTTGAACTGAGCGGATGAGTCGTGAAATGGTGGATGGATTTTGCAGACCTGAGTCGCTGGGACTGGTGACGGGCATTGTGTTTTTGGTGGTGGCAATTCTGTTTCAGCATTTCATCTTCAGTCAGGAAAATAACGTCGCCGATCGTTGCCCGCCTGAAAACGCTGTATGCGATTATTTCCAGCCTTTCTTGCGGTAATTTATTCTTTTAGGATATTTGTCAAGTAGTTGCATCTAGGACATGTATCCAGTTCTCCTGAACTCTTGTGAGCCAAGATGCAACTCTCTCTGTAGGTTCTGAGGGTGGATACGTGCATGATTCAAGCTTAGGAATCGCCGATCTTGATGTTTTAAGACTTTCATCTCTATTTTTAGTTTAACCTGGTCCTTGGGAAGAACTTGAAGTGAGCCAGTGTCATAATTCTCATCTGGAAAAAAGTGTCGGCAAGAGAGCTTAAACGGTTGTGAAAATTTAAGTTACTCGTGCGTTTAGTATTATTTTGGAGACGAATTCAGCAGATTCACTGGAAAAGTACTGATGAAAGTTGCTGAATAGTCTTATACTTAACGATCTGTCATGTCAAAGTTTGAAATATGCCTCCTTATAAGATACCTATAAGTCTTGATAAATGGTATTTTGAAATGTTTATGCTTACCTTAGTGAGGATTTGTGGTCGGGTATGGCAGTGGCTCACGGAGTACTATGCAGCACTGGCCAGCATTTGCTTCATGCTCTTCTTGGGCTTCGTTGATGACGTTTTAGACATTCCATGGCGTGTGTAAGTACCTACCTTGTCGTTGACCTGATCAGTATAAACAGTAACTGTCTCGATTTTTTGGTGAATTTTGATGTCATTCACTTGTTCCAAATTGAGATAAAATAGTTGGTGACGTTTATTTTCCGGTACGTCAGGCCATTCGTTGTTTTTGTTGATTTTATGTCCTTCGATTTAGTCATTTCTTTAGATTGTCGGCATTGTGGTAAACAGTGTTACTCATAATAGATAGGTGTTCCTACTTGCAGCAAATTGTTACTCCCATCAATTGCAGCCCTGCCCTTGTTAATGGCGTATGCTGGGAGAACCAACATTGTTATTCCAAAACCTCTGCGCTCTACTCTGGGTCTCACGGAGCTCGACCTAGGTAAATATTGGTTTGAAACTGTTTGTAAATGATGTTTTGATTTTAGCTTACTTTCTTCCTTACTTTTTTTCACGCATAATATCCCTTGTGATCCTGTGCCAGTTCCCAGCGTTACTTGAATGTCGCTTTGGTCGCACTTGGTTTTGGAGATTGTCGTCTATATCCTTTGGCAAACTAACCGAGCACAGTTATCGATGCCTTCCCTGGGATTCTTTTGATGGAAATTGTCGGTTTTCTATTGCTTGCAGGCTGGGTGTATAAGCTGTACATGGGACTGCTGGCTGTCTTCTGCACCAATTCTGTCAACATTTTGGCTGGAGTGAATGGCCTGGAAGTCGGTCAAACTGTTGTCATATCTTGTGCGGTAAGCCTTTCTGCACTGTTTCTACCATGCTGAGCTACATGAAGTATGGGATCTCATGATTTTGTCTACAAAGCGTGACCTTGTTTGGTGTTTTAATATTACACTTGCTATCATGCGGGTCGAGGCCGGGAGTTAACTAAATCCATGCGTGGTGGAGCCAATGAATACTCCCTTCTCTTATAGTGGTGCAACGGTTGCATGGATCTTGTCTTGCCGTCTTGGTACTGATGATGAGCTTGGATTCTCTAGGTGGTACACTTAGCAGATTTTATTCATATCTTTACTGACACATTCTTTTATACTCTTGTGCAAGTCCCCACGATTATTCCTGCATTCTTATAATTACTTCGGTCTCAAGGATATTTTCTTGCTCCGTAGAACAGCCGAAAAGTTTTCTTTTCAAGGTTCAGAGATTTGTTCCGTTGGCTTCGAACGGTAGACGTTGGATATGCATCAGTTACTACAGTGGTCATATACGTTGTTAACTTGGTGGCATCCTTTATTTTGCAGGTCCTAGTACACAATGTGATGCAGATATCACGTAGTGAAGAGACTAGACAAGCTCATGCCTTCTCCTTGTATCTTATGCAACCACTTGTTGCTACCTCTCTTGGATTACTGGCTTTTAACTGGTGAGATACTGTAGTTATTATCGTGGTCAACTTTGCTTATTCCACTGTGAAGTCTACAGTAGAATCATTTTGTAAGGCCGTTTAATGTGATGAGTTTTCTCTTCTTCACCATTAACTGGGTAAACCCTCATAGTCGGAGGTGACCAATCTGGTAGGAATAGGATGTGAAAGAGCATGATGTGGAATGTTTTGGTGCCAAAACTTAAGAACAACCTATTGCGTATGTAGTAAGTTTCTTATGAACCTTGAATTAAATTGAATTGAATAGAATATGATGGAGACTTAATCTCATGTTTTATTGCTCTGAGAACTTATTTTGGTCACAGCTTTTCTTCATTTAGTAAATTTCGTACTAATTGTATCTGAAAGAATCTTTGATTCATACTTTAAGTGTTTGTGTGCAAAGTCTAAGACCGCTTTATAGGAAAAGTTAATTCAACGACAGGAGAGTTTTATACCACTTTATCTGTAGATTGTGCAAAGTTTATTAAATTTTTCACATTCTAAATGGAAACCCTTTATTCTAACAAATCTTACAGCACTATGAGATCTCTGCGGTGCTTGAGGGCTAATTGTGTGGACCTTAACTTACAGATTACTGAAAATCCTTTGCAGGTATCCATCTTCAGTTTTCGTTGGTGACACGTACACCTACTTTTCAGGAATGGCTATGGCAGTAGTTGGCATTCTTGGTCACTTCAGGTGATTCCATCATTTCTATCATCAGTATAAATTAACTCTATGAAGTTCCGTACTGTTGAATGTCTTTCAGGTACAGGATGTGTATGCACTGCTTATACGGTAGTTAGGGACTGATTTTATACTTTTATGTCTGTACAGTGAGACATTGTTGTTATTCTTCTTGCCTCAAATTCTCAACTTTCTATACTCCATTCCTCAGGTAAGTTTTTTGGGGCTTGCTAGTGTTCATTCTGAAAAGTTGATGATCCTTCATTCATGTTTTCAGTATTCGCAAAGGTGTCCTTTGTGCCTGGATTATCCACTATATGCTTTAATGTCTCCAATGTTGGCCCAAGATTTTTAACGTTTACATGTTATGTGCCTATGAATTGTGTTCAGTTATTGAAGATCGTGCCTTGCCCACGTCATCGATTACCTACGTAAGTCACTCAAAAAAATTTAAAGACATCAATGAAGGACTATGCACATGTTCTATTTTGAAGCTCCACAAACCTCTTGAAGGGTTTTCATATTTGGTATCTACGTATGATTTTTTTGACTCCCTTTCTATTTGGATGCTATCTGCATTATGATGTCTTACTCCTTGATGCATCCGCAGCTTTGATCCACATACACGACTGCTGACCGGCAGTAATGACATGAACCTCGTCAATCTCTTTCTGCGCTGGTTTGGTCGTTGCACTGAGCAACAACTCTGTATACGGTTGTTAGCTTTTCAGGTATGAGATTGTGAACTTCGTTCGTCTTCTAATTGTTTTCACGAGACTAAGTTTCAGACGTAGTAGAAGATTCTGTATAAGACGGTAAGGGGATATGAACTCACAATGAGCATATGTGCAGGTACTGTCATGTGGACTCTGCTTTGGACTTCGGTACCTGATGGCGGGCTGGTACAAATGAGGGAAATATTTTGGACTTGATTGTAATATGGCGGATGACTGTGTAAGGACAAGCTTGTAAACAGACTCACTGTAAACCTCAGCTGTTTGATCAGCTACAGAATTTTGAAAACGTTACTCAAAGAGGTCAGAACATGTACATGATACCTTCATCTCTGGATGTCCCTCTTGGAAGTCTTTTATGAACTTTCACTGACCTGGTTGCGAATTCTTTCTGGCGTCATCGCTGATGTTGCTGTAAATTTCTTGTTAGCTGCGAAACAGCTCCACAACGGATTATACCTTGGAAACAGCCACTATTTACTTACTGCACCCTGGGTTTGACTGAAGAAGGGATGACATTAACCCCTGAGCGCCCCAGCACCTCAAATCTGGCCTCTCCAGAATGAAAGGTTGCCCCTATTTGACTATTATAATCTTTTCAATCATATGGTGAAATCATTTGTCCTTTCTCTCACACTCTGGATTTGTCTCCACTACTATTATGGTAAATTTCAATGGATCTCAGTTTTGGGTGACAGTTTGATTGGGATGAGTTTAGAAGGGTTTGAATTTTGGAAAATATGCTCTAGGTGCTTGAGGGTGAACATCTTTACTTTTGTTTTGACCATTTACAATTATGTTAATAGAATATGTTTGAATTATAAGAAACAACTTCAAGCCTTAGTTTGTCTTTATTGGATATTCTTGACATAAAATCCAAAGGCAACAAAGCCTTTTAAATTTTGTGATTATCAATTTTCAACTTTTACATGGGGTTATGTATATATCTTGCAAGTCCAAAAGATTTTAAATAATTAACCTTTCAAGGCGCAAGCAATTTTTGTACTTTTTCACAAGTTTGAATTTTGATTGACAGTGCAAATTGTACATCAAGCTTGCTACATGGTGTCAATTGTACTTTGAGCTTCTCCCTTCAATATAATCATAATATGAAATTCATTTACATATACTTCTTAGAATGTAGGAATATGAAGCTATAACTTCGACTTGTTGAATAGGTGAAAAACTCAAAAATGGCTCCTTGGACCTTGAGGGGTTAAGTGATGAAGTCTACTCGGAATAAAAAATTTTAATCAAAGATTATGAAAATTTAATAAAAACTAAAGAATATGTATATAATCAACTTTTTGATTTTAGATGCATTGGAGAAAATATAAATTATGCCAAATATCTAAAACAATTTTGGATAAAATCTTCAAGTGAAATTTCACCATTAAGTTTGATATATGAAACTTGAACCATTGATGATAAATGGATTTCTATTGAATTTGAATTAGTGAATTTTGATCTTCATGTTAGACTATCATGGCTAGTCAAAGATTGGCTTTGAGCCTTATAAATTTTGGCATTAAGGGTTTAGTTCCTATAATTGTTAAAATCTCAAAGGTCAGAGTTCAAATTGGCACCTTTACTACCACACTACAATCGACTCTACATCTCAGATTATGGTAACTCTAATACCCATGACCCATTCCTTGAATCTGCTCCAATGGAGATAGAAACTCCATTTAGGGAAACTCCCAAAAATCCTAATTTATGTACAACAATTATTCTTTCTAGCTTGGGCTACTCCTTACCCCATCTACAAAACCATCAACAACAACCTCCCTCACACCTCATCAACAATCAACAAAATTCACTAGAAGTTGCTCAATTGACTCCAACTACCATCACCCCACAACCCAACATCCCTAGACAACCACAATCACCAAAATAATCAACCCCACTACTACCTTCTCTACATCAAAATTTCAATCAAGCGGTAGCTGAAGCAACTCAAGCTTTTAGCCAACGTCAACACCGTAGCATCTCTAATACGCTAGATCTGCATTGTGAAGAAGAAGACTTCCAAGATGCGCAAGCCAACTTGAATGAATCTAGAGGACCAGTAAGGCCAAACTCCTCACCTTCAAACAATAGCTCTTCCCTTTCTCTTTGACTATTCAACCATATTATTGGTGTTATCCTAATTTGGCAACTTGGCAATCTCCCAACAAAAGTCACACTTACGAACAGGGATACATCCATCCATGACTTTAAAGCTTTTGCTTGGAAACACCGAGGAGATCAATTGCAACCCCCACAAGTATGAGTGGAACTTGTTGCCATAGATCCTTTACTAAATGCTTGGGGATATCATAGAACAGAGGTACATGATCGTGTAGAGAATGCTATGCATACTCTCAACCCATCTATTAAATGAAATTACAACTATTGTTCCAAAACGTTCAAGGTCTTAACAACCCTTATGCCATCAAGAACTTGCGCAACGATATTAAAGGAACCCAATCAATCTTGTCTTTTTATAGGAACATAAACTTAGGGGAGTATAAGCTATAAACCTTGGTAGGCAACTCCGGAGGTGTGCTACAACATTCTACACTGAGGTTGAACCAGGATACATAATCAATGGATCTTAGGTATGGAAAGGTGGAGTCGCAACCCTTATTTCTCCAAGGTGGGCAAAACTCATCTCTTTATTTGGAGGTAGAGTACATTGGGCTATCTTTTCATACCTTCTCGGTAGTCATTGAGGATTCATCAATGTTTATGCGCCTTATGCACTACACCCATGACGAGTGCTATGGAAAACTTTAGTCCGTGAAATCCCTACATTATGTAGGTGGATTCTTGTGGGTGATTTCAATATGGTGGAGAGGCAAGTTGACAAATCCAATACTTGTGGCAAAATGATGCCAGCACAAGAATACATACTTTTTAATACACTCAAGGAGTCTATCCAAGTTACCGATTACCCATTAATTAGCCCCAGCCTATCATACACTTGGGACAATCTCTGCCAAGATGGGGCTAGGGTTCTTGCTCGCCTAGATAGGTTCTATGTTTTTCCAAACTCCCAAAATTCCCCACGCAAGATTCTGGAATACCTCATCAAAGGCGATAACTCTAGATCCGATCACTTCCCAATTTCACTATGTATAGAACTTGGCCCATCCTCATTGTGACCTAGAAGGTGGATCATGTTAGCTATATTTTTTGATGAGGCCAAGTCACTCATTCAGCAAACTTATGCGAGTACGTCTTAGGAAATCCCATTCTTTACAAAGTTGCTCCAGGTTTCGAGATCATATCGTAAATTTTGTATACAAAAGCTTGGCAATCTTGCACTCAGGAAGAGGCTATTTGCTCCAGATTAGAAGCCAAAACTGTTCAACTTCAAGAATGTCCACACTCGTCACAACTCTAGGAACAAGTGAACGCACTTTGAAGTCAACTCCATAACTTTGAAGCACACAAATTGGAGGGTAGAAAAATTCCCTCTTGGGCAAGATGGAGACTTTGGGGAGATTGCGTCTCTGTCGAGTTCTCCAAAACAGTTTGAGAGACCCCACAAACATCTTCAATCACTATCCTCTATGATTGTTTCGGAGTACCCTGTCATGACAAGTGTGATATGGAAATTATATGCACTAATTTTTATTCCCAACTATACTCTCAGGAATCATTCACCCCCACCATTGAGGCAGAAAAGGAGTTTATTGTCTCCATAGTAGAGTGACGGTTCACTTTCCACATGATACAATAGTTGGACCGAGCCATCACAAAAGACGAATTATTCCAAACTCTCAAGCTAATGGCCACCGATAGAAGCCCGAGACTTGATGGCATCATAGTCAAGTTTTACGTCAAATTTTGGGACTTAATTGGGGATGATTTTGAGATGATGGTACAATCTTTGATACAGTTAGGTCACTTACCTCAAGGTATGAATTCGGGTCTCCTTACCCTTATCTTTAAAGATGGTGAACTAGAAAATCTCTCAAATTGGAGACCTATTACGTTGTTAAATGTCTCATACAAGATACTTACTAAAGCTTTACAAAATAGACTTCAAGGCCTCTTAAAGGAAATCATTAGTCTTGACCAATCCGCCTTTCTTTCCTCTCCTTACATCCTAGATAATGTACTTCTACAATATGAAACGGTAGAGTGGGCCCACGAATCAAAACATGATCTTATATTCTTGAAATGAGATTTCTCTAAAGCCTATGATGTTGTATCATGGGATTTCCTTTATTGGGTCATGGAAAAAATGGGGATTCCCCCTTTGTTCATATAGCTAGTACATATACTACTACAAGATTCTACAGTTGTAGTCTTACTCAATGGCAGGGCGACCACCTCTTTTCCTATTTTAAGGGGCATTCAACAGGGATGTCCCCCTAACGCCATACTTATTTTTACTCGTTGGCAAAGCATTCAACATGGCTGCTAAAATAGAACAAAGAGTAGGAAGAATTCATGGCATCCAACTCTAGAACAACCAAGATCAAGAATTAATCTTGCAATTTGTGGATGACACAAGCTTTTCTCTACTTGGTTAGGAAGAGAACCTTTACAATACGATCACCCTTCTACAACGTTTTGGGATTGCTTCAAGTTTATTGATAAATTGGGCCAAAAGTGTGGGGTATTGGTTTGCCAAAACTACTAGACCTGCTTGGCTTGACAAGTTTAATCTTACATGGGCTCCACTGGGCTCTCTATCCAAACTACTTGGAGCACCTTTTGGTGTGTCACTGGAGACTCCCAATATCAATCGCTTCCTCTAGCAAAAAGTAACAAAGAAGCTCAAGTACTAGTCTTCCCGACGTTTGTCATTGGCAAGTCATGCCACAATGGTTAACACCATTATCCTATCTTCTTTGTATTATTTTATTGCAATATGGCGTGGCTCCATATTCAAGGCTCATTGAGAGATTACCTATGGAGAGGCTTTGAGTAGAGGACACAAACATGGGTAAGTCGGGACGATTACTGCTTATCCAAACTTGAAGGTGGCCTCAAACTTTTGGATCCCAAGGTATTACTCACAGCCTTACTTGTTAAGTGGGCACTTTCTGTGATGGAGCCACAAATCTCGGGACTCAAGACTCTCTTAAGATATAGAATCAATAAGATGAAACCACACCCTAAGTGTGATTATTGGTTTCTATTACAACATGGCTAGTAGTTCACAAACCATTGGCTACCAAAGGCTCTTGGGTCTAGAATCGGATCATTGTTGCCTAGCGCCGCATAGTCAATCATGTCGAAAACCTTCCCCCGGCCAATGCTAAAGAAGTCCTTCAAACAAGCATGCGGTGGTCTACAAGATTCATAGGATCTAATTTTAATTTCTCTATTCACAAAGCTCATGAGCTTGCAAGGAGCGATCTACGTTCAATCAGGGACCTTTGGAATTTTAACACAAAGAATTTTTGATCATGGGAAGATTTATTAGCAGCATTCCCACCTACTAAGATGGAACACCACCATTGGTTTTACTTGGTTTCCTAATTTCCACAATGTTGGAGGACAATGCTCATTAAATACAAGGAACACATCCATCATGAAGATTGGTTTTGACTCTTTCATCGACAAGAAGACCCTCTCCTTGAGGTTATATAGTCAACAAGCTCCACTTCTCCCATCCAGCTACAAGCTCAACCCCAAGTGGTTTTCCTTTCGAGCCAATCACTTCAGGCATCAATTGGTCCAATTTGCAGATAGGTACTGTTATTATCAACCTCTCATGGAGAAATAGTTTATACATGCTTCGTTCATTGAGTTTGTGTGGTCATAGTTAAAAAAAGGGCAAAACATAGCCCTACAACTCTTTTATGTGAGCCCAACATAGGATCTTCTCCTCGACCCTTGACGTTGATGTTGGAGTTTAGGTTCACCTTTGTTAGTTTATACAACTCACAAAGGTCGCAAGCTCCTCATCCAACATAATCATTTGAAGCAGTCAATCCCATTCAAATGGCTAGGACACCTCCATCAATCTTTCAAACCCAAATGGCGAATAGTTTGGACCAAGTCAAGTTTATAGAAGGAAGTTGCCTTCATGTGGTCTATTTGGCATAAAGTCATGGCCATCAACTCTTGGCGAGCATAGATAGCCCGAAATATTGACATCCGATGCATATGTTGTACCTTAGGAGTCGAGGAGACCCCCATACATAGATTCTTCACATGCCCCAAAGCCCAAGATATCTAGGAATATGCCCAATCCATTTTCTATCATCTACTCAGCACTCCTCTTGTTTTAGGCCCTCACCACAAGTTCGAGCACAAGTAGTGCATCTTTGGATCTAGTCTCCCTAGGAAATTTCAGAGTTTTTGAACTATATAGCATTCATTTAGAAATTCAGCTCTATAGTTGATATGGACATCCCGTAACAATCAAGTTTTTTCCAATGAACTTTGGTCTGCAGATAGCATCCATAGGGCTCTATGGAACTCTCTCTATGACACAGAATGGGAATCTTTCCTTAAGGCTCAATGTGCATCTTGTTATCTGCCTAACCAATCATGTAGAATTTGGTCTCGTTTCAACATTGTTTGGACACATCCGTAGGTGTTATTGTCTAGAGTTGGCGAGAACATCGTTTGGAATAGATACATGCTCATCCCCTATTTATTTTTTTAGCTTGCTTTCGATCTTTGTTCTCCTCTCCTTTTGTCCGGCCTCTATGGCTTGGCTGCTTTGTATCTCGTGTTTTTCAATGGATTTCATTTTTTTTCAAAATAAAATAAAAAAAAGGTTCAAATTTGAGTAGCTATGATGTTTTTGTTTGAAATCCAAATTTACTGATTCAATCTAGATGAAAATTTGAAAAATCTAATTTCTATTCCATTTTTAAAATCTCAAAATTCCAATAACTAAATGATTTGTTGTAGTTGGAGGTGCTATGATAAGGCAAATAAGTTTTAGGTTTAGAGTTTTACTTTGAAGATTAGATCCTCTGAAGGTCCTTAATTCCATAAATGCCAAAGATCATTTTTAATCCCTCCAAAGTTTTGATAATTTTTCAAACTTTATTTGGTTGTTTGGTCAATGATTTACTTTATGTCATTACATGTATAAAGCTTATGTTATAAGTATAACAAGTAAGTTAACCAATAGCGCATCAAAATCTAACTTATACTTATTGGGCACCATTAATACTAAACTATTGATTAATGGAAGCACATGATCTTTTTGACAAGACAAAAGTATACCAATAATAATTTTACTATAATTCTTGTAGTTTGCATGCATTTACAACCTTATGCATTTAAACAAATTCAATGTATGCTTTAGTCTAGTAGTGGTACATAAATGATATAGATGATTTCAATTGTATAACAATATTTAGGAGGAAATTTGAGCCAAGCTAAACAACATTTGCAATTTTATACGAAAAATGGATTTATCATTCAATTGTTTTATGTTCTTTTATTCTAAGTTGAATTTTTAAAGATATTCATAAATAATTTATTTGAAGTTTTGATTTTGAATCAATTGTTAAAAAATATGAACCAACACTTCTTCTATTTACTATCACTTCACCCCATTCATCGTTAGCAAAATCTTGAAGGCCTTAGTATATTCTCAGGGGGTGCAGTCTTGAAAAAAAAATAAGGATATAGGTACGAGCACCAAGTCTTTAATGGGGGGGGTATTATTTTTTGTCCATTATTTATTTTGCACCCTATTATTATGTAATTTTCTAATGTGGTTCATTAAAGGAGGGGCATACATAAATTGTAACTTCCAATCGCAATGAATATATCATATGCTATATTAGTTCAATTTTTTTGCACTACTCACAATCACAAAATTGGGTGTAGGGTTTAGGGTTCACAATTACGGGGCTTCTTAGTGCTCCAACGTCTAGAAATTCATATCTCATTCCACAAAGCTCTAAAATATAAGAAACAACTTGGTTAGATGCCAATTCCATTTGTCTTTTAAGAAAAAGTTATTGGAAAATATTTCAAGAAGTCCAAAACATATATCAAAAAGAATAAAAATACAAACCAAATCTGACAATTTCAAGTAGACTAAGTAAGTGGAAGCCATCTTTGACAAAATCGCTTTGTTCCAAGCTTATTTTCTAGAGAACAATAATGTTTGTAGAAACAACAAACGAAGGCTAAAATGTGAGTCCTCTCTCAACTGAAGAGAGAAGATTCAAACATTTGTTCAATTTCAAAGCTTTGGATCATGGAGCCTAAAAGCATTCTCAACTCTTTGTGACATGCAAAGCCCTTTGTGAGGAAATCAACATATAAAGTAGCAAGTATTGACAGTATATGTGGTTTGAGCACTTAGGCAAGTCCAACATACCATCATGGGGACAACTTGATGTGAGAATTTGGTTACTTACGCACAAACCAAGGCAAATAACTCATATGGCCTTCCAAACATATAATGGCTAGATCAAGAATCTTTACTAATTAATATCTGATGAAACTAAATCTCATCAAAAATTCATTGGAGGCTAATTAAAATGCTTAGTGAGGTTGTTTACTAGTGCATAGTTGTTGATAAATACAAAACATATTCATTTGTGCATAATAAAAGCTCGATCTAAATACAACATAGATTGCAAGTGATACGTTGATGACCCTCATTTTATTCTCAAACTAACACTGGTATGAAAGTTAAATCATTAGAGCTTAAAGAATCTAGAATACAAGGACAATGTTATATAAATGTGGGGTTAAAATGTTAAATGCCAACCTAAACCCATAATTGAGACTTTTGTCCCACTAAATTAATAGAAAGGGGGGATCTAAGGTCTAATTTTTTCCTAATGCATTCCATTATTCCACACCCTATAGTATTTACAATACACACAATGACATTTTACATACACTATAATATAGTCAATCAAATTATAATTTTTCGCCCCAATGTTTTTTTGGCACCCTACATTTGTTCGCACCTATATGGCTACTTCTACCACTTACTGCACCCCACGAGAGAATATTTTATGAAATTGGAGGAAGATAAAATGATAATTTTATAGACTAAATAACTTTGTAAAGAAACTAACAAAACATAAAAATGCCAATTATGCATAAGTGATTGTCTTTTGTTCATGACAAAGGTCCCAATAAAACCAAAAAGATGCCAATAAATAAAATTGTAAGAATTTGTTGACCTTTGTTATTGTACTCAATCTCTTGACTTAGTCCAATTGGTCTCACTTCAAATGTTGCATCACCTAAAAAGAAAATCTTCCTAAAATGATGGTAAGAATTATGAAAATTAAATGAAGACTTTGTTAGAAACCTTGGGACAAAATGACTATAGACAAAAGTCACATCATAACATAGCAAAGTAAATTGTCTAAGGTACTTTTGGTCATATTTGAATATTCTGAGACCACATGGCAAACTCAATCTTAAAATATAGATTAATTTACTTTCATTTTTTAAACATCTAATGTCTACATGACTTCAATCTATCATCAATTATTTCTAAAGTGCTCAAGCTTTTCTAATTGTGTTTTCCTATGAAAAAAACATGGGCTGATACTTATCTCCAATGAAGCAAAATGTTGCATTACAGATGTTCAAAGAGCTTACTTATTAGTGCACTTTCTAATTTCTGAGTGTGAAATTACATAGGAGTTGTAAGATTATGACAAGAAATGTACATATCCTATTTTTAGTAGCTATCCCTTCCCACAATGATTGAGAAGTTTGCATATAAGAGCTTTTGGGGATTAGAGGTGACATGAACAACTAGACATTGTGTTAGTGCACTAAAATGCAGATCCAAAAACCTTAAATTCAAATGAAGAGCTATCATATTCATTACACAATACACCTTGCAATTGTTACATGCAATTTTTTTAATAAGTAGAAATCACAAATAACTCCAAATCAACACTTCACTTAATTAAATTTCCAATGGTAAAAATCATAAAAAAACCCTAAACTATTTCCATTGGGACCATTTTGAAAGCAAATGAATAAATAAAGTTCTCAAATTAAGTAAATTGACAAACTTTGCTTAAAGCCAAGAAATGAAGTATAATTAACAAGCTTTACTCTTCCACTAATGGTACATATATGCTTTTGAAGACACCTCAAAAATAAAATATTTACCTTTTTCAGTGAAAAATAAAAGTTTTCAATAGGTAACCCTCAAAATTGCCCTTACCAAAATGAGCCTCAAATTTTAGATCGACCATATATGGTCGGTTGGGCAGTTAGGGGTTAAGAGACCACTATAAATAGTATTTTGCGTCACTCAAAATTCAAGAAAAAGAAATACCATTTCATGAAGTAAAGTACAAGATTCGATTGAATCTAAACTCTCAGACTTGATCTTGCCCGTCAATGTACAGTACACTGCAAACATCACTAACTGAATTCAGACGTGGAACTCTCGACTTGGTGTCAAGCACTATTGCTTAATGAGATTTCAAGATTGAGCAGGAGTTGGACCTAGTCTGATCCGGCCCTTGATATCAAATGACTCACCGAACAAAATGATGATCTGCCTAGAGAGGGGGAATTATATGATGAGGAGGTGAAGACAGGATATACAGATCGTGAAAACCGGTAGTGAAACCTAGAAAGAATTACACTCGTTTCAGGAATCATCCCCACTATCATCTTCATCACTGAAATAACCTGCTTTCTTTCTGGGGCCCTGCAGCAAATAAATAAGGTTTAGATGCATAATTGACAACCATTTAAACACATAAGTTAAAGTTAAAACGTTGATAAAGACATATCTGAGCATACCTTCAATCCACGAGAAGTAGTGGCATTCTTCTGAGACCCATTGCCATCTGCTGCGGAGATCACACCCCTGCAAACAAGATCATACATGAGATAAAGAGACTGGATAGGAGACATCAAGTTGTTAGTACAGGGAGAGAAATCTGCTCGATCAGTACGACAACGAAGGCAAGAAAAACATCATACATCTAACCTCAAGGACCATAAATTGGTTTGCAATGTCCGTAGCAATGTCACCAGACGAAAAAATTTCATCCGAGTCTGAAGTTCACCGGATATGATCAACCCCAGGGGATGATGACAAAATACACCTTCACACAATTAGCAAGCCAATGTGCAGTAAACTGGATAATGTCAGAAGCAAACTCGCAATGTCTGATATTTCTAATCAGAAACCAAATAGTGGAAACTTACGTAAATGTTACAGCAGATGCCCAACCATCATCCTCAAACTGGGTTTCATCGACCTCCTCATCACTACACACACGAACATCATGCAAAACTTATCAGAAAAAGAGCTACGTCAAGATCATTGGTAAATATATGTAGTCAAAATTGCACATACATCCACCTAGTTTTTAATATTCACAAGGTGATCTTCAGCCCACGTCATATTAATACGCAGTAAAAGCACTTAAAATCAGTTGCTAAAATCTGGTAGATCTTCGCCACTGATCAGGAATTTGAACGAAATTTAAGGGTGACGCTGGGCTACAGAAAACCTCGAGTGACACTCAAGTTAGCAAACAATTCATCGACTGCTTTGACTTCACCTCTGATTATTTGGTAATCACAATACCGTTTTGTCAAGAAATTAATTACATAGAAAAGCCACAAATTGGTTTGACAAACATACCTCTCGTTCTGCTCTCTTCCAGATCCACCATCCTGCCTTGGCTGTTCTACTCGCTTTCTTTTGACTACCGGCCGTTCCCTTGGACCTAACTGGTGTGGCAGACACAGAAGGTGAGATCCACTGCGAACAAGCATTCTTGAAATCGGTCACAAAGAGATGAGAAAAATGAAAAATCAAGGTGTGTTAAGCTAAGACTGCACAACAAGCTAGATATTACTATCTATACCAGATGTGCGAATCATTACTGAAATATTTTTAGTATCATAAAGATATGTTCACTGCCACACATCATTCAGATCAAAATCCTACCAGATTCTTAGGACATTCGTATGAAAGGTGACCTCCTTCTCCACATTCATAGCATCGGCTCTTATCCTTGTAATCCTACAACCAGTCGCACGAAAATCTGAACTTCCATTTAAATCACATTCCATACTGCAAACAATTGATTGGAATTTTCAAAAGTATCCTACTAATAAAGCATGTGATTGCATAGAAGTATTTTTTAGAATCATACAGTAGAAATTCATGTAAAACAAAAGCTGAAGATATTAAAGAAAGGGTCGGAATTTTACCCGGCGTCTAATGAACTCCTTGGCTCGACCATTGTCTTCAGCGATAGCTACCTTCAGTGTCCTTTTGTTCAGTATTTTCCCATTCATCGTCTTCACCTGCATCACCCCTACAGCATCAAGTTCAAAGTCAAACAAAAAGACAAAGGCAACTCACAGGCAAGGCCTTATGACTTCGCACATCATCAATTAAAGATGTCCGAAATCTAACAAGGATGCAATAGGAACGTGGTGCAAAAAATATTCATTTCAAAATTTACGATTAGCATAAACCACCAGTTTGAATACTTTATTACGCACAGCGATCATTCTGAATTTCTTGTGACACATTCTACAGAGGCATAGAAAATGGTGCTTCCAGTAGCTTACCGCCATATGAGCGTCCTCACGCGCGGTAAACAAGATAAATGCCACGCCTTTGCTTTCTCTTGATTTTCTGTCTTTCATGATTGTAACCCTGCAAGTACGACCAAGAGAATCTCTGAGTGAAAGGTCGATGGGATCTGATGAGAGATCTGTATGGTTCTAAGAGCCTAACAGCCAATCAAGGGTGAGTAACTATTGAGTCTGTTTGGCACAAATCTAGACATTTAGAACAAAGCACACAGCCTTGAAGCTCAGCGAGGGCAGCAGACTCGACCCCTACTTGTACCTACAGCGAGCATGAATCTCACTCATACTTCAGAATCTCGTATCTGAATAACTCTCATAACAATAGTTGGGCATCCACTGAATTCGCATGAACAGGAATCCGTGATATTTAGTTTCGCAAAATTGAGATCAATTTGAACAAGAGAGAGCTCCTCAAGCCAATGAACCATTGTTTCCATACGTGAGAGTATGTCAGACAATTGATTTCGCTTGATTTTGGTCTGATCCGGCATGACAGTCCGGTATTGTGTAGAGGAGGTTAACCCTAGTGGAGACCAAAGTAAAGAGAAGAGTAAACAATGGTATAGAAGCGCAGCAAGGTCTAAACAAACTGCAGAAACCAAACGCAGCATTCGAAATTTTTTTTAAAATGCGTTGCTGCGGCATACTGTTTCATATGAAACCCCCGAAAAAGGTGAATCTGAAATCTAAAAGGCTAACATCGGCAGAAATGACACAGAGCAAATACACTCTGTTCAACGGGTTAGGATTTCAGTCGAAGAGAAAGAAAGGAGGCACCCTCATGCATTGCTGTAACGTAAATTACATATACAAAACACCGAGACGGGGCAATCTGAACTACTGTCCGTGAGAATTGGCTCCATCAGCAGATCAAATACAGACTTTCTCGGGGGTTTGGGTTTACTTCGAGGAGAAAGAGGCACCTTTATGCATTGCTGTGACCTAACTTTCAACAAAATACTAAGAAGAATAAGAACGATTTGCGATGACGGAGGGGAGGATTTATTCTATGGATCAGGGTTTCAGTTGAGGAGAAAGAAAGGAACCACCCTTATGCTTCGCTGGGACATAATTTTCATATACAAAAACCCAATACGGTGCACTCCGACATCTCCTCCAGCAGAATAGGCTACATCAGAAGATTCAAATACAGGTTTTCTCGGGGTTAGGGTTTGCGTCCATGAGAAAGAGGCACCCGCGTGGACTCGAGTCGAAATGTTGCAGCAACAGAATACTATGATACAACTACTGAAAACGATTTGTGGTGACGCAGGGGAGGATTTGTTCTACATCAGAAGCTTTAAATATAGGCTTTACCGGGGATTAGGGTTTGCGTCGACGAGAAACAAAGAAAGAGGCACCCGCGTGGAATCGAGTTGCAAATGTTGCAGCAACAGAATACTACAACTACAACTAACAAAATCGACTTGTGGTGACGGAGGCGAGAATTTGTTCTACATCAGAAGCCTTCAATACAGGCTTTCCCAGGGGTTAGGGTTTTCGTCGAGGAGAAACAAAGAAAGAAGCAATCGCGTGGACTCGATCCGACACTAATGCAGCATCAGCAGAATAAGAATAAGAAGGACGATTGGCAGAGACGGAGGGGGAACTTACTTGCCGATTTTGCCGAAGGTACTGAAGATAGTGTGGAGATCGTTGTTGGTGAGCGTGAAGTCGAGATTGCTCACGTAAACGGTAGACTTGGAAGGCACCAAGCCGCCGCTGCCACGGCGTGGGGGATGGGAGGAGGTCGGATCGTCGTCGTCTTCGATGATGCCGCGGACACCCCGCGAGGGCTTGGGCGTGGACATGGCGATGGCGATGGCGATGGCGAAGCAATTCGCAACAACACAACGTCGGTCGCTGAAAATCGAGAGGCAGGTTAAGCTTAACTTACTTGCAATTCACAAAAAATGGACAAATCCATGAAGATTGGAGTCTGGAATCGGGGCTTCGAGAAAAATGCAAGCAACATATTTGCAAATTTCTTATTCAGCGAGTGCTCCGTCTTGCAATCCTGTACAGTAAGCTTACATGAAAGGAAGAAGAAGAACTCTGGTCTCTTCCTGTAAATACAAGCCACTCTTTCAACAAAAAAGGAGTCTAGGAAAGTGATTTTAGGGAGTTTCTTGAGCTTCACCAGCAATTGTCCTTCATATGTCACTAAGTTAGTGTGCCCTATTGCCGTTGCCACAACCAAAATAAAAGTAAAAGTAATTTTCTCATTTTTTAATTCATGAAAACTTTGAAATTCAATATCTTTCACAATCATGTCGATCCAAATGTCACAAAATAAAGTCTATGCACCCCTCCTTGTAGATAGCTTTGCAAGGCTACGAAGAACACAACTAGAGGATGTAGGGTTTTGGAGATCTTACCATAAAAATAAAACAAAACAAAACAAACAACCTCATAATTAAGGTTTAGATGTTGAGTCAAATTTTCATGAATCTAAAGTAGAGTGCTCTGTAAGCACCCTTGCTGTAAAATCTCTTTTGGTACATAGAGGTACATTTTACTTTCTGTAATGTACCAAAAGTGTACATTTTAGGAGGTGGTTGCTTTTAGTGTCCATTGCATTTGAACTTCGGAAAATTCATAACTAATTCCACAAAGGTTCAAAAATAGGAAACAACTTCGGGTTAGATGCCAATTCCATTTTTCTTTCTATAAAAATTTACTGAAAATTGTTTCAAGTAGTTTAACTTTGCCCTACATGCAATGAGCTCTTAAAAGGTCGTCAAAGTTGTCAGGAGTTGAAGAGAGAGGTTGAACTATGGTTTTAAAATAGAAATCTTGTTTTAAAAGACAACCATCCACATTGACAAAAGACAAGAAGTTTTGTTTTGGGAAAAATGCTACTTGAGGGGATGCATTTTTGGAATTTCTATAATTTGTAGAGTATCTTTTCAAACACAGTTGTGCTTGATCGTGGGGAAACATTGAAGAGACAAAAATTCTAGATCGAAGAATTTCACACATAAAAAAGATGTATTAGCCACCTTCTAAGTTTTCACTCATGGAGCACCACATGTCGTAACCAACAACACATTCTTCCCCTTCAACTTTCTACTTTAACATCCACTATTGTTTTTGTTTATATTGTAGTTAAAAGTTTTTACCTTTTCTTTTTGTAACCTCTTTCTTCTATCAATTCATAATACACTAGGTAATTTGCCCCAATTTTTAGTGTAGGGGAATACAACATTCTTCAACTTTGGGGTTGAGTATTCTTTGCTTCTCATACATTGTGATTGGCCATGAATTATGGATCATTGTAAGTGGAATTATTCAATGTATAATTCTATTGTAAGAAATCTCCAAACTTCCTAATCAAGAATGCTATGAATTGCTTTCACAAAGAAGAATTTATGCAAATAATGTAGAGTGGTTGTCTTGTCTCAAAAATTTGGTTGAGAATTTTTAAAATTTTATTTCACATGTAGGCAATTGGAATGAAAGAAAAGGAAATATAAACAATTGAAATTTTATTTTTTTTGGACAAAATCTGAATTCTTTTATAAGTTTTGAATTGTGTTGCTCAAATTCTCCACAACCAACGATAGTCCTTCTAAAATCAAATGATGTAAAGTGCATCTCTATTGGTCATGTTTGTCACCTAAAACTACCACAATATTGTAGCCTAAAACTAGCCAAAAGATAGAAGTTCCTATGATGCTCACTAGCTCACATCATTATTGTCTACCCAAACTTTGATTGTGATTACTATTCATCCCATTGTGGCCCCTATCTTAGTTATTAAAAAATGATGGCTACAAATGAAATGGAAAATAGTAATGGAATGGAAAAAAACTTGGAATTGGATCTTTTTATCTTACTATCTTTAAATCAAGCACTAAAGGAATAACTTTAAATTTAAAAAATAAAATATTGAATATATTGTAATATTTATATTATTGATTCATGTAGGATTTCCTTTTCCTTCCATTGATTTATAACAAGATTTTTGTTGAAGGTTTTTGATGTATACTAATTAGACGAAGCATTTTTTTTAAACATTCATTTGCCACCCCTTAAATGGATGGTTGAGCACTCAAGGAAGACATGCTTATGTGAAGTTTTTTTTATGTGCATAAATCTATAGGCATAGAATGTTTCCAAAGATAAAACAATGCCAACAAATTTTCGAGTACTATGAACTTTTCAAATGGATGATGTTTTAATAATTCAAAACTTAAAATTCCATCATAGATTAGTTCTAGTACATATCCCTAAAGATTTTCCCAATGAAAAATGTGATTGTAATAGTAGTTAGAGCCCACTTAGTTCAAAGGAGACTTGTAGAAATGCAATAAAGAAGAAGTGAATGAAAGACAATGCCCTAAATCCATACTACTAAATCCTAAGACCAAAAACTAAAGTTGGAATTATTAATAGTGACACTAGAAACATTAGAAAAAAAGAACAAGTTAGGACGTGAACATTGTAATCAATGATAGCTAAAATTGGAGTCATTGATTGCAAGTTTGGCAACTGTGAATAATGACAATATAGGAAGGCTAAACTGGTAGAGAAAAAAACCTAGAAAGCCTTTATGCAAATTAAAGCTTTGAGCAAGAAGGTGCACAAAAGCATGAGAATTCAAAGCACTACCAATGTCCTCATATATTTTCACTTGTTATGTAACCCTATTTACAAAATTGAAAGTATGAATATAGTTCCTATAGTAGGGTGGCTACACATAGTAATGAAGAAGATGCTTAATTAATCATTGCAAATGAGACATTAGAAAAGAAACCAAGAACAAGAACCACAAGATAGACTTTGCACAATATAATTGAGCATTGAAAGATTGAAGGAAAAACAAAAAGAGTTTTGAAGTAGAGCAGGTACAGGGGATAGTGGATGCAATTGATTGTTGAGAAATACTCAAGCACTTCTAGTCTTTATGTTGGCGTTCTACTGAGCCTAATCACATTGAACTCGACAAGTAATCATAGATTGCACAAAACTTGAACATATGCACCAATGTGATCCCATAGAATAAAGAGGATGCTTAGAATCTTTTGAAGGAGAGAAAAAAATGGTATTTTTTGCAAATACAAGAAAAACTACAATGTCCTAAACAACTATTAGTTTTTGCAATTGAATGCCTAAGAACCCAACTTCCGTAGCAATTTCAATGTCTATAGCAATGCAAAAGTAGAAAACTTGTTTGTCCATTTCATGTTAAAAACTAGTACAAAATACTAGCATTGAATGTGGAGATGGATTGGGGCATGGGACTCGTAAACCCCTAAACTCAAGTGAAACAATGATCACATCTATATTGTAGTCGAAAATCTTAGAAATTAGTACAAAGACAAGGAGACATGCCCTTAAATACAGAAGGCATGGCTATGGTAATGGTATGCTAGTCATATTCCATGATAGAGGCATCAATATGAAGAGATGGATGGATAGATATGTGACATTGATTGCATGTGGACAACTAAACATCCCAATCCAAAACACTGATGTGGCGAAACATTATAGTGCAAGTTATCATAGGAGGGGGGATTCATTATCTATTGGAATTTATGAACCCATGGTACCCTTGTGTATTGTAGACAAGAACATAAACGTCATTTAAGACTAGAGTGAGAGTTAATGCTTCTTTGGTTTGAGGTCATATTGGTGACACTTCAATAGAGACCTATTTGACAAAAATGGGGTGTGAACAAAATTAGTTATGGTAGGACCACCCATTCCCAATTAGGACCCTATGGACAATCTGTAGGTATTGAGAAATTCAACAAACCCTATGATTGATTTCTAACCATCAGTTCTTGGTTTCCGACCATCTCCTAACTATTAGTGTCATGACACATGTCCTTGGTTTTGAGAGCCAATGAAAGTAGTCTTTAAATGGGCAATTAACCCCTGAATGACAAGGCTGATGTTTTTTTTGTCCAATGAATGACACAAAATTCTCCTATGTAGGACAAAAGTGCAACTATTCATCCTCAGAATTAGGGGTGGAAAGGGAAGATCTTCTACAATAGTTTGACTTCCAATGAGTATTTTTGATTTTTTTAAAGGAGATGATGTCACACAGTTCCAAAATGGCTGATTTCCACAATCACTAGCCCCACGTTCAAGGGTTAACCCTTGAAGGACGCTGCGGACGTTTTTTGTCCGATGGATGACAAATTTTTCATCTGCAGTATGTAAGAAGCCCGTTTTTCATCCATTTTTTTTTTGAAAGTGATCGTAGAGTCGTGCTGCATCATATAAGGCAGAAAATAGTGTCATTGACTTCTTTCATATTTTTAGGTAGCTTATTGAGTTCACAGATTCATGTACACAGTGTTGGTTCTTTGCTGCCCTCCTTGCAAATTTCCATGAGGGCAGTATGGAATGATCACTTATACAACTCATGAATGGAGCTTTTCCTGGCGGTCAGCCTTGGCACAACCTACTGTTCACAACCCGCTTTTGGCCACGGTGACCCGCCCGTCGTTCAAGGGTTAAGGAAGACTCTATGCATTGGATATAGGTCCAAATTAACTTTTGGCTTCCAAAACTCATAATAATTTCAATTCAAGGCAAAAAAATTTACATTGCCTTGTAGGCCTACTGTCCAGAATATGCGGTTGACTATGGGTTAATCAGGTTCTGCCAGAGTTTTCCTCAGGTGTGATGAATCCTTGGCTTGGCCACTTGGTGGTGCCCGGGTAAGCAATTGGACCCCGGACCTGCGGAGAACGAAGATGCTCGTCTCCTTCCCCGCCCCGTGAGTCCTCCGCAAGCGTTGGTGTTGCTTTTGTAGCTTCTTCGTCTCGCTCGCAGGAAGTTCGTCCCGCTTGCATCCTTCCCCTTCATCGTCTGCTAACTTAGTTTTTCTTCTCTGTCCCTCGTTTGCTCTCTCGCGCCCGCGCTCTGTTTTTCTCTTGCCTTTCCTTTCCTTTCCTTTCCCTGAGCTTGTCTTCGTCACCATGAAGTGGCAACGCGGGCAGCAGCTCTGGCTGGCGCTTGCATCCATAATCCCCGGCTGGCTGGTTTACAAGCGCCTGGTCGCTCCCCCGTTTGCGGTGCTCATGCTGGTGTTTCTCTACTTCTTGTCCAAGCGCCACGCGTATCTGGTGCAGCGCCAGTTCGACCGGGAGGATCACGAGCGCAAGGTGCGCGACGCCGAGGAGAAGCAGCGCCTGGCAACCTTGCCGAAGCGCAAGCGACGCGATGCGGAACGCGCCAAGCGGAGACTACAGAACGAGGAGGAGGAGAAGGAGGACAAGGAGGACAACTCCGGGAGTGATACAAAGGACGAGTAGGCGCCGAATCTCCTGGTATTTGATTTCTCGAAATTCCTGCTTTCTTCGCCCCTCAAGCACTTGTGGAATTGGCCGATCTTTTCACGACTGGAAAATTAGGGTGTCTGGCTCCGGTAGACAAAGAGTGGTCGATGAATCATGAGCCGGAAGCTAGTTTTACGAAGGAGATAGGGCGGAAAGGAAGCGCGGCGATCTAGAATGCCATCTAGAATGCGCTCAGTGAAGAAAACGTGGATGTTTGGTGTGGGATGAGACATGCAGAATTGCTACTGTTAGCACTGGCCTTAATTAGCACTGACCAGAATTATCAAATTTTTATACGTTATAATTTTAGCAAATGAAAGTAGCTTACAACTCAATGTAGAATGCTTTACTTGGATACGATACGCAAGAGTGATGAAGATTGAAGGGATCATTGATAGATGATAGGATTATACAATGTTTCAATGAGAGATTGACACTTGAACGGATGCTTCGGTGCACTACATCCTCGTGTAGCCATTGATTAAGATTCTAGGGTGGACTTTTGGATTGGTGACGATTATGGGAGTTTTCTTTAGCGAAATGGACTTCATACTCTAAATTCTTGGTCTCTTTACTTATCTTGAGCTTTGAAACTTTCTTTCTTTAGACTGATTCCTTGGGTAGTCAGTACAGTGTAGCATTCGTTAGTTTGGTATTGACAGCAAATGCGTTACTCTTCGCCTCAAGTCAATGGCACGCCTACTTGTACACTGGAGCAGCTTTAATAAACCCTAAACCTTTTACGATTGCAAAGGTTTATCAGATTGTTTCTCATTTTTGTTAGTGGATTTCACCTTTTTAAGTTTATTTTATTTTCTGTAAATTCTTGCCTGGACATTGTAATGAATATGAAAACGATCGCAGCAATTTATCCTTACCTTCAATTAACTGGATTATTGAATATTTTTTGTTGGTATTGAAGGTATATTATAAGAATCAAGGTGCTTTAGAACACTTTTCAGTCTTATCACAATTATTTGCACTTTCTTGTGACATGGCTATATTGAAAAAAAGCATGTGAGTATTATTGAATTGCTTTTGTTTATGTTGGGTCTCGATGGCAATTGAAGGAGGATTTCAGATTCTTGTAGCATATATTTTTTGGACTTTGTATGAGTAAATTATATCGTTTAATGTATTGATTGTTGGTGTATTGACCAACAATTGTTAAACCCTCGAATCATGTTCAGATGGTCTACATTATAGATAAAGATTTATAGGCATTAATTTTATAGTATGGAGCAAGTTGCAATGAGGTACATGTGTACTTAACATGACCCAAAAGCAAAAACTAGATTTGACAATGCATTGGATTCACAATCTTAAAGAGAAAATTTAGGTGTAATGTCTAGAACAAAATTGGAGCGAGGCATAGAATAAGTTCCTTTTGTCTTATAAACTTATGCAAGGAGGTGAATCCATTCCATTCATCTTTAGCTCCATGTCGTGAACCTCCAAGCACTATGGTGTGGTACACCCACAATTTACAGTGCCCAAGATGTGACCCCCACATTTAGACCTAAAAGTCTCATGCAAAAATAGATGTTGATTATACAAGATGTACACAGTCAGAACATGAAGAGTTTGGGAGTTCTATGTTTTGGGGTACATCTAGAGAGAGTACTTTGAAACTTCATAACTTTTTCATATGTTGTCCAAATAATACATTCTAAAGTTTGTTGCAATCCAATATCATCCAATAAAAATAAATTATATTTAATAATAGCAACCATACTAAATAGGATTAATGATAATTATAGGTATGCATGTCTTAATGTCTAAAAGAAGATTTGCCTCTTCTTGGCTATTAAATCTTACATGTATCACAAAGGATGCTTGAAACTTCCTTTTTCCATATACTTTTTGTTAACCCTTGAATGATGCCAAGGATGTTTTGGTTTGATAAATGACAAAGAATCTTTCTATGTAGGACAAAAGTGCAATTGTTCATCCATAGAAATTTGTGCAAAAGGTAGAGATCATGCACAATAGTTTGGCCTCCTATGAATATTTTTATTTTTTAAAATGTAAATGATGTCACATAGTACCAAGAGGGATGATTTCCACGGTCACTAGCTTGGCGTTAATTCCTAAATGACACGGCAGACATTCTTTGTCCAAAGAATGACAAGGAAATCTCATGTATAAGACAAAAGTACAACTATTCATCCTCAAAATTAGGGGTAGAAAGGGAAGATCTTCTACAATAATTTGACTCCCAATGAGTAATTTTTATTTTTTTAAAGTAGATGATGTCACACGGTCCCTAAAGGGCTGATTTCCACGGTCGCCAGTCCGGCGTTCAAAGGTTAAGTTAAACACCGGTGGAGGGGCCAGCTGCTTTGAGTGGCGCTCCACACAGGACAAGAAGAAAAGTGTTTTTTTGGCTTTTTCCGACCCTTGCTACCACCTGTGATGATTGGCATTTGACTTGACCCTTTCCGTCCACCACCCAGTCTCACCGGTTACTGTGCATTCATAAGTTCAAAATGAATACATTTATCGTCCTGGGGAAGTCTAATTACTGTCGAATGGGGACGAAATTTACATCACAAGAATCAGTCAACAATATTACATGCTAACTCCTCAAGGCAGCTACAAAACATAGAAGACCAGAGACAGCAATAAGAAGCACAAATCCTGCACTCACGAGATCTCAAACGAAATCATGAAGGCAATACTAGCCGCAAACGCACAGAATTACAAGCGCGGCAGGTTACATATATTGGCGCAATCCCACCGTCGTGCACCATTTGAATAACACTGCTCTAAAGTCATGATACAAGGGCGCCTAAGGAACATTCAACAGTAGATCCTCCCTCCCTCTACAATCCCAGGGGCATAGCTAGCTAAACTTTACAGAGAGATCTGCGAGTAGAATCCACTGAGTCCACCCTTTCTCTACAAGTCCTGCACAAACAGTCCTCTCTCTACCAACGACAGACGGAACAATCAGAGAACCCAGGCTCCAGAATCATAACTTCAATTTGATGCGTTCGGACCACTTGGGCAGATCGGAGTAGATTCTGTTCCCGCCGATTTGTTCCCCCGTCCAGCCAGCAGCCACCCTGAGAATGTCCTCAATCAAGGCGAAGTTCCCCATGATATCCACGTGACTGCCACTCTGCGTGCCACGACCCTCCAGCAAGTTGGCGGGCGGAGCGTGCTTGTACTCTCGGATGTAACTGGGGCTCCCACTAGGATTGAACCGCGTTTTGCCTTTCCAGGGCGCTTGGCAGAGGTAGCCTGCACTCAGAGCTGGTACCGTCTCATCTCCATCTACGAACTGCACACCTCCTTTCAAACAACCCTCCGAGTCTCCATCTGCCGTTGTGTCTATACGGAAGGGAATGTAGCACTTGTCGGTGGCAGCGGCTACTTTGTAAATGTACGACCTCTCGGTGGGGATGCCCACGCCGTAGAGACAGTAGACCTCCGTGTCTGGCGCGATGGGTAACCTGCATTATCGCCCATATCAGTAACCAGGGATAACACACATTTGCGAGCTTCACTTCCGGAACTAGGATGGGGGATACATTCTACGGTACGGCTTGCATTATAGCTCAGAAAGAATCTGGAGCACTAATAGATTGAAGAACTAGTATACTTTTGAAGAAATTCATTCCATTGCCAGGCATGCAATAATTTTGAAAACATGCTGACCAAGGACTGGATGCAAGGAAATCAAGCAAGCAGCTATGCTAAGACAGCTTCGGCACACTGTATTATGGGTTCACGTTTCAAGTGGCAACCTACTCAACCTTTCTCACATCACTGAGGAAGTAACTGCTGCGATGCGAGATCTCATCCCCTTCGATCCAGAGCAATCAGATGTAATATGAGCTCAAGATTCCTTAGAAAGAGAATCTGGATTCCATTTCTGATAATTGATTCCAAAGGTGCCCAGGGAGTCACTCAAAAATGTTATGACAAGAGTGTTCTGCAGGGTCTAGAAACTCACGTGGTTTGCAGGGGATTTGCCCAATATCGGTAATGCTGGTACTTTTTGTCACTGGGATCGTCAGCAATATCAAAACTCCAGTTTTCATCGCCACGAGCCATCAGTTTGGGAGCCACCATCCTCAAGACTTCAACAAGATCATCGGCATTCAAAACTTCACGGCTAGCTATGTCTTCCACAACGTCCCAACTGAGGTCCTGATACTCAGTCCACACATCACCACAGGCTGCGGTGTTCCGCAAAGACGAGTTCGTCGGTGGCTGCGCAGACAACAGATTGTACTATCGTATCACACCTCACACCTCCAAAATCAGCTCAAGAACAATAAGAACGTGGAATGGATTTACAAAAAAGATTAGCCCCTATGCTACAGTTGCTTCGTGTCAGGTTGAAATACTCAGGTCTATAAGATCAAGCAGGTCTCTTTCCAAACACATTGAAAACTGGGCAATTTAAACCCTTCAACAATCTTACAATGCCGCTATTCCTATAACCACATGTCACCATCACTAGACATAAGAAATTCCTTGGAATAATGGACCCCAACATGCTACTATTACTAATAACAAATGTCTCATTTTCACCAGGCACCATATCTTTAAACATTTTAAACCCATGCTTATACCCTCCCCTTGGGTAGAAAGATTAAACTTACAAAACTAACTTTATACAAAAAGGAGAGAGAGGTACCTTGACTTCCAACCTTCGGTTCCGAATAACTTCTTCGGATAGCGATGCAGCCTCCTTTCCAAAAGCAACCATGCGACCGTAATGTGCAGAAGGTTTCCCATGTACCCCGAGCTGCAAACCATCTTCAGTTTCCTTTTCCACATTCCCGTCTTCAGTACTATTGGGACATACTTTCTTTGTTGAGCAATCATAGCCTTCTTCTGGTGACCAAGAAATATCCCCCCAAATGGTGCTGCCTCCCTTGGGGAGCATGGACAAGCAAGAGTCCCAGGTGCGTGTCACCTTCATTATGTACTGGATCGTTTGAAGCCCAAATATGTCGTTGTCTAAAACCCCAGGCGCAATTGCCCTGTTCGAATAGAAAAAGTAAAGAGGTTCGGATTAAATCGTGACAACCATAATTCTTTCTAAGAGTCACTTCAGATTGCACAGGTCTAAGCAACAAGCTTGAGATAACAAGAATTCCCACATCTTGATCCGAGGAAAAATTAATTTATTCGCTTTACCTGTCCTGTTCAATGTCGACTTTACACTACACTGATTTAATATCTTGTTCGTGAATGACACTAATTTATAAAAGACACACTACAGTGATAAATTTGAATAAGTGCAGGCTGAAGAATATACTTTATTGAACTGGTTTACAAATCCTTAACCCTTAAAGGACGCCGAGGCCAAAAAGTGGTCGATAGATGACATCATTGTTCACTGGAGAAACAAAGAATGCACCTATTGGTCCAATAGTCTGAGTAGTTTTGGTGATTACCTTGTTCATGGGGACCTTTAAGGGTTGAAGTACATCACAGAAACAAGGTATAATAAGGACCAGTGAGTAGAAGTACCTTGCAACAGCAATATCCTTGGCTTCCGCAGAGAAGAGACCTGCGAAAGCTTTGGGCACACCCAAAAAGGGACCTGCGATGTTCATTGTTGCTTTGATGTGACGAGCTACCCAATCAGATCCACCTCCACCCCCCATGGGCGCCGGAGCCTCAACCCATTTTAGAAAGTGCAAGAAATAAAGAGAGCCCATAGAGTGCGGTATTACCACCGCTTTATAACCACTCGTCTGTACCATGGACTCTATTTCATTTTTCAACCTGCTAAGTGACTGGTCCCGAACCTGGTCAGCATACCACACATTGGTTAGGTCAGTGACAATATAGGACATGACAAATTGAATTATGTACTAGTCTGTGATAGACAAATGAAATTCTAAGAAATCTCCTCCAAGCGCTCGTCTCAAACCGTCTAATATCAACACAATTCTTCAGCGAGATTCTCTTAATAGGACTTTCAGTAAAATTAGATTTTCAATGATGTTGAATATCATTTATTGGGAGATGGCCAAAAAGTAGATCGAGACATCCCCATTTATTCCACTGAAACAGTTTTAAGGCTCATTTTTGGAGACCTTGCAATTATGCTCAAGCGAGTGCCTAGTGCTGAATCATTGGGACGTCCCATCATGCTGATCGTGCTTTTCATAGAGCACTTTCCCTAAGATGTTGAAAAAGTCAAATGTTCCGCAAAACATGGTTTATATCACTTTACAGTCATATAAATGTAAAATAAACGGGATATGAGGCTGAAAAGTACAGTATGCATAAATGCTGCCAAACGAAATCCATAAAAGCATTACGTAGTAGTGGAAAAAGAAACCTCCGTGTTTTGAAAAGTCAGTCGCCAGTCGTAAGCAGCCATGTACATGCTCTTCTCCTCGTAGCCAATGCCTGCCAGATTCTCAATCAGTACTGCCCATACGAAGTAGCCCGGAGCAAAGTAATCCGCCGCAACCAAACCAGACACTGGTCGCACTCTAATCCCTTCAGGATCTAACCCAGTCTCATTATCAAGCGACATATGCTCCATCCAGCACCTTGGCCTGCCATCACCAAGTCCACTCTGTCAATTCTGCTCATGCCCAAGCAAGCCTCTCCACTACACTCAATCCTTGTTAATCTCACCACCTCGAGTCTCAAATTTTTCACTGTGACATATTTTTCAATGAATAGTAACTATGCTACAGTCAATGAGAGTGTGGCAAGGGTGCAGGATATTCTAGAATTCCATTCAAGAAAAGGTCGTAATACAAAGGTTCGAGTGTCCATGACTAAAAGGACAGTTTCACACCTCAAACTCTCGTAACAAATTCTTGAACCAAATTCAAAAATCAGAACGTGAATTCCAATAGGTGGTGCCATGTGCACTAAACCCTAACTAGCCCTTCTTCCCTCACCTGCGATAAATCTCCCCAAAGGTTCCTCCCCAGAGTCGTTTACGGAACAGTCCATCCGCGCAAGGCTTGCCTCCCCAAAGCTCCAACCCGCCCGTAACAATTCCCGGCACAAAAACCACAGGATGCTTCACTGACAGACCTTCTTTCTTCAGCGTCACGCCAGGGGGATCCGGCAACGGCCCCGTGATTCTTTCCGTGACATACTGCGGAAGCGTATGCGGCAATGCATTGTACAGTACGACCAAAATCCACCAAATGACACACACACACCCCACTAACCAACAACAAGAATCGATACAATTCCAGCCAGAGGACTTGGACTTCTTCTTCTTCTTCTTGTGGTTTTCCTGGTGCTGCTTCTCAGCCTTGGAGCTTTCACTATCCGACTCTTTGAGTTTCGGTTTCTCCTCCTTGGGAGGAGCATCCTCATCGGAAGGTCCGGGCTTGGAGGTGCCCTTGCGACGAATCATGGAGACAAAACGGGAGTCCACCTAATTCACAAACCTTGTAACTGGAGAGAGCAGCAGATGCTCACAAGCTAGAAAACCAACCCATGCTCATGGCGAACCCTAAGAACTAAGAATGAATGGGAGAGAGACGGGTGGTGGGGACCCAACAAGTTCTCACGTGCACCACACAAAAACTCGATTAAGCGCCGCACGAAACCATCATCAGGATCACCTTCTGGAAGCTGCAGCGCAGGACGAGGTGGTTCTAGAACTTGTGAGTTAGATGAAGGTGGCAAGTGAGTGGCGATGGAAAGCAGCGACTGTAATTTATCTGCGAGAGTGGGATTGGCTTGCAGGAGAGTGGATGTGAGCGAAGGAAACGAGAAGTTTTCGCTTGGCAATCAGGATGCGCCAGAGCGAAGTGGAGATGGTCGTAACCGGGGACGGGGGTCAGTCGCGTCGCGAGCGCATCGCGTGCGGACAAGTCACACGCGGCCGCCATCGCCGCGAATGGAACGGAAGCTTCCCACCACGGAAGTTGCGTCCAAGCGCTGGCAGTTTGCCGTGGCCGCTCGTTGCATGCCTTTTTGGCTTTCATTGAGATGGTCAGTGTTTTTAATTCTATGGTAACTGCACCTGAAAGCATCCGAATAAACAATAATCACGGTTCCCATTATTACATCGAAAAGTGTTTGGAGGTCATGTTGGTAGTCAATAGGGAAGTCTAGATTCTCTTAGAATGTATTTTCATGACATTGTATGAATAAATTATGAATTTTCAAAGTGCTCAAAAATAGGTGTTTTTAAAATCAATCCTTTGACTCTTGCGAATATATAGTATTGGAAGTACATTTTAGACAAGAATATAGGGGGTCAATTTTAGCCAAGGAGTTGGAATTAGGTGTTGTTACCTAAGAGCAAAATGCACACTAAAACACAATTCAATCAAAACAATTATCCCTTTTATTGAGTAACATCCATTCAACATAATAGGGATAGTCATGGCTTCTTCATCAACTCAAAGTTCTTTGAAGAATGGAATAGTAACGAGAGAAAACAGGAGTCAATGCACAGTACTTCTAAGTGAAGAAGGTGTGACCCCCCTTTTGCATCAAGTGGAGGACTTTTGCAAAGAAAGAGTTCACCTCCAACTAAAAATAGACAAGTGTTGTAGGTGTCAAATCGTCAGGGGCACGCAATGCGGGGCATAGAATATTCTTAGCTCGCAAACTCTTCCGCAAGCCCATTCTTTTGCTCCAGAGTAGAATAACAAACATCGAGAAAACTTTGGAGCAAAAGTATATTCAACCATCAAGAGTTTGCTACAAGCCAACTCTAAATTGCCAAGTCCCAATCCTGTGAAGAATGGGAGTGTAGTGAAGAAGTCGTGACTACCCCTAATATGCATCCACAATCATCATGGCTATTTAAAATGGGACACTTAGGTTTGGAACAAAAAATTGTACTCTAAGAAACTAATTAAGGTAGGAACAATTACTTGCTACACTTGCATTTGTCCTATTATCAATAACTAGTGGTCAAACCCCTATAAATTAAATTTGATGAGATTATTTGCAAACTCAAGAAAAATGCATTCCAAATGGTTAATTATGTAATTTTGCAATGTTCAAGTACCATTTCACAAATTCTCGAAGTTGAGAATACATAATACCTTCTATATAACACTAGACTCACTTTGAACGAATAGTCACCTTTGAAGTACAAAATGCCTCGACTTTCAATGGTTGCTTCAAAAAACTCCTCACTTCTTGTTGGTTGCTTTGAAAATTTGTATTAGTTTTGAATCATGAAAGCATTGATTTAGGGTCATTTTCTCTCTATCTATGTGTCGGAGAATGGAAGGTATAACAATCATTATAGGTATTTCTACTTTATTAATGATACATGATGTACACAATTTGAACATGATAGTAGAAGAGGACCTAGTGTCTATTTTTGGTGCAATTATAATTAGTATGTTTAAATTTCATAACTTATTTATATGATGTCCAAATAATGCATGCTATTATAAGTCATAGGACATTAATATAACTTTTGTTGCAATACTACCACTAGATGCAACTTTCGTGTGAACTTAAGATGATTTTAAATTTTGATAACATTTTAATAGTTTCCATTTACAAAGCCTTTTTATTTTTTTGAACTTTTAGATTTTTATTTGAAATTTTTTATAAAAGCCTCCTTAATTTGGAATTTTTTTTAATCAATATTAATTGATTTTTTTTTAAGATCATATTAAGCTTAAATGAAAGTCACACCCAATGAGTATTGAGGTTTATATACTCAAAGTCATATGAATATGACAAGATGGCTTTATGTTTAATAATAATAATAAGCATATTCAATTGCCATTAGTGTCAATTATAGCTAGATGAGTCCTTGGTAGGTGTAATGCATCCTTGGGCACTCGATGCATCTCTAAAAAGCCCTTGTGTCATTGTCATATGACATTTATATGACTTTTGGTGTATGAACTACAATATTGTATTAGATGTAATGATTAATATATTATTTTAATAAAAAAATTGAAGGTTAAATTATTTTTATAAAATAGTAAATATTTTATCTTCTAAGGAGAAGTTTGTCTTGGATATCCTAAGGATACCTCAAAGAGGAGGGGATGTGTAGAATCTTGTAGAGAGTATTGTGAAAAGGGGTGGTTTCTGTCCTCACTCCTAAATGGTGCCATGGTGAGCTGTATTGAATAGTCACAGGTAGTGAGGTTGGTGATGGGGGTTGCTATTATGTGAACATCGGAGTGTGAGCCCATGAGCCTATAATACTACACACCTATGTTATAGGTGTAGATACCATAGAAATCAGCTATGATTATAGGGTATATATGTTACAAATATCTATATTATAGGTGTTTATAATACATACACCTTCTATAGTGTGGGATATCTATATCATAGGTACCTATAATGTAAGCTCAATGTTCATTAGCTCGCATTCTTGGGCTCACATACTAGCATTGTTGGTGTCCTAGTCCACGGTAGGCCATGGTGTTAGCTCTGATTACTTACTCCCAAAGTGAGTCTAGAAGTGAGGTTGCTTGAATTAGGCCTAATGGAGAGTAGGATACTATTCAAGGGCAATCAACATCAATGGTGAGTAGTGCCACCACCACATGTTTGGACATCAATGGAACTTCCACCTCGTGTTATCTAATGGTATACTCGGTGTCTTGTAGGAATTAAGTGATGGGATTCATGGGGATGGGGACCCTATGACTAGAGTTGGAACCTAACATTTCAAGTGTGTAACATATGCAATGTTAATAGATCATTACCCTTGGTGTCACTAAATGTAAAGTGCCACACAAGCACTTGGGATGTCACTAAGGGGTGCAATATGTGTGCCATTATAATTTTTCTTTTCTTTATATTAATTTCATTCTATCTTGTCCCAAATATGCCTCTCTCGTGTCCAAGTCTTCAAAATCTCATTAGGGAAGTCTTTCATTAATTATTTACTAATCCTAGCCCAATAATTTTGTTGAAAGATCATTTTTTCATAATCCTCAATTCTCTCCTTCACCAATTGAAATAAATAACAATTTGTACCTTGAGACCACTCTCTTGAGGGAGGAGGTCTCCAACCACTTGCAAAAGATGAGAAGGACTTGGGCAAGGAGGTAGAAGGAGAGGAGCCTCGACCAAGATCTTTTTGGCCAAATAACTAAGATTTTGCTCCATGTTTGCTATAAAAATAACCACAAAAAGGGAGAAGAAAAAGGGAAAGAAGTGCAATATTCACTAAGGTAGGAGGCTCTTAGAGTGACCATTTAAGAGCCAATTACTTTTGCAAGGAAGCTAAGCTCCTTAAAATATTCTTTTGTAAATTTTCATATGAAGAAAAATGAAATTGGCATCTAACTCAAGTCATTTCATATTTTTTGGACCTTTGTGGAATTAGTTGCAAATCTTTGAAGTTGAAACGCAATGGTCATCAAATGCGACCACCTCTTGAAATATGCAAAGTTGGTACATTGAAGAAAGCAAAATGTACCTCTGTGTCATGTTTTCTTGTAATGCTTGGTCAGAGTTTGAGCCTCCTATCTTACCAAATGTAAATAATATCAAAACTCAACAATGTGAGAGTGGGAAAGGAATAGAAATGGCTTCTTTTATACTCAAGGTAGAAATACCCATTAGCATCCCTGATCCCATCCTTGTACCCTAGGTATCACTAAATGTGTCTCTAGACTTTAGTGAATGTGTCCTCCTTATGTTTGATTCTGATTGGCTGACACATGTGAAGGACACATACTTAACTTTGATTCGCTGACAGCTGATTTTTGCAGAGTTCAGATTTGGGTCCACCTACGTGACACATTCAGTGATCTAGGGAGCCAACACTTTGAAAAATCATAGAAATTACGTACAACATCCGAAAAATCTAATTTTTTTTTTGAATATTCATGATTTTCACTTGCTGATACTTTCAGAAATATAATTTTAAAGAAAATATGCCTCCAACTATGCTGAATTTTTTATATTGACGCTTTTGGGTGCTCCCACCTTACATCAAATTCTGTGATATGGGCTCTCAGGTCTGGGTTCGGTAACTCGCTGCCCAGGTCTGGCAAAAAGGAAGTGTCGGGACAGAGCTTCGTCGCGGCCCCGACAGTTCTCATCCGCTCCGCCGGCGAAGCAGGCTCACTGCTGGCCGTGTTCGCAGTGCTGTTGCAGCGCACTTGAATTGTGCCCATCGCTCCATCGCCCTAGTTTCCTGGTTCTCTACATCCGCGCTTGCCGAGTTTAGTTCTCTCCTTATTTCACTACTTATTTTTGTTCTGATTTTTCTTAGTGTTTAATTGGTGTCCAAACTCGCGCTCCATGGCTGATGCCCCGCCTCAATCATCCGGCCCGGAGGACACTCTCGCGTCGGTGCAGCGAGCTTTAGCGTTGCTCCACCAGCTTCAATGTTCCGTTTCCGGTTTTCAGCTTCCCTCCCAGCTCGTCCTTCTCGAGCGCTTGTAAGTTCTCTCGGCTTCTTCCTCGTCTCCATACGCTCCTCCTGGGGTTTTGACTCCTATTATAATTGTCTCCGATTATGATTGATCCTGTTTTCCGATTTGCTGCAATTTCGTTTAATCGCAGTGTGTCTGTTTCGACTTTTGGGAATTGCAGGAATGGACTGGTGACTGAGCTTGGAAATATGCATTCAGCTGCACAAGATTGTCATATTCAGATTCCTACGGAAGTTTTGAAGTACGTGGACAGATCATTGCCTGAATTGATAGCTTTTTAGCTCGCAAGTTGTTGAGAACCTAGGCGATGTTATGCCCCTCCTAGACACACAGTAATCATATATGGTGATAAAGAATTATTGAGATTCAAAACCCTGCACATATCGTTTAGGTTTTGGTTGAATTGCCACTTAGTTTAACGAGGAATGTAATCCGGAAACTGGAACTTGATATATCTTCACGTACCTTAGGGATCTATGCTGCGATCTGTCTTGGAACGGAGAGTGCGGGAATGTTGTGATTTACTTGGCCCTGCTACAGAAATTTAACCTGGTTTTTTACAACGGTGTGTGCTGGGTGGTCCTAAATTAGTTGCTTTTTTGTTTTTCGTTTTTGTTTTCGTTTTTTTTTGGATAGATTAGTTTCTCAAATGCTGCCAGATGCGTAGCTTTTAGCTGTGTACGTGAAAGTTGTCAGATCGAAAAGTTAAATTGGACAGACCGTTCTTGTATGCTGATTCATCAACCTTTGTGGTCCGGAGACTCTCTTTTCTTTAGATTTTTCTGATTTTTGAAGAGATTGTCGAGACTCCTTCACTACATTGTTTTGGAATCACTGTTCTGGAACCTTTGTGCAGTTGATTTACTCAATTGTGAGGTTACAATTCTGTAGACCCTATTAAATTAAATGACATCTATGTAAGCGTTCTGATCCATGATTGCATTTGTGGATTGTTGACCATGAGCAGTTTCATCGATGAAGGTCGCAACCCTGATGAATTCACAAAGCAACTACTTAATGGTTGTGTCCAGCAGAATCAGGCATCAAAGGGCAAGGTGGATTCCTTCAAGGTAAGCTGAGAGCCATTGAATATTATTTAGCAGCAATTCAAGAATGCAAGAGGTTCGCCCACTTTTTCATAATTCCGCGAGATATTTGCGGCTAGTTGATTAGATATCTTTACTAAAAGGTCCACTATGAATCTTGAGTTTCCAGGTACTACGAAAGCATCTGCTGGAACAAGTGGAGGAAGTATTTCCAGTCGAAACTGAGGCATATCGGGAGATACGCAGTCAGTCATCTCTTGTGAGTACAGTGTCTTCTGCTTTATGCTTATAACCACCATTTTGATTATAAGATTTGCTCCTGACACTAAGTTTGGACAGTTCACAACGTCTGTGTCTTATGATGTGTACCATGATTCCTATGATGTCGCAGATGTGCTGTAATTCCTTATCAATGCTGCTAATTTTCTATTTGAAGTTGTCTGGGTCTGTTATATGTACCGGTATACCTCACATAGAGAAACTGTTCTCATATGGTATTGGTAAGTCCTTGCGGATTTTCTATTGAACTTGAGTTAGGGTTTTTTGAGATTCATAATTCTATTACAAGTCTTATTTTCAGACCTTCCTGGTTGGTCATGTCGATACAAATTGAATCGAGGACGATGATTTGCGCCTCAAAACCAGGGAAGAAGTGTGCAGCTTTGAAATTTTTTTGAGTTTCATGATCACTATCAATTGACTTTATTGAACTTTGGTCGCAGGAGTCACGAAGGGCAACTCACACAGGGAATGCGCTATCCAATGGTGATGTGAAACTGAAAATTGAGCACTAATGTTCTTTACTTTTGGTCACTGGTAACTGTTACAAGTCAGAAATTCGAAATTACTGCAATGGCAGCATTTATTTGCGGAGCGATCTAGTTCATTCTTCTTTCAGGACGAGGGCAAGAGGAAGAAAATCATCTGAATACCCTATTGTCTATAAGATAGGTGCGTTACAAAGACCATTCTATTGTCCCATGCACATGGTTGAACTTGTTGCGACACCAAACACTCCACACCTGAGAATTATAAACAGAAAACGTTTGAGGGATGCATAATTGGTATTAGAAAATTTCGATGCTTAAGGATACTTGGTTCTACTAGTGTTTACAAACAGCAAACATGACACCGAAAGCATATCCCTGAACAATTGTTTTTCATTGTCCTTTTGTTGTGCCATGTTGACCCAGCATTTAGTTTCTAAAATCAGTTGCCATTTGCAGTGGAAACTGCGGCAGCCGTAGGAGATTCGAAATTGATCATCGGAATCATTCTTATTATGTATCCCTTAGGAGCTCAAATGCACTACTTGGGCAAAATGTTAATAGGAGATCTTGGATGATGTCCTTAATACTTGTTTTTGGTATGTATTCTTATACGGGAGACAACCAGTTCAGTTATACTCAGAAATTATTGATTATTTTTCTTGATATGTATTTGGTATTAGTAGTTTTTAAAGATTTGCTAAGTGCTAAAGTACTCGAGAAGAGTACGTGTTTTGGCACACCCTAAGGATAATGAATACAAATATTACAATTGAACAATTTCTTCGTGTCATTGACCACTTGAGTTGGATTGTTTGCACAAATTGGAACAGATGTTTGTGAGCCACTTTGAGTTTTATCTTGGAAAAATCAAAGCTAAGTTGTACTGAATTTTGGAATCAAGAGGACTTTTGGCTCATGAGTTTTCGATTTATTAGTGAACAGTGTTATGAGATGGAATATTCTATTTCTTTTATTATTTGGTCACTCCCGAGTAATGTTGCATCCGTTGGTCACAGTTAATTGCTGCGCATTCCATGGTATCAGGAGCGTATTGTTTCGTGGTTTATTTGCAGGTGCTGACATTGCCTAGTCTGCACCTATGCTTGTGATGGTCTTATAAGAATCTTGCTTCGTAGACCTTCTGTTAACAGTATTTTCGGTTCAGGAACTTCAGTGGTTCATGGGTTTGTCTCGAGTTATTCTAGAAAAGAGAAGAGATGCCTAAACGAATATTCCGGGAAATAATCCAACTCCCATTAAATCTTATAATCTTCAGACAGGGCCAAATTTTGTGCTCATGAAAACGTTCAAAACAAGCCTCTAAGATAAAAAGGCTAGCTACCAGAGGCTATTTATTGGCACTGGCTCCCTCTCCAAACTTCCTCACATTCACTAATATATAACTTAGATGTAGTTTTTGTCAATGCAATGCCTGAAAAGCTCTTCCCCTTCAGTCTGGACCCAATACATTCACTAAGAGCAATTGAAAATTCAATAAAGTCTACATAAGATTAGTAATTTTTCAAGGATCCTACGATTGTATGTTTTTTTCATGTGGCAATATAACTATGGAGAGCCCGTATTCCACGTTACGGTATACATATCACCCATTATACAACATATCACCCATATGTCTAATAAAAACCATTTGCATATGATAATAGTAGTACCATAATGTAGCAGGCGAAATGCGAAAGTAAGATTGTAAGATGACCACTCCAGGCTCATCTCCATGGAAGGCGTCTGTAGGACTACCACTGCATAGACTTCCTATCGACAAAAACATACAATACTTGTCCTGTGTTTTTTGATCTAGGAAACAGGATCCTCACGCCATCATGCAAAGCGAAGGGCAGAGACCGGCACATTGGCAGCAAGCGCAACCTTTTCAATCGTAGCAGGAGCACTCATGGAGCACCACGAGTTGTCCCCCCATTGCTCTTTTGCCGATGCTACTGCTTGACGGATTGCAAAAAGGGCACTGTGACGCCAACATCTTGAATTAGTCTATCTCCCTCATCACGTAATAACCAGCTCAATCACTCAATGTCAAGGAAAATTCCACTGCTACACATTTCCGTGCAATTACTGTGGACCATGATAAATCTAAAAATTGTGGTTTGCATGAGTTCAGAATCTTCATATTGTGAAGAAATCTTAAGTCTTGAAGATATTTCAATGAACAGTATAATTGGACGCAACCCCAGTAGTTGCATGCAAAAGTGTTGTGTAAGTGTAGGGAAATGCCCCAAATAATTAACTAGAACTTGTAGGTGAGATTCTATAACAATTCATCCTATTAGTGAGGGCACAATTATTATCACTGCAAAATTTATGTTCATTTTCAGGAGGAAAGTTCCTCAACACAGTAATATTTCAGCCTGCAGCAATTTTAAATATATTATAAATAATGTGACCGGTAATTTAGTGTCACACGCACTGATAAATCCCAATCGATATGATAAATCCCAATCAAATTTGAGAGGGATTACCAATTTTTTACTTAAAAATCCATGGGATAATCGATGAGAAAATTACCTGCACGCAATGCCGTAGGGAGGCTCCCCAGAAAACTGCACTCATTCAACATGGACTTTGTCAGATATTACCCCCAATCCTCATGCTCTTGAACCCTCAATTCAAATGCAAACATTAGACTGTGCAAGTTCACATAAGCTTTGAAATCAACAAACATCAAAGATGAATCTTAGAACCCATTACATGGCAGCCATTAGTTCCCTGAAAACAAATGAAATACAACGAAACAAGGGCTTCAGTTGAAATGTTTCAAGAACTCTTTATAAAGAGAATTTTCTTCAAAATTCATGATCTTCCAATGTATCATGGAGAAGCCTCCCTATGATCACTGAGACCATATGGAGACCTCGCATGAATTGTGGGGAGGTTCTCCTTATAAGGCCAATCACTCTAATTTTCTTAGAACCTTAATACTGATTCTTTGTTGTATCTTTAATGAAAATAATAATTCGTGTTTTGTATGGAAGGGCAAGTTAGTGCTCGACTTGCTGGAGTAAAAAAGTAAAGTCTTACCTTAGACCGCAAGAAACCAGATGGATTATCACTATTGGGCAACAAAGCAACACGGAAGTCGTGGGGTATGTCCTTGGAAGATGGAATTTTGTAATTCCAAGTATTATCCGTCATAAGCTGCACCACTCACAAGAAAGAGAAAGAAAAATTTAAACAATAGTTGACCATCCTTCTAATGTTTAGAATACTGACGGCGTGTCCCATGTACACCCATACTCTTTAATATCACCTTCTCTATTATCACATCTTCTATCTCTCACAAAACCTATGGAACAGATGTACCCAATTCAGAACTCAGCTTCCAATCTCATTATCATACTATATTATGTCACAAAAAGTTCCATAGAAATCTGGTAAGGTGTTTAACAAGTCTAGACCACCTCTGGAACCCAGTGACCCGAAATACTTTACTGGCAATTTTACATGCAACCCTATTTGACTGTCACAATGTTACAAAAGTCTATATCGTGTGCATTTTGGACGCCCAGGCTGAGCAATCACATAAAAGAGGTTTGGGAGTACAAACTATATTTTCCAATCTTCAGAAATTCTGCAATGGTATGTGCACACTAACGTTCTTAAAGTGAGATTGTCGATAACGTGTCCATAATGTTTTTATCCCACAAGTTTACGCAAACAAACAAACAAGAAATAGTCAAACCTTGCCAGTATCGCTATTGAATCGATATTCTTCAGACAAGTAAAACCCAAGTCCTTGAACGAAGGCACCTTGTACCTGTCATAACAATTCAAGATAGCACACTCAGTTTGAAATCTACTTTTTCATAAACTTCGTCAAGAACGAAACTTCTGAACTCACATAATTTATGTTCACAGATTGGATTGACCTCCAAGAGAGAAATATAGACATCCCTCAACATCTCCAAAGATCCTCAATTAGATTCATAAAGTTATAAAATATGACTTCCGATTAATCTAATAGGACATTAGATCAATATTACTAAGATGTTAAATTAATAACAAGTTCATGTTCCCAATCACCTTTGGTATGCTGAAACCTTGCTGGAGGTTAAGACTGCAAGTCAATGAGGATGAGTACGACTAGCTTGATCTCTAATAAAAGGCATTATGGGAATAGATTGAAGGAGAACAGGAATCAAAGTAGTTATTTCACTAGGTTCTTTGATCCATGTTCCACCCACTGCAGTATTGCTCGTCTCTAAGGTATTCGCAACAATCCGACTTGGAAACCGAGTAACTACCTCGAACTCCAAAGAAATGATCGTTAGGTAGCTAGTCAGTTCACATGTTGACTGAATGTTAACTTTATAGATACCAATGGAATAACAAGTTTATGTCGATGATGATAACATCACATTGAAATTAGTTTGAGATCATTGGCAGTAGACTCACACTAAACATAAAAATACATGAGAACTAGATAAATCTAATGTCAATTAATTTAACATTAATAACTTTGTGAGTCTAATTAAAGGGGAGTCTATCATGATGAATGTATCAAAGAGATAGAGAAACTCACCTGTCCAATGTCAACAGCAGGGTTCAAGCTCTTTCCACAATCCAGTAGAATATCACATCTTAAAATTCGTGTGTCCCCTGAAACATTCAAGTTCAAAACTTATTGAATTTAGAATTCTACAATTATATGATACAGAAGACAAAAATGGTGATCAAAACCCAAGTATCTATCCTTGAAGCTCCGTCCAATATAAAAGGGATACTCACAAACCATTCACACCAATAAGTGCTCAGTAGAGGTTCGACAAGAAAGCAGATGCAAACGCTAATATTGGTATTCAAACAATTCAAACCTGTGTCACAAAAGAGTGCGACGCAAATTCGACCAAAACAACCCAGGAAATGACACGTAAAGACTAGTCATCTAAATGATCTATTGAAATTTCTGAAACACACTGCAAAACATTATAAATAAACTTGAACGGTTGGAATTGAAACCTGTCAAAACGTCCACTTCAGCTTCACAACAACCTGCTCCAAAAGATACATATCTGAAGAAAGACATTGAAAAGTTACGACAAAACTTCGGTTCCAATGCTCACAGTATACTCGAATAGTACCCTACCCTAAGGCATAAGGGTATACCCATAATCGCCACATACCCAAAATCGCCACCCTAAAATCTTAGACAATATATTAATGAGGATGTAGAACTCCTCAACATCTATATTAGTGTCGGTTTTCGATCATCAACCGACAAAACCTTAAACCGCAATAACTTCTGCATGCAACATCCAAATAACACATTATTTGATTCATTGAAATCCTCTTTTAATTTCTGGAAAGAACGTTTAAAAATTGTTCAATCACATAATAAGAACCGTGCTCATCGCAAAAAGTGGGTTTCCCTACTAACAACATGCCTTATGAAACTCGAAACAAGGAATAAATGTTGCTGTCACTTACTGAAATGGGCCGCGTTTACCAGCTGCAGGGTAAATACGCCCACGAGCTTGAAGATCAACACCATTGTCTACTCCTGATTGGATGAGATCACGCCACATTGGTTTCCCTTGCGGTGTTGTCAGCATCTTGCTTGTCACTTGTAGCCGGGAGACAAGTTTCTCGCATGCTAACTGGAGATGTAAACAGAATTAGACATCACGTTCATAATTTCACAAATTCTGATAGTAGTTGAGATAAAGCACAAATAATCATTAGACTTGTTTTTAGTTAGAGGTTTCGGTTCTGAAACCTAGAGTAATCAAGCTTTCATATCATCTGTTGAAGCCCACTGGATCATTATAAAGATTCTTCTTCTTCAACATCAATTATCATATTTAACTAATTGATTCTTTGGTGTGAATGAGAAACAAAAAGTTTAATTCCGAACATTCGATATATATGGATATTATTTAACGTGAAAATCCTCTAATTTAGCAGTAGACTGTTGCAAACCATAGAAAGTCAGGAAAATGATTCAATACCAACCTGCACAGCCATTGCAGCGAGTTCTGAAGTCACTGAGCCTCCGGATTCAGCACAGTTATTCGCAACCAGTGTAGTGACGCTGTTCACTCGGATATGGACCAAATCTAGTCCACCTTTCACCAAAGTCCCCAAAGTCATAGCTGCAACCTATCAAACAAAGTAGTAGGATAAATGATCATAAACTGTAATTGTCCAATCGCAAATAGACGTTCAGTAGTGGCTAGAAAGATAATTATTACGTGAAAACATATCCTAGCACAAATGTTTAAGATATTAATTGAGACAGTACTAGTTAAACAAGTCTAAGATTTTTTTCGTGTTCCATATTCTTCGGTCAATCGGCTACAGTTAACGGACCCATCACAATAGTACTAAAAACAAATCCTCGTCAAATGCCCCTAGGTAATCATTCTAGGTCATTCTAGAATTTAATAACTTAAATAGTGATAGGATGAGAAGTTCTGCCAATACGTGGGTAATATTTGGAGGTTCGGACCAAGTTAATCTGCGACTCTAAATTAGTTCAGGTTAGTTGAAGGTGAGATTTGAAAGATGCTAGATATAGGCTGAGCTTCAGATGAGCTCAGTCTATGCAGAGATTGAGGGGTTGACCTCATATTCTTTCCACAACAATACTGGAAGCTGAATACTGACAACCTACTAAACCCATACGAAACTGTTGACCCTCAGAACTTACTAAATTGTAAATTCAATACTCGCAATAGTATATTATCAGAACAAAGATCATGAGAAGAGTGTCTACCTGTGCAACTTTGATATCAAGACCCTGTCCCATTTCACATCCTGAATTATTTATGCTTACACTCCCGTCGGGATAAACATTGACAAGAGCGATGTGGTTTTGAGCTTCCCAGAATGCATTAAACTTCACAGGTACCATAGAAATACCACGTTTGACGAACTGGTTTGCAGAATTGAATTCCTTGATGTCTTGAAGACGGCTTTCATAGCTGCTAGATTCCTGTTAGATACAACACCACATAACAACATTGCACATAGATGCTGAGAAAATTACCTTTAAAGGCATGGAATTAGGCTCACAGTGATTAATCAAGACCCTCAAGGCCCACGAGGATCATCCGCCCTTAGATGTATAATTTACCCGACACCTGCTTTGGTCTAATGTTAATATTTTCTAAATGACAGTTGAATTAGCAAGATTCCTTCACATCCATTAATTAACACATAAACTATACTGTAAAATCGCATCTTTGTGATCAACTATCTTTTAATATCACGGGTTCGTGATACTAATCAGTATGTAATTATCAAGTCTAGAGGGCATAGTACACTGACTCGATTACAGAGTTTTTATTGGATTATTGCAACATATTATTTCTGAAATTGAATTTCATATAAGATAAGAAAAGATCTCCATCTTACGCTTCAATTATGTGAAAGAAAAGTGGGAGCCAAAGGGTTAAATTGTCACCTTAACAGCACTGAATATTTCCTTGGCATTGCAGAAGTCGAGTTTCTGCCCACAGAGGGTGGTGTCACCAGGCTTAAACATATTAACCTCACGTACAACATCCACTGGCATTTGAAGTACAGATGCCACATGCTCCATCATTGTCTCAATCATGAAGACGGTCTCTACAAACACTACATAACCCAGACACATAATTCCTCTGTCAATATACAATTACCTGGATGTAGATGAGAATACACGAACACTAATATATTCAATTTCACTATTCTATTCTAAACTTTTCATGATCATTCTCAAAACATTGTAGACTTTCCGCAATTGAGGGCTGGTTGAATAACTAAGTTTCTCAAGAATGAAATAACCGCAAAGAGGTTTTCTAACAATATGCAACCACATCAGCTTAGGCTAAAAAAATGCAAAGGACATATAGAACAATGGATGATGGTTATTCAAATGACAAATGCATTAAAGTGCGTTTATACCCTCAAGTAGCTCAAAATTTTCCCAGGACATAGTATAATATAAATAAAGATAAACATGTAAAATTCCAAACTAGCCAGACGGATCACTTTGCAATTGGAGTATTTTGTGAAGAGTCACAACTATCACAAAAGGTGGCGTGGAAAACTTCAAATTTAAGCACATACATCACCCACCATAATAAAATCTAATGTGAGGTGGGGATTTACCAGGGCCTCGCATATAAGTGCATGCGGGAAGATTGGTGCGAGCAATTTTCCCCTTGATATCCCAAGAAGGAATGTTATAAGTGTTGTCGATGAATTGAACTATCGAGAACATATCCGGATTTTCAAAATCAAAATGAGCACCCTGCCACAATAAACATCGCGAGAAACATAATTCAAGCAATAAGAAGATGGTAAAAGTAAATAAATTCTAAGTCGCCTTTGATTGAATCTAAATGTGCACAACACTGTATAATACAGACAAGCAGAAAAATTACTCTTTGATTTACATGTATAATAGTTTTCAAAACGCAATAAGTATATTGTAACATGATTGGATAGAAAAGACAAAGACAGGAATTTGGACCAACTTGATTGTTCAAAATGTTTAAATCCAAAGCCAAAATGCGGCCATCTTTGTTGACGCCTATCTTGTAATCACACCTGTAGGGACTCCGGGCCCCAACACCCTACATCACATCAAGCATCAAGGACATCCATTGATCAGCACGATAATAAGTTACGTTCACACTAAACACCAGAACGAAACATCCACAAAATAGAAGTACATTCTTAACTAATACGAAAGCCTGAGGGTTGTACGGAAACCTCAGATCTCAACCGTGTGTTCGAGAGTACTAATCCAATTCAGATACTCACGTACAGTATCATGCAGATGTGACGACTTCCATAAGTTCCACAGTGCTTATTGAAAGGCATAATGAACAAAAAGTCAAACATAAATCACTCATTTCATTTAAATCCCGATGGTCTAAAAACGGAAATCATCATACACACAAATAGGTTATATCGAATAAACTAACAAACCTGCATGTTGGTAGCCATATCAAGAACAAGGCGGACAGGCCTCTTTAGCTTGTCAGCAGCCAAGGAACATGCCATAGCATGGCATATGGAGCGATTGAGTTTTGATCCATAAGCACCCCCAAGCCTTTTAACGTTTACCTGCACAATTTCTCTCATAAGTTTAACGCCTAAAAGAAAGACCTGTCATGGTTCAAAAATGAAAAATATAATTGATCATGCTGCGAAAAATATATCACAACCGGGGCTATAATTTACATCTCCAGAGTCAGTGAAGAACATTGCAGGTGGTGATGAAAAATTAATTTACTTGATCATAAGAAAGTACCCACGTGAGTACTCGAAAGCGCTAAAAAGAACATGTTTACCCTATTGGATGTTCGTCGCGCTTAGAGGTTAGTATTACGAGCATGCTCAAAAAACGGTACTTCAGAGACATTTTTTTCTTACAGTGATCTTGTGCTGAGGTCGATTGAGAGCAACCCCCACACAATGCTGAACCTGCAACACCAATGCTGCAAGGTTAGGTGGAAATGAGCGATAGGATGTATATCACACAAAACATATTTCCATGCACCATGAAGAACAAGCAATTATCGCAATTTTCTAGGCCGGTCCTTGCTAACCACAACACACAAACCTGAGCTGGATTCTGTGTAGATGAGAAAACTTCCATGGTACCATCCTCTCCAGGAATGCACAGAGCTCGCTGTGTTTCTAAATGATTGTGATACTGATGACCCGAGGTCACCTGATAAACACCACAAGTTATCCACAGTCAGCCATTAGCTCAAATCACTTGCCAAAATTTGACCCATAATCCACTGGTACAAAATCCATTGCATTCCAAATCAATGGACCCCAAAGACAGTGCTAGACAATACACAAACCTGTACATCTCTCATAAACACAACTATGCAGACAACTGTGTAAATAATAGAATGGAATGGCGCTTTTCAGTGGGCGAGGTATTAAAGACATTCACTCTAATTCTCTGTACCTGGGCAAATGCAAAATTCTTCCTTGGATAAGGAAGAATGATCAATTCACTTGTACATTTTGATCAATACGTTTAGATAAACCCAATGAAAAGAAGTAAAATAGTCAAACCTAAACAGATTCAAAATGATTGAACAAACAATCTCAACCTACAAACAGATTATTAAGACACGAAAGGAAAGATCTACACGGGAAAGAGGAACTAGCAACTCACCTGTCCTTCAATAAAAACATCAGCCTTCTGGAAACCAAGCATCGTATTGCCTGCAGAAATAAAGTAGACATGACCAACCCAATTGATCTATTCAGCTACATGAACCAACTTGACAACTGTAAACTACCAAGCCGCAAAGATAATAAAAACTGTTAAAAGACGGGAAAAAATTCTCTACAGAACAGACGGGACAAAATTCTATAGAGAAGTTAACGTTGTTCAATGGTAGGATCTCAAACCAAGAAGGCAGCTCCTTAGTCTGAGGCATCCTAATGTGCAAGTATTCCTGGTTCGGAAAATCACATGAGACATACAAAACTATAGAACTTAAAACCATTGTAGATTACACAACTTCAATATCGCGTACCCTGCTGCCAGTCAACCCCTCGGTCTTGAAAAAAGGAACCAGCAGCTACAGCATCCTCAAAAGTCAATATGGGTTTCCGAATGTCAGCATAATCAACCTTCACAAGTTTTGCTGCGTTATCTGCCGCTCTCTGAGGCCACAAAAAACAGTAAGTGTAACTATTTTGGGTCATAATTAATGGTTTTTAAAAAGTTGGCATAATTTGAAATTGATGATCAACGATACTAATTTCATTCCATGTAAAAAACGGTGACACTAATGACTTTCCACATTTAAAAAATTGACAACTTCTACTGATACACGCATGAACATACTCGTACAGCTTCGTAAATTTTATTCAGAAGCAACAAATCATAATGGTGGAAAAGTTTCACAATCCAAAAAAACATCAAACCGAGAGTCGCACCTTTGAATCTGCAACGATGAGACCAAGAGGATGGCCAAAGTACAGCACCCGGTCCGTAGCAAAGACTTCCTCGTACTCACTGTTGCACAACGTAAGAACTAGATTGTTAGTTAGAAAATAGTATGTTCTCAACATCATCAAAGATCTGCTCTAATGAATCACTTCATATGATGCCACATCAAAATCACACTTAGAATCAAAAGTACCTCACTAAGTTGCAATATCCGTCAGCTTTTAGAGTGGCTGCAGAAATGAAAGTGACCACACCCTTCATTGAAAGAGCTTCGGAAGGGTCGATTGACTTGATCACCGCATTGGCAACATTGGAAGTCACGTAAGTGGCAAACAATCCACCACCAACAACTATATCATCCATATATTGGGCTTCTCCAGTAGCCTGATCAGCCCCACATCATTTTAGTTTTACTATACAGGTCACAGTCTATACCAAAGTCAAGATCGTAGAGTGTCACATTTGGTTCTATCCTCATGCTAACCCTGCAGCCCAAAACTGAGGACCCAAATGGACTCAAACATCCAAGAGTAAATACGAAACACCATTGGCAGATATGCGTCTAATGCGACTATTGACAGACATTTCATACAACTATACAACCAACACAGCGAACAAACCAACAACTTAAATACTTAACAGTTGACGGCATTTGGAGAACAAGAACCTGAATTCCAGACGACAATTTGGGAAGAGGTAATGATACAGGATACTCTGCTGAATCGCCCTGCCACATACAATATTCACTCCTAAGTCAATTAAACATATTTTGCTGAGACGTGAACAAAGGCGATACATTGAAATGATAACCTATTAATCTAATTACTAGCATCAGTCCAAGCACAGGGATTGAAGCAAAAGGACCAAACAGATTAAAGTCTAGCAATGATTGTACCTTATCATAATTGACCTCACCGGTAGAAATGGGTCGCACATACTGCACGGGGAAACACTAAACTCAGTGACAATACTGCAGCAAAATAGAAGCTTTCAACTTCAAAAAAAATTGACTTAACTTGATTCTCCGCAAGACACTGAGTCACCCACGTAATAATTAATTACCATCGAGATTCCTAATTACCTCAAAACTTGACATTCACACTAGTAATTAATGACAATTGTAATTCGTATGACATTCAAAAATTAGAAACGCATATTAAATGCCATGATGGACATGTCCAGAAAAATAATTAACACACTTTCCAAGGTCACGGTTTGCAACCAAAAATATATATTACAGTGAGTAGTAGTGAATAAATGCTACCTCAGTGATTGCAGAACGCAAGGGAGCTGGAACTGCATCTTTGGGTAAAAGAGACAGCAGAGCCTTGTACAAAAATGCTCCCAACAAAGTGGAACGATAAGCAGCTCGCTCCGAAGAAGGATCTAGAATCAGCTCCTTCTCTAGAATTTCAAGTGCTTTGCCATACAACTGTTTCAAATATTCAACTAAAGACGTTACCACACTAAAGTGGAGACATTCAGCATCACTTCCATTTCCGGTAGAACACTGGTTTCTTCATTGCCATGTAACCTTTTATATGACACGCAGGATGCCAGAATCATGATCAAATAGAAAAGGACTCCTCAAGCTTAAGTTCTTCCCATTTCTCTTTTCTGGTAGCCACTTGATCTAATAACCCTATGACATAGATCAATGACATGCATCCAATTCAAGGCCTTTCCTCCATTTTTCTTCGAGTGTGGAAATCCTCTAACGTCTACACGAAATCAATTTGTAATCCACTCAGCAAGAAGATAAACCAATGTCTCAGAATTTCAAATTTGCAGACCTCTCTGAGTATCTTCCATCAAGAACATTGAGCTATTATAGAATTACCTTCTGATCCAAGATAGACCTGCCCTTAAGAAAGTCCTCGGTTTTTTTTGCTCGTTGTGGATACTTCCGCACTCCACCGTACACAATTACTGGGTTGCCTTCAATAATGCCTGGAAAGCCTGCAACTTGTTAGCCTACAATCTCCATAATTCTAGAATTTGCACTATTGGTATGAACCACGTCAATCCTCAACGATAATGTTGACTTGATAGATTTATTAGTAACGAACGAAAACAGGTCTTTCTCAGGGGAACTGCAGATTACGTGTTCACTACTCCTCAAGTCAATATCCACAACAAGGACTACATATATCAACGCGCAGGCAGGGATATCGCATCAGTATAACGAGCTCCAAGCAGAGTCGATACTTTCAAACTTCACACTACATAGACCTCCTAGAGGTTTCAGGATAAATCTTTCGTTCACACCAGAACCATTTGAAACTTCAGGCACTGGTAGAGAACCCGACCCTCGAGGTATTCCATAAAACCTAACCACTGCACAGGTGATAGGGTTTACGGTAGAAACAGCCTTAAACGATAGGGGTTAACACAGTTAGGTTTCTTCAAATATCTCTCAGGGTTTCTACGGGTGAGGGTCCAACACATTCAGATGTCTCTTTTCTTTTCATGTTTTGTTCAACAACAATGATTTATACCAATGCATAGCAATACTAAGATGATTAGCACTAAGATTAATTCTGATATGTGATAATCACACTAAGAACATATTCAAAGAACCAAGTTCAAAATTTAAGCGGCGTACCTTTCGAAGTGTTCACTTCCATTTTGAATCCTGCATTGAACAAAGCGTGTGCATTCACTCGTCGTAGAGCAACTTTATATGTTGATACACGGGTATTTTTACCAAGAATAGGAACCACAATTTCCAGAACCACTAGGCCGTCCAAAGATGTGCTGAAAAAATCCTCCAAGCTTAAAATGCACTCATAACCATTGTTGTACGCAGATCCCACTTTCACTTTTGTTTCCACTGCCAATAAGATAGTAGACACATCCGATATGAAGTCCCCATGCTGATGCGTCATTACCAGGTTCCCTGCGACACTGCCTCTGTTGCGTACTTGATCATGAGCCACCTGCCAGAGGAATCGTCAGGTGCGAGTCTTTTCTGCTACATGTCTTCTTAGCTTTTAGATTCCTATCTAAGGGCCACTTGAGGTCATATTCCATACAGGATCATAGAGGAAAGACACAATTCATAGGGAAATTCGACTTGTATCAATGGCACAAAGCCCAAGTTTAAGATTAATTAGTGCGAAAATTGAGCTAGTTCTAATTTGGGAAACTATTAAAGTGCCCAGCCTCACCTAAATAAAACATGAAAGTTTCTCATATTATCTTAACCAACTACATACTGAAGTCTACATGAGCAACTTTGAATTTCCTCACTCCAGAAAAATACATCTAAACGCAGCAGATCAGCAAACCTAAGCTCACCCAAGCAAGAAAATAATGTGATGATGACGCACATACTATGAGCACATTATAATCTGGGTAGCGTTCTAATCATGACACTACATGATCAAAATTCTTAATCCCAAACCCTCAACCCAAAACAGTACTCCATAACAGAACAGAAGCTTCAAAATTCAAATTACAACGTCTTAGCACAAACAGTAAATAAGCATAGTGTTCTTCTTTATACACCAATTCCCTGTTCTTATTTCAGGGTTGTTTTTGAATGACAGAGTTTGATAAATCAATGAAGAAACAGGGTTCTAACCCATTTCGGACAAAGGATCCAAGATTTCTAAATAACCATTCTAATTGATCATACTGTGGAAAGTTTACTCTAAATAGAGAGAATCTTTATATCATTCGATTGAGTGAAGAACATTGCATGTGTTGGTTAAAAATAATAATAATTTGACCAAATGAAAATCCATATATAAACTCTTCAAAACTGCTAAGAAAAACATGGGGCCTTATCGTCCTTAAAGGGTTAAGTAAAAAGCAATCAGAGATGATTTAATAGATTCATCACAATAAGCATCATGAAAAGCAATAACATGAAGGCTTCCAAACTTAATGTGGACAGTCCTGTTTGTAACCATAGATGAAAATTGAATAATCTCCATGAATAATGAAGAAGATTCTCTTAATGATGCCGTTCAAGAGTTCCTGAAACAATCTAATTTTAACCAGTCACAGTTTCAACCAGCATACATCTTTTCGAAGATGACGCACATTGATGTAAAATTATTATAGTAATATTAGTATATTAGTCCTCTGTCGGATTGAAATTAAATTTTAGACAAATAAAATCCTGCAAAAGCGCCAATAGTTTATCACGTACTTCATGAACCCAGAACTAATCATATAATCTAACTCCTCTTGCTAGAAAGAGAAACAAAAAGAAGGAATGCATAAGTAGATCAAGGTGCGGAAATGGTTATGAATATACATACTCGCTTCAGATGTTTAATAAGCGGCTCGTAACTTGGAGAGAGGTCTTTATGTACATCCAAAAGGTTCATAAACTCGGTTATAGTCACTGCACCTCCAATAGTAATGCCGTTGTTACCAACCGAGACTTTTGTCAGATCCGGGATCTCAGAAATATCTACAAGAACATCTGTGGGAGGCGGCTCATAGACGCCAGTTGAAGTGTTGCCTCTCACAATCCGCACTTTCTCTCCTTTGTTTTTGGCTGTGCGAAGAAGGGTATACAAATCCTGAAGGGAGCCCAATCTCGCCCATGTGACACCTTCCTTGGAGAACACCAAGGTCGGAGGCCTCTCAATGCAAGGCTTGCTCTTGCCAAGCTCCTCAATGTCGCCTTGACAACCAGCTTTAGAAGCACACGAGGAACCATTGCTACAATGACGGCTCTCATTGATGGCCCCTTTTGCAAATGTTTGGAACCCGTCAAGGATGGGACGGTAACCTGTGCATCTGCATTAGCGAAACAAGCCCAAACAACTCAAGTTTCTTCAGCATTACGGTCTTGATGTTCAGCACATAGCTAAGTAGTTATCACAGGAGTTTCACATGGAACTCCAGCTAAACCCATGATATGCAGGTGTAGTAGAATCGAAAAGCAAAGTGATTCAGTCTAAAGATTTCCTACGACGTTTCCCTAATAAGCAGTTTCCCTAACAGACAAGCATTGTGGATCCACTTTTCAGTGATTCAGTATTTGGTAAATTATTGCTGTAAAATTTTCAGGTTGTTATCCTCAATTGGCAGCAAAGTGGCATTGACTCTCACTCTTTCTCAAGTCCAGGCCAAAGTCACTAGCGCACAGACATGACTTAGTGGGGCTAGCGTAGGGAGACCCTGGACAATGATAATGGAAGTCAGCTCACAAATCTGCAGCCCCAATCCTATAGCCCTCACTTGTGTGACTTGCAAGATATCCAAGGTTTGACACCACAACGCTCAACTTCAGATCTCCCGTCAACTGCCTCTAAAATCTACAAAATTTTCATCCAGAGAACCAAAGCTACAAAGATGCACGAGCAATGAGAGAAACCTGCACAAGTTGCCATCCAGTTGATCCTCCACTTGCTGAGCAGTCGGCTGCGCATTGCTATTCACCAAACCATACATGCTCATGACCTGCAACTCCAATCTCTCTTTCAGACCCCGCCGGCAATCGTGCAATTAGCCCTAACCAAGAAAGCACGCAAAAATCAAGAAGAGAAGAGAATACTCACAATTCCAGGAGTGCAGAAGCCGCATTGCGTCCCATGGTGATCGACAATGGCCGATTGCACGGGATGCAACCCCCGCTGTACGCTCCCCACGCCTTCCACGGTGGTGACATACTTGCCATCGACTGCACACAGGGGAACCAAGCACGAGTTGACAGGGGAAGAAGAAGCGGAGGATGAAGAAGGCGACAACAACACCGTGCAAGAGCCGCATCCGCCTTGGCGACACGTCAATTGCAGACCCCGGAGATTAAGGTCGGAGCGCAAGAACTCGCCCAAGGAGGAGCGAGGATCCGGGTGCGGCACCTCCACAAGCTGACCATTCACATGAAAGCGCAACGAGTGCGAAAGCCCTGGCATTTTCACAAAACCCGACAGTAGCTCATATGCTGAGGAAAAGAATTGATCGAGCACAAGAACCAGAAGAGGAAGCTAAAGACGAAAAGCGATGTCAGAATACGAGACTTGTATGTGTTCAGTTTCGATGACGACGGCGATTTGGAGGACTGCGATTTCAGTTTACGAGGGCTAACTTAGAAGAGATTGTTGCCCTCAAAATTGCGCAAAATTGGAGCTGGAAACCAAAAAAGAAAAAAAGAAAAATTGAGAATGAAATTCTGAAATGTGACACTGAGAATGAAACCGACAGCGATCGGGACAGGAGCAAAAGGGCACAACAGGCGCAATTCGGAACTTGAGGAAAGCGTGGAAAGCGAGTGGCGGTGCCCACAGCCACGGACCATACACTGGGGCTATGGCGGTGGAGCTTTGCGGGCTTTTCTTTTCATGGGCAGGATCCGGTCAATGTGCCAGCCACGCCGGAGTGGCCTCCCTGTACGAACTCCTTATAGTACAGTACCCGGCAACTCTTAATTGTCCACCCTATTCTGCCATTCTGAAGAAAATTGCAGAATGTATTGAATGATTAACCCTTGAACGACGCGGCGGACGATTATTGTCCGATGAATGACAAGGAATTCTCCTGTGTAGGACAGAATTGCAACTATTCATCCTCGGAATTAGGGGTGGAAAGGGAAGACCTTCTACAGTAGTTTGACTCCCAATGAGTATTTCCGTTTTTTCTAAAGTGGATGATGTCACACGGTTCCAAAATGGATAATTTCCACGGTCACCAGCCCAGCATTTAAGGGTTAACCCTTGAACGCCAGGCTGGTGACCGTGGAAATCAGCCATTTTGGAACCGTGTGACATCAGCCACTTTAGAAAAAACAAAAATATTGATTGGGAGTCAAACTACTGTAGAAGATCTTCCCTTACTACCCCTAATTCCGAGGATGAATAGTTGCAATTCTGTCCTACACAAGAGAATTCCTTGTCATTCATTGGACAATAATCGTCCGCCGCATTGTTCAAGGGTTAACCCTACAAGGACGGGTTGGTCACCACGGAAATCTTCTTTTTTGAAACAGTGTAAATCATTCACTTCAAAAAACCCGAAAGTAATCAATGGAGGTCATACTATTGTACAAGACCTCTCCCTTTTTGCACAAAATTCCAAGGATGAACAATGGCACTTTTGTCTCACATGCGAGAGTTCTCTATCATCCATCGGACAAGTATGGTCGGCAGCGTCCTTACTGGGTTAACCCCTAAATGCATCGACATCCATTTTCTAGACAATGAACAGATTGAAATACTAATTTCACCCTCCTAATTACTTGGATGAAAGTTATTTTAATTTGTGAAGATATGTTGTCAAGTTTTTATCCTATCTAAGGGTTGGATTTGGTGTTACTAGAGTTCATATTTTTCTAAAATTACAAATGTGCAAGTATGTCAAGTGGTCAAACTACATTGACTTTAGTTCAAAATTGGATTAGCCAAAATGAGGTCATAGATACGAAGAACACAAAAATTTCAAAAAATCATCATGCGAAGAGAACCTCATTTAAAATCCATTCTAACAAATTTTACTCAAAAAATGATAATATTTTACCTGTAATCGAATTTTGAAGGAATTTTGGAATTCCTCTTTCAAAATTTATAAAAAAATTGGTGATAGCATTGGTGAATCTAACCACATAGATGGAATCTACAAATCAAAATCTACAACTTTTCTTTGCATTTCAATTCCAAAATATGCTTCCAAATAGCACTTTATAGTGATTTTTCTGAAATCGTCAATTCTGGAGATGAATCTGGACGTTTAGGGGTTAACATTTTTCGTCTTGCATAATTAAAATTCATATCTTACGCAATTCTCATCAAGCATACCAAATTTCGATTTCAAAAAACCCAAACTCCATTCTTGGTGAATTATTTCATCAAATTTTAATGCTTTTATACAATAATTTATTGAAAAACATTGAAGATGAATTTTTTAATTCAATTGTGGCAATATGTAGGAAACATCCATACACACATATTTCCTTCAATAAGCATTTCCAAAAAGTTTTAGAATTTCCTCACAAAGGTTTCAAAAGTTGGGGTGACAATGTCCAAATTTTTAAAAATAGATATTTTTTTTATTGAAATTAGATTTTGCTATTTGACCTTTGCATTGTTATTAATCTTGTCGAAAATTTTACAATCAATTATCATGTAAAACTATGAATTTCAAATGAAATAATTCATCCAAAATGGAGTTTTGCTTTTTCAAAATCCAAATTCCATGTGTTTGTTCAGAAGCGCATAAGAATTGAATGTTGACTATGCAAGACAAAAAAATCTCAATCATATTATTTATTATGTACAATTCTTTCGAATGGCAGAATAGGGTGGATGATTGAGAGTTGCAAGGTACTATATAGTAACTAGTGTACCTTGTGCTATTGCCACAGTCATTAGCATGTCAAAACTCAAAAGCCCTCTTTAACCTCTTTAAATAAAAATAAAAGGAATTTTCTAATTTTTTTATTCAAAAAAACAATGTGCCCTATGTTGTTGCCATAGTCAAAATAAAAGTAGAAGTAATTTTCTAGTTTTTTTTAATTGAACAATAATTTCAAAATTCAATAACTTTCACACCATATGTCCAAATGCCACAAAACAAAGCTTGTGCACCCCTCCTTGCAAAGGGCTTTCTGTCAATATGAAGAACGTGGCCAAAGGACACTTAATCCATGATATCTCAAAATAACAAACAAAACAAAACAAATAGCTTAACTTAAGGTAAGGATAACTACCAACCTAAAATCATACAAATAAGCAATTTAGCAAGTTTTCCAATATTATATTGAAATTTTTTTGTGGAATCTTGTTGGTAATCAAAAAGGGATTGTAGATTCTCTTAGAATGCATTTTTTGGACACCATATGAAAAGCTACAAATTTTCAAAGTGTTGAAAATAGGTATTCTAAAACCAACCATAGACTCTCATGAACAATGCGAGTACATTTTAGGCAAGAATCTAGATTGGTCAATTTTATAAAGCAGTCAAAATTAGATGTAGTTACCTTAAACTAACAAATTGATTGGTTTGTCCTATTGGTATTGTTGAAATTTTCTTAATTTTTTCCATACAAACACAATTGTGAGAATCAAGGAGAACAATTGAAATTTTATTTTTTTGACAAAGTATGAATTTGATATGAATTTTTGAAGTGTGTTGCCCAATTGGCCTCAAAGAGTCTCTACTATAGAGAATTCCAAAATTAACAAAAAGTATATTCATGATGGCCATCTTACTCACCTAAAGTAGTTACAATAATTTTTGACATGGCCACAACATAAAGACCTAAAAAAGCTACTTTTTGTGATCAATTTACATTCATAAGGAAGAAGTTCCTATTGCAATTACTAATCACTCCATCACCATCATACAAGACATTGATTGTGGCCACTAATTCAATTTAATATAGTCCAAATCTCATTTATTAAAATTTTTTTGTCATGGAATGATGCAAGATTGTAATGGGTCATTCTTTAGGTGTTTATGATGGGTCTTTTACCTATTATAGGTTGGTTTACTTTAGTAGTCTATGAGTAAGTATTCTTTGGAGCACTAGGATTTAGGGGAAAATATAGGAACAAATTATTGAAAATGGATGATAAATTTTGGAAATTTTGAATTCAATACTTGGTATCAAAGACCATCAACAAGAATAAAAAACAAAGTATTTATTTTTGGCATTTTATCTTGTGAAAACAACTTGCCTTGGCCTCAATGACAAGAATATATGAAAAAATGGAGGTACTATTATGTTTAGCCAATTCCATCCAAGTGAATAGTGGGTTTCACCAAATATTATTTATTATAATAAGCTATGAAATACAAATAGAAAAATATGTTTTAAAATAGTATAAATTATTGTCTTTATTGTACAAACAATTACCACATGAACAATATGACTTAAGACAAAAATATTTACATTGATGTCATAAATACTAATTTGAATGTTTGAATGGCCCAAAATACGAGGCATATTTTTACATCTATCTCCAAGTGTGGAGAAAAAATTGCATCTCCTCGTGGAAGGCTTATAGGACTACTATGAATAAAACTTGTAAACTAATTATTTTTTGTAAGATGATCAAATTTTGAAAATATGAATTTGTATTTGGAATCAATGACTCCAAATTATCTAGGAATTAGTGAATCTACTTTTTTATGAAGAATTACAAATCTAGCCACTCCAAAATAGGAGGCAATATTTTTCATTTATCTTGCTATGATGAAATATTGGAGTCATTGTATATGAGCTATTCAATTCAATGAAATTTGTACAAGGAGGCATGCCAAAACAATGTGTGTGCATTTTTATTAGTAGCTAGAAATGCCTCCTATAGTGTAGGTTTCCACATAGAGTTTAGTGGATTTTCATGTGACATACACCACCTATATCCAAAAAAATGAAAAATGAAAACATTGCTCACAAGCTTGTTTAAAATTCTCTTGTGTCAAATAATTTAGTAAAAGAGATAGTAATTATGATCTTGCAAAAGATTCTAATTGCACTATGGCCCCTCAAAAGTGGTAGGCACTACTAGGGTATGCTACGAGGATACCCATTCTCCTATATAACTCATTAAGATCCAACAATTCAATCTTAAGATTGCAATAATAAAAATTGAGGAAAGTTGACAAAATAGCTAATCAGAAGGGAGAAGGGGGCTTTAACCCTTTATGCCCAATTCTTTTTGTGTAATTTTTACATTTTTGTCTTTTTGTCTTTATAAAAGAATATTACTCTCCTCAATTTTATCAAATTGTTTGTAGGAATTGTTGTTTGAAAGATTCAAGAATTGCTTGGAATGAAAGTGTAATCAAGGATTTCACCTTTCTCAACAAAACCCAAGATTATAGTATAGGGGTTCAAAATCCAAGGAATGATCAAATAGTCTAATGCATTGTGACTAAAGTCACTTTTATAATAGAAATGTCTTATAAATTTGATTCTAATGGAAAATAATACAAAAATAAACCATTGGTTTTAAGGAAAGGATATCACTCTTTTACCTAATGACTAATTTCTGTCCCGCACATATGAATGCAACAAAACAAATATGTGGTCTTCGTCTTATCCTAGTATGGGGGATGAATGAATAATACGCTTAAAGCACCATAGAATCCATTTCTTGTTGTATTTGCTTCAAGCATAGGCTTACAATATTTCGTTTAAGCGTCACTCATCACTCAACAAGCCACGGTTAGTATTTCCAACTTCACTCAGACCATCAGAATCTCAATACTGCTTATAGCATTCACTGTTCTAATTTACTTTAAACAACTACACAATGTATTATTTCAATAATTATCTTTATAATTCATTCTCAATCTACACAGTCATTTGTTTTTAGCTTGACTATATTGAATTGCTTCAAGCTACTCCATCTTAACAATCCAACTATAACCTCTCGTCAGTTTGCTACAGAACTATACAATTGCTTTAAGCCATTTAATATTCTCCAATAGTACAGCTTCTAAGCTCTCTTATGACACATGCACAAGACATTAACTTGAATTACATAAACCATCCAAATCTACTCTAAGCATTACTATCACACACAATGCTCAAAGCTTATACAAACTGGTACAACCATTCAATAAAAATTCTCACTCGCTTCCACTTAAGGCTTCAATCCTTATACTCAACCAACTCCTTTAAGCTTTAATCAGATCACTCACTGCTATAAGCTTATACAAACAAATATAATGATTTAATCAAATACTCACAAACAAACAATTGCTTTAAGCACAACAATAATAATTCCTCTCATGGGAAAATTCAACACATACACAATTGTTCAATCCTTGAAACTTTGAACTCAATCTAAAACACAATAAAAAGATGCCCTATCACAGGGATTTACACACAATTAAAATATATATGCTTAAAGCTTATTATAACGAATATCAACAAAAATACAAAAGTGTTCCGAAACTCACACATACACTAAAAACAAAGAGGGGAAGAAGAGACAAAGGAAAGAGAGAAAGAAAATTACTTATCAACATAGCTTAAGTGATTGTCTAGATCCTTTCCGGTGTTGAGTAGAGAGGCCTTGCCTTGGAAAAATGTGGGGCTTCTAGTTGCAACTAGATGTGGCCTAAATAATGGAAGATCCCGTGGTTGTATAAAATCATAAACATAATAATAAACCCCTGGATGATGCCATATTAACCAAAATACTATCACATTTCCATACACCCCTCAAAAGATGTCATGGAGTCTCAATATTCATCATGTGTGGTAAAAAATAGTAGAAAAAAAAGTCATATCCTTCGTAAACTCCTTTTGAAGAAGTGTCTGATAGATGAATGAGTGCCACATCCGCTATACAACTCCAAACTAAGAGCGTGATATGTCCCTGAAAAGCTAACAAAAAGTTCTACAACCACTCTAAAATTCACTCAAAATTAAGATATTGTCTAACTTTTGTGGTTGGTTAAAGTTCACCCTTTCCAACTCAAAGGCAGCTCACCTATACTTCACTGTCAAGTCCATAATTTTCACATACTAAGTCCAAATCAAGAAAATAAATCCATTTTCAAAAGATAACATAAGTATATACAACCTCCTCAAGTTTCCTTCAAATCTAAATTATTGTCTACATTTCATAGCCTTTCAAAGTTCACTTTCTTGAAAACCCAAAAGTATCTTTTCACCCTTTTACTCTCAAGCTCACAACTTTCACATACTAAGTCCAAATCAAGAAAATAAACTCATTTCGCAAAGATAACATGGATATCTACAACCTCCCTAAGTTTCCCTCAAATTTAAAGTATTTTTCACATTTCATAGCCTACCAAAGTTTACTCTCTTGAAAGTTTGAGACAGCTTCACAACACATCATTCTCAAACTCATAACTTACACATACTAATTCCAAACTTAATGAGTGATAGCTTTTTGAAAACACAAAAACAAAATACACAAGCTCTCAAAATTTAATTACCAAACTTTCTATGTACAATGTGCAATGCCTTCTCAAAGAGATGGATTCCCCTAAACAAACAAGGAGGAGGAAGAAGATGATCCTCCACGTTCACCTCCATGCCATCCACCTAAAATAGTGCATTTTGGCCACTAAGATTCCACATGGGCCATAATACACCCATGAGCCACCTCCTATCCTCGAGAAGTCTATTCACATCATCTACATCGACTTCTAATCCAATAAAAAAAGAAGGTAAAACAAGCTTTATCTTTTGTTTTTACAACTTCAAATAAACAAACTAAAATATTAAAATATTTTCTAATATAGAAATAAAAAAACTAAATGTTTGTCAAATAGAGGTAAAAAAAAGAGTTCAAGTGGAATATGACCCCATTTGTTTCTTGAGACTCTAGAAAAAACAGCTCCAATTTAACAAACAATTATGTATTTTTACATAATAAATGCATTTACAATGTGACACCGGTATAACCATTAAACTCATCCATTGTTCACTTGAAATTCCACGGCAATTCCTCAAATCACTTGATAATCTATCACCTATCACCATGCATTCCTAAAACCAAAGGTAAAATGAATTCCATTCACACTTTAAAACAAAAACAAAATATTAGAGTTAATAGTTTTATATCTACAGAAAGTAAATTTTTTTGGACAAAATATGAGACTACAACACTTTTTTTTCATCATCCCAAATATGAAATTTGGAGCGCTCAAGGGTTAAATTAAAAATTCTGAAAAAAGGGTTAAAAAATATCTGGAAAAATTTGCTCAAACTTTGTATACACATCTTGAGTTTCCCCATCCCACAAGGAAATTCTCAATTGCACTTGAGATATGTACAAAGACTTAGAAGTCTTTTTTTTCTTTTGATTTTTTTGTGAAATATTAAGTAAATCTTTTGGTGAATCAATCCATAATATGATATTAAAATGATTATTGATTTTCAAAAAGATTGAACATTTATGTCATCTTCAAGGAACTATTAATCTCTATAGGACAAAGGCCATTTATTTGTCAAAAAAATTCAAAACTTGCTACTTGTACTTCAAGGTGAAAAAAAAATTAATTCATTTTTTCATATATAACCATAGGATCTTGCACTAAACTAGTATTAAAATGTTTAGAAAAAATTTCAATTACTTTGATTGAAAAGATTGCAAGATATTTGCAATTAATATAAAGATATAATCTTTTTTTCTTGCATCTTGCTAAACTAGACAAAATAGTGAAATTAGTTTGTCCCACATGAATTTCTTGACATTTGATACTATATAAATATTTGTTATTATTGTTCAAGAATGCACTACTTTTGAATTAGGTATGGTTGTAATTGGGACTCATAAACCTCAATGTGTACAAATGGAAATGTTTGTAGAAGTATTTTTTGACTTTGATGGCTTGTAATGTAACCTTCTTGGGATAAGGCAACCTAATTGTTAAGGTGACCTAATGTCACTATTTAGTATAGATTATAAGGCTTTGAATCTTCTTAACTTAATTTTTTTGCAATATAGATTTTGAATTAAAAAATATTTCTATTGAAGAATTAAATTGAGTCCAAGAAAAAAATTCAAAAGATACACACTTGATTCTCATTTTCGGAGAAGTTGTTAAGTAGAAGTAGGTATGAATGAAAATCTAAATCCCAACAAGGGGAATTGAAACACTCTAATCTCAAAGGTGGGAATATTCTAGCAAGAAAACTAAACTAAATATGTGGAACTTTTTTTTCAATATGAGTTAAAAAATGAATCCAATACCAACATTTTTATTTTCTAATTGCCCACAAAACAAGAAGCTCTATAATTCTTTCATTACTAGTCCAATGAGAATGAATCAAATCTTTCCATATAGACAAAAATATTTTCTATATAAATATTTTCACATATTTTTGTTTTTGGTGATATTTTTTGCTACTTGTGGTTGAGCATTTTAAGATTAGTAACCTTTTCATTTTGGCATAAACTTGCTCATTGATTAGACTAAAATTCTATTCCCCAAAAGCTAATCTATTTTCCTATCTTCCAAAAAAGTCTCAAAAATCATGCCAAAAATTGAGACCATAGAAACTTATCCAAACTTTTATTTGTCCTTAAGGGGATAATTGGTCCTTTAGGGGTAAAGATAACTTCTATTTGTCTAATACAATATGGTCAAGGAGATTTTGGTTTATATAGGCTTTAAGATATTAAAAAAGTAGCAAAAATAAAACAAGAGAAAATAATTCTATGTGAATGTATACTTTCAAAGTACTAAACACAACTCTAGTTTGATTCTCATACTAGGAAGAGTTTTAATTTTAATTGTCTAATACTCATGATTGTACAAAGGAATTTGCTAGAGACTTCTTGTTAAGGCCAAGCCACCAAGTTGTGAAAGATATTAGGCCTTATTCATCACTCATTGTGTTGTAAAACTTTGGTCCCTTCTTCAAAGCTAGCAAGATGGCAGATATGACATAGTTCTAATTATTATCTACTAATGAAACATTTATACAAGAGGTGCACAATCCCTTGACAAGAAGATTGATAATTGTCATTTCTTCATAGAAATAGGGAAGGAATAGGGAGGGTACAACAATTCTTTGTGTAGGATTCATTAATGCATCAAGAATAGTCAAATTCAACTTTGAATATACAATTCTCTTATAATAAATTGATTTTGACAAAATAAAATTTAAATATTTAGATTGATGAACATTTCATTATCAAACCATTTTGCTTTTTCATTTCTAGCTTTTGGACAAATGATATAAAAAAAACTTTGGGTTAAGTACTCCAAATAGATTTATATTTTTGAATATCCATACAATATATACAAACTTGAATTCCCATCTCAAATCATGTATTGTAGATAGATCCCTTGAAATCATGCTAAGATTATGAATGAACATTTTTTTCCTAGTGCGGTTAAACCTTGAATAAACAAATACAATAATGTCATTCCAATTTCATTGCAATGAGCACTTGGCACCAACCCTTTTTTTTTACTTTTTGAGAAACTACCAAGGTGGCAATCACTTAACATTTGATGAAGTGTTGTATTTCTACATTCATTCATCTTTTGGACCAAAAAATACTTTTCAATCATATTCATACACTTATTCATCCAAATTTGGCGAATTCATCCACATTTTAAATAGAAATGGAAAATTTCTAGCAAAAAAAGATTGCTTTTTTTTGGTGAAATGTAGACATTTATTTTGGAATGGTGCAATCTGGCCCCACGGTGCCAAAAAAAAGGGCTGCTTGGCACTATAGAACTTGCACTATTAAATTCGGAAGGAAATCATTTTTGCACCATAAAAATATTCACTTTCTTTCAATTATAACAAATCTTTTGAAGAAGAACAAGTCTTGGTCATTGGAAGACTACAATCCAAACTAATCTTCAAGTTCTGTCGCCTTAAGAATTAACGCCACGCAGTAACTCTTTCAATTCACACATCATGCTAGTGCTTGTCCCTACCCACGATCACTTGCGGATCATTTCCCTCACACCAAATCTACGATAGATCGCAAATGAAACACTCCAGTACAAACAGGGGCCGCCTCTTTGCATCCAATTCAGTGACAAGATAATCACTAGACTTGGATACATCTCCAGAGCACTCGTGCCAGTTTCCTTCCGCTAGAAACGAAGGAGACCAACCAGAAGAAGTGCAGAACTTATATCACAAAAGCAGTCATTGATAGCAAGCTTTGCAACTAAGCAAAATCAATGGGGAAGCCAATAGGACTGAAACCTGGAGAGAGGAGCTGGACTGCAACATGGGGGAACGGAAGTCGAAGACGACGGTCATGGCGAGAGGGGCGAGTGCATCCCAAGGTCACTCGCTGGGCACAAGAGGAGTACAAGAGTAGCAGCTTGCCCTACTTCATCAAGGTCATCAACAACACTTCGAATTGCAACCATGGCAGCCACCTTGTAAGCTCCGGATCGTCAATCTGCAAGGAAAAATGCAATTATATGCATAATTCTCAAGGGAAATTCAGTTGTTGCAAGGTTGTTAGCCCGGTAGTAAGACTCGTTGGCTGGTCTTTCCACTGACGTTGCTGGAGCTGTTTGACTGTAGAAGATCCCGGGAGTGTTTGCACGAGAATACTGCAGGAAGATGGACAAGGAGGTGAGCTTGGAGAATGCAGTGGACGGGAGAACATGGAGAGTGGCCTTCAGGGTGCCTGAAGAGTTTCCAGTGTGGACGCAAGGCTGGCCAGAATTTGCCTTCCACTACAACCTCCAGCCGGGCCACATCCTGGTCTTCGTCTTGGTCGCTCATTCCCGTTTCTGTTTCACTCTCTTCAACAACCACGGCTGCCAGATCATTCACCCCGCCGTCTCTCCTTCCAGCATTCCCAAATTCTACTCCCGGACACTGCAAAGAAGGAAAATGGAGGGAGCCACGGCATTGAAGTCTCGTGCAGCACCGCGGAAATCCAGAGCACATCCTGACGATGACAATCACTATATTTGTATCCAAATGGGTATTTCGTGTGAAGAGCATCACCGTGAAAACCCCAAGAGCCGAGATGTGAAACAAATACTGGAGCAATGTGAGGAACCTGGATCAGCTAGACTTGAGCCCACTTGTGTGAACACTGGGCCACTCCAGGACGAAAGAATGCTACCTGTGATCGCGAGCCAAAGTGCTGGAATTCTCCTTGATGATGTACCAGTTCAAATCGCTTATGTGAATCCCATTTCATTCGTCTTCCTTTCCAAGCGAAGGGATGTCATGCCTGTTGAGAGGCGAGCAGCTAGACGGGCTGCCTCCCGCTACAGCGGAACACTCAGCAAGCCCAACTCAATGACGGTGTTGAGACCTTCTCACGTTTACAAAGACTTCGATTGCATGGTAAGACTGATCAGAGATTTTCCCTCGTCAAGTTCCAGGCCTAATTCCTACAATACAGACGTAGAGGTGATGCTACAGAAGCCTACATTTCAGTCTCCCTCACTGGTGGATCAAGCTTGCATACTAACTTCGTAATTGTGTTGCTCTCACAGCAGCATTCGGGGTCAGTTTTTGCCTCTATTCTAATCTACAAAGCTAAAAAGCAAGCAGTTTTTTCATCATTTGAGGATGCACTGATAGTCGATTCTCCCTCAACCCTATCTCACAGGAAATACCACGAAGACTACTCCTTGCGCTGTCCGGGAGTGCAGCTGCGGCGTCTCCCAACTCTTGTTCTGTACTGACGCTGATTGACTCAACGGGACGATCATGGGAAATGCAATGGAATGCCCGTGGACGACACCGCCTGACTCTGCTTCCCAAGGATTGGGCCCTGTTTGCAGTCCACCATTTTCTGGAGGAGGGGGACGCTTGTGTATTTGAGACTACAGATAGTGAAGCTCTCACTGTCCTTGTTCGCATCTTCCGCGTTGTGGCCATCCCCAGGGATCTCAGGATAGACGATGTCCTCACTCACTATTCGGTAGAGCTTGCGTCTTGATGGAACAGGGGCAGAACCCGGTGGGCAGACCCAGCGTGCGTGCTATGTGTCGGCACGAAAGGCAACGAAGTCCTATCCCAGGCATAAAGGACCTTAATGAATTTTTGACTAGACCCATAAGTGGGAGGACTTGCACACTCTAGCGGCAATTCTAGGCATGTAATCCTTTCTTTGAACAGCACCCCGATGCTAGGATGGGAATCTTCATCTGCGATAGGTATTTATAACATCAAGACTAGAGTACGAAAGAAACCTTATAAAATATTGGATTTCCTCCAAATACTTTCATAGTACAAACTTGCCCTTCTGGTCTTTTCTTTCGCTCTGAGAGTCTGAGAGTCTGAGCCTCGCGGCAGGTTTCCAGTCTCTGCACAGCAAGCCATTAGATCAGAAGTTCAAGGGGCATAGAAGATGATCCCCACCTTTACAATCTCACGCTCTTTTCCAGCTTCGAACCCAGCTGTCTGTTCCACCTTTCATTCAGACTTTCTCAGTTGAGTGCTAGAACATGTACACATACATATACTAAACGTTTTTCTTAATATTTGAACTCGCATGACATGCATATTTTGTCGATATGTAACTCAATAAGTTAGCACTACAGTAGTGGGCAGTATACTTTATGTGAGTGTATCTAGAATGATTCTCGTAGGGATAAACTTTGTAAAAACTTGGCAGAGACATAATTGGCAAACCTGATTTGACAAAACTTGACAAGAGGTGTACTTGCATTCTTCAACGCCTCTTCCAACATTGGATGTTGTCACTCACCTCAAGCAGGTGGAAACGGTTTGCACTGTTCAGAACTCGTCTTCATGCTTTAAGTATACATACTCATCTTCGAGCTTTCAACAGTGAGATTTCATTTTCCTATATTAAGAGAATACCCGCCACTCTTGCCCCCCTCATAGAGATACTTCTATTCCAAGGTTAGAAGCACTCGATGCTGAACATTTGCTTCGAACATTACTCTGAATCCCACTACTGGATGTAATAAAGAATTCCATCCCCAATTCAGGCTACAGGACAAACCCATAAACAAATAATCCTAGACAACAAGAGCGTGAAAATGTCAGCATTCCATTAGAGTCAATAAAATGCATTCCATTAATTGGTACATATCATCAATGATTCGATGTGATTTTGAACAACCCTGAACGAACTTGCAAAAATAATAAAGTTCTATGATACACTTGGGACTTTGGTTCAATAACCGTCATGCGTGTGCTCGGTCGACAAACCTGGCTCCATCTAAGAAATTCTCAGCTAGGGGTACTCAAAACCAATGGAAAAGCCTCTCAGAATGAACGGCTCAATGCTTTCCGCAACACTAACGTCTTGCTCTTGTGGAGAAACAGTAGGTTCTCGGGGCCCTCGTACCTTTACAACAGGAATAATTTGTCAATGTCAAAAATGGAGAGAGTCTCAGACTTATGCAGTGCCGCCCGCCACAAGTTGCGTAGTGGGAGCACCAAGTCTTTCCTGCTCTACGGCCAGCTCGTTATCACCGTCGTCGGAGTCGCCGTTGCCATCAGATGGTTGATTCTCCTCAGTATTGTTGGTCAAGGGTTGAGGTTGAACTGAAGGAAGAGGGCCATCAGCTGGAGCTGGACCAAGCCTGGATTTCTTCAGCTTCTTGCTCTCCTTCTTCTTCTGGCGAAGTGCCCGCTTCTTAGCAGTTCGTTCCTCCGCTTCACGTAGCCGCTCTTCTCGCCGCTGATGAAACTCTCGCTCTGCCATTCTCTTCTCGTAATCAATTTCCATGCGGTGTACCCGATCTTGCTCTCTCCTCCGCATTTGTCGATACTGCTCACATCAAAAATCAAAACGTAATTTTCAGAAAAAACACTCCATTCTTCAGTCCTCAGCAGAAAAAAACAAAGCACCAGCATGGATAACGCAAATGCAGTCTTCGAATTATTTTAAACTATACAGGACCTGGAGGATCAATGATGTGAAGACCCTAACAGATGAAGACACTCAATTCCAGCTTCGAAGCACTTCACAATTCACAAGCCCTGTAGAATGGAGCAGGTAGGGTTTGCGATAAAGCCTAGAACAACCATTTGGACGTGTACGGTGTAGGCTGTCCAGTTTAGAGTCTAATGAAAAATTAAAAAGACGTCCACTAGGGATTGATTTCATTGACTTTTAGTAATTCAAAATACACACAATCCTCTATACGTCAGAGGTTTTCGTCGCCTTCTAAATCATACAGAACACCGGGTCAGCACAGGCGGTCCTCTATACTACTCCTGATACCAGTCTTTGTATTTGCAAATAAAATTGATCACCAGACACTTAACATCCATGTCTCGAAATCATACTGTGATCACTAGCCCAGCACCTCGACTACTCGTCACACATTGTTCTTTTCTGCAGTCTTGAAATAACCTAATAAAACGAAAACCCCCCAAATAAGGTAAAACCCTAAAACAGTATTAATCATGAAACCAGTCTTGTCTTTGCAAATAAAATTGATCACCAGCTACTTAACATCCATGTCTCGAATCTTATCATGACCACTGCCCCAGAACCTCGATTACTCGTCAAACATTGTTCATTTCTGCAGTCCTAAAATAAACTAATAAAACCCAAAAAACAACAGATAAGGAAAACCCCTAAAACCTAATCTGATAACCGAGGTTCCAACCTGATGAAAATCTCCAGACCCAGACCCAGCCGAGCTTCCTGACGTGTTGCTGATGCGCACCGGCACTTGCTCACTAATCCGCCGCAGCTTAACCTCCAAATCCTCATCGTCCAGAGGCTTGATTGCGCTCTCCCCACCTTTGTACTCCACAATCGCACCACTTGCACCTACAGCCGGTACCAAAGTGCCGGAGCTGTAGTTTTTGTTATGGTTGGCGCTTTCCCCTTCCGGAAGCGCCACAATCTGCATGTTTCCATCCGTGTGCATCTGCGAAGTCGTGTTCTTTAGCATCGCCTCCGAAACCTTGGAAGCACTCAGACTCAAATCCTTTCAGGAAAAGATCGAAAAGCTTCGCAATAGCAACAAAACAAACTACTGCTGCTACTACCTAAGCTTCCTATCGGCTGAATTTGAAACAATCTGCGAGGACTTGATGCAAAGCGTAAACTGGAGCTCTCGTGGAACACCCTGTTCCTCAGTCGTGCTTGGGAGAGACGGGATGCCCGCCCAAGACCAGCCCCAAATGACATATCGGTGTATCAATCGATGTATGGACGGGTAACAGAAGTCCACCACTAGAACAGTCGCAAATTCTGCACTACGGTACCAAAAAATAGTGCTTATTTCGATAAATTTTTCGACAGAATTTCGAGACATAGAGCATCGAAATCTTTTTCTAGAAAATTTTTAATTTAATTTTTTACACTTCAGGCATTGGAAAAGATGTTGAAGTGAGTTTCGAACCTCATATGTCCAAAAAAGAATGTAAAAAAGAATGAAAAAATGAGTGTAAAAAAGAATAAGGAAACTAGCACATTTCTTTGGTAGTAATATTCTTTTAAAGGCAACAAGAGTCCAAATCGAACCCAATTTGTTTTGTATTTTTTGGACCTTTGTTTGTGAATTTAGTGTTGAATTTTTAAATTGAAGGATATTATTTTAGACATATTTTCTGACACTTTTTTTAGCATTCATTTCTACTTTTTCTTGACTTTCTTTTAGATAGAAAGATGATTTTTTTTATATATTGCAAGATGTCAAAAAAAGACTTCAACAATGTTTAGGGTACATTTTGAGTGAAAGTGAACAATTAATACTTGAAACCTCCATGTGATTTTCTTTGCTTTGAGAAAAGGGCTATTCTTATCTATCAAGGTTGGCAACTTTACCAAGTACTAAATCTTCTTCCACATAATATTCACAACAACAACACTTGTCCTAAGACCATCATGAATGGAGAGTCTATTGGGATCCATTTGACTCCTAAGACCTTTGGAGTATGATTTTCCTTATAAATTGTGAGTAGGCAATTTAATGATAGAGATTCTATTTGCTTTTGCCCATTAGGAATCTTGCAATTGGTAGGAAACTAATCACAATGACACTGATTTGCATGAATGGAGTCAAGCAATGATCCTCTAAACCAGAGACCCCCTTTTTTTGACGTGCTTGAAGCTTTGCCGTCCTGGTAGAGACGCTCACACCGCCCGGCAACGGGCCCCGTCAAAGGCCCATTTTAAATCTCCAACTGAAAAAAAGAGAGACAGAGCTTCGACGCTTTGGCTTTGGCTTGGCTTGGGGGAAGTCCATAATGATCACCTCCCCGCGCCCGCGGTGTCTGTTAGTCCGCGACCGAGCGCCATCCGCGGCCGCATCCCCCATCATACAACTCGCACGACGCATTCATCATTTGCGCCTCCCCTTCTCCTTCAGTTCGCTACTGCTCGCTTTGGCTATGGCGAAGCAAGCTCCTTGCCCCGCCATGGCCACCTAATGCCGCTCCCTGTCTTTGGGCATCCGCAATTTTCCTTTTTCTGAACCAAGGAGAAGCAGAAATCAGATCCGTTAGGACGGGTGGCGCCAGGGTTAGCAGGTGTGACAGGAGATGGAGGACTTCGCCAACATCTTGCACCGCGACTATGGCTTGAAGCCGGGCGGCAAGAGCGCGCCCATGTCCGGAGGCAGCCACAGTCGAGCTGGATCTTTGGGCGGGGTGGGCATGGGCCAACGCTCGGGATCGGGGTCAAGGTTGGCGAACGACGACGTCTTCAGCGGAGTTTTTAACTCGTCGCCGGCGGGCAACGGTGGCAGTGTCAGGTGTGTATGTGTGTGTGTGTGTGTGTTGGTCGCTGTTCGAGATGTAGACTTCTGGCGGTTTTGGATGACTGATTTGGATCGCGTCTTTCTGTCTCTCGGGGGGGAGTAGGTCGTTGTCCTGCCCGGCACTGACGCTGACCTAATGCCATTGCATCACATAATTGCTAGGTTGTTGGGATCCTTGACATCGAAAATCCGCGCGTGAATAAGACTTTCCTCTTAGGAATTGATTACAGTGAGCCTCACAATTAGTGATTTGTTCGGGATCTGGTGTAAGGAGGTTGTACGGGATCAGGCCGTTGAGGAGTGAGTTGCTACGCGGTAGGGTTTACTTGTAACAGTAGCTTGCGGTTTTTACATTTCTTTTGAAGGAACCCTAAATCTTTCATTCTGAGCGGGTGTGTGAGTTTAACGGAACTGCTGCGTGCTCACGAGCCGTATTCGATTTATTGTGTGCAGTGCGATAGTGAAGACAGATATCGTTTGTGCTACCTGTGGTGCAATTTTCACCGTGATTGTACTGCACGAAAGTGAGGTCATTGACAGATTTTTAGCCTAAAGGAAATGTACTTGCTGGTGGAACATTTTGATTTCTCTACGTCTGCAAAAATTCTCCAGTCAAATCCCGACGCTTTCTCCAAATTGAGATTGTCGGGAAAAGCCTAATGTCGCACCATTCTTGAAGTTTTTTTCCCTCTTCTGACGTTGCTTCCTGCCCCTATCTGCATCCGTCCTCTTATTCTCCTTCTCATCACAGGGTGCTCAGTTTGAAGTTCAGTCCGTGGAGGCATCTGAGAGGTCCAAAAAGTGCTGGAATTGCTTAAGTCATATTGTCTCCTAGCCAGGCCAATGTTTGGTCGCGTTCTTGACGTTCTTTTCTACAAGTTTTGCTCGTCTTCGTAGGATTTTCAAACAACGGAGTGGTGAAAGATGCCATGTAAAGTCGGCTTCTACGATGAGAGTTATATTCGCTATTCGTGGATTCGACACTCGACAGAGTAGACCTAATCTGTAGGACTCGGCAGAGATCAATGTGGTCTTGCCTGAATGTGCGAAAGGATGGGCACCATCGTTTTCAGATGCACCATGTGAAATCTTAATCTTCAGATATGCTATTTTCTCGAGTGCACAAGAATGGCGTGGACTTCGTGTTTAAACCAGCTCTGAAGAGTGTTTTAATTGAATCACGAGTTCAGAAAGCTCCACTCCGAATGATTTCAGAGGAATCAAAGAGCTGTGTGTCCAGGGTATAAAGTGAGAAGTTCTTCTGTTTAAGGCTTCGCCGCTCACCTGCTTCTGAGCTTGGAATACTTAACCATGGGTCTTTCAGAATTGTCCTCCACTTCGATTATCTACCAGTCCTAACATCTTCCTAAAAGTGGTTTATTTCTCAATCATCATCGCATATATCAAGCACTTGCAATCGATAATTCCGTCATTAGACGTAGTATGTTTCAGTTAGTTAGCATTTCGTACGCCATCATTCTGAGTCTGGAGTGGCATGTTGCAAATCAGCAGAAGCAATAGCTCAGGAGCTATCTACGACGATGTTTTCGGCGGGCCCCCGACCGGAGTCAGGTCGTCCAGCAACGACGCCTTCGGTGATCTCCTAGGAGGGTTCAGTGCTTCCGAATCCAGGCCGCCGCCCAGCCAGAACACGTTTACTGAGGATTTGTTGGGAGGATTCGGCGCATCCAAGCCACGGCAATCCGCGGCTCACGCATCTTCCAGCTCTTTGGACGACATTTTCTCTGGCAGCTTGGGTCAACCACGAACGTCATCGCACAACAGTTTCGTGAACCACGATGATGATCCGTTCGGTTCGTTCGGCGCGACGAAGCTCGAGCCCAAGGTGACGCAGTCTCAGACGCTGTTCGACGACGATTGGAACTTCGGGTCGTCGAAATCCAAGCCTGCGTCGGGAGCATCCCCGTTGCCTCCTTCGATGGTCGGCGACCTGTTGGGAGGGTTTTCGAGCTCTGCAGGTCGATCGAAGAAGGCTTCGCCGTTTCGCTCTCCGCAGTCTAGCCCTCCTCGAGCCAAGCCTTCTGAGCCCGTGTTCGACGAGTTTCTTCCTGGATTCGGCGGTGGCGAACCGGGTAAGCCGAAGGTCGTCCCGGACGCAGACGCCATGCGGGGCATTCCGATCATCAGCACGGACGATGACGACGTCTTCAGCAGCATCCCCCGCTCGACGTCGGCTGCTACGGCCGATCCATTCGTCGACATTCCCGGCGCGAAGTCGAGCGCGGAAGCGAATCCGTCTCGAGGGATCCCCAGCGTTGCCCCGTTGGATGCAGATGAGATGCGTGGAATCCCTCCTCTGAGTTCGTCCCCGATCCCGGACGACGATCCCTTCTCTCCGGGTGCCGAGTTGGATCCTTTTGCCCACATCATTGCGGATTCCGTTCCTCCCCCTGCGGACTCTTCTTATGCGGACCCCCTGGACGTTTTCGATTTGCCTCCTGCTGCTTCTGCTTCGTCTGCTAATGCTGGCGTCGAGGGAGCGAGTGGTCAATTCAGTAACGGGAGTGGATCCTACGATCCCTTTGACTCCTTTCCTCGGCCTTCCCCCGTGGCGACGGCGAAGCAGAAGGAGGACCCTCCTCCGAGTCGGTCTGGATCCGTGTCGGAGGGTCGAGAAGGGGTCTCTGAAGGTGGTTCTGGCACCTGGGATGAGAAGCATCCTTCTCGGCGGGGCTTCGGCGGCGTTCCCTTCAACGTGGACCTGAACGAAGCTCCGGAAGTCCCATCCCCCACTTACCCGTCGGGAGCAGCATATGACGCCCGAACGGAGACGGAGTCGAACGGTTTCGCGTCGAAGGTGGATGACGAGCCGAAGTTCGACGAGCCGTCGGTGTCCGGTGTGGATGAGCGTCGCAGGAAGCACGATACGGACAAGGTGCCTGTGGACATTTTCGAGGAGAGGTGGTTGACCGTGGACGACGTGAAGCTGGTGACGGTGCCGTCGGCATCCCGTCCCCCTGCGCGTGCTCCTCCCCGGCCTGGTTTCGAGAAGCGGAGGAGTTCTCGTGGTTCCGTGAACCCCCGTGACAGTGCGGGTGAGAGAAGCCGGGGTCGGTCTGACGAGTTGCCGGCATACAGGAACAGCAGATCGAACGGTTCGGATGCGTCTCAGGAGTCTGAATTGTCCCGCCAGGAGGCTGACTTGTCCCGGTCTCGCTCCGCTGCTCGCGAGCGAGAGGCGGCGTTGGTGCAGAAGGAACGCGAGGATGCCGAGCGAGAGCGAGCGGCTCGTCAGAGGGAACGAGCCGAGCGTCAGCGAGAACGAGCGCGTGAGAGAGCCGATAGGGACCGTGCGAGAGAGCAGGAGACGTCGAGGAGCGTGGAAGTGATGAGGGAGAGAGCCGACAGCCGACCCGACTCTTCGAACGGTCGAGATGACGAGGGCGCCGAAAGGGCCAGGCGAGCCGCCGAGCGAGCCGCCAAGGAAGCCCAGCAGCGGATGGAGAAAGCGGCGGCCGAGAGGGCCATCGCGGAAGCTCGCGAGCGCGCGGAGAAGTCTGCATTGGCGCGAGCCGCTGCGGCCCGTGAGCTTGCTCGTGAGAAGGAGCAGCGCGAGAAGGAGCAGAAGGAGAGGGAGGAGCGCGAGCGTCGCGATCGCGAGGAGCGAGCCCGAAGAGATCGGGCGAAAGAGGAGCGGGAGCGGGAGCGTGCCCGACGCGAGAAGGAGGAGCGTGAGCGTGAACGTCGTGAGAGGGAGGAGAGGGAGAAGGAACGGGAGCGAGATCGCGAGCGCGACCGGAGGAGGGAGAGGGAACGCGGGGCGGCCGAGCAACCCCGAGCGACGAGCGCGAGCAGTCGTGCGACGAGCGAACCGAGGCAGCGGCCCCCGACGAATCAAGCTGCCGCCGCTCCTCCCGGTGTGGACGTTCGACGTCCGTCGGCCGCGAACCCTGTGTACTCTTCGACGGGCAGCTCGCCTGCGTTCAGTCCGGCCCCCAGGAGACCCCAGGCTTCGGTGAAGGCCGTGGACGATTGGACGACTTTGCTGACGCAGACTGCGCCGACGGGTGACGAATTCCAAGACATGCCCGGCGAGACTCCGGAGCGGAGGAAGCTTCGTCTGGAGCGTCATCAGAAGACGATCGAGCGTGCGCAGCAAGCGCTGAAGGAGAAGAACGACCGCGACAAGGCTCAGCTGATGGAGCAGGCGGAGCGCAGCCGTGCTTCTGGGAACCTGGATGCGGAGATCCGTCGTTGGGCGACGGGCAAGGAGGGGAACCTGCGCGCCCTTTTGTCTTCTTTGCATTTGGTGTTGTGGCCCGAGACGAACTGGAAGCCTTTGTCTTTGACGGACTTGATCCAGGGCGTTTCCGTGAAGAAGGCTTATCAGCGCGCGATCCTGTGCGTCCACCCGGACAAGGTCCAGCAGAAGGGAGCGACGGTGCAGCAGAAGTACATCGCGGAGAAGGTTTTCGATCTGCTGAAGGAGGCTTTCGCGAAGTTCAACTCGTCGGAGTTATATTGAGTCAGCGCGTTTTGAACGAGGGCGAATCATCGCAGGGAAGCTGGTCTTGACTTCCTGCGGTCAGGTTGGTTTCGGGTCTTTTCCCCTGGTATATATAGAATTTGAGAGATGATAGATTTGGCCTTTCCTCCCTGACTGCAGTCTTGATAGCTGCTACTTCGCATTTCAGGCGGTCTTGCTTTGGGCTTGGAGCGTGAGGATCCTGACGATGAGTGCCGGTTAGAATGGTGCATTGTCCGTGCAGGCCATGGGAGCTTTGCGCGTGGTTTCGGAAGTGTATTGCCCCCTAGTCTAGACTTTCCTTTCCATCCTTCTTTTGGATGTTGATTCTTGAGCCCTTTTGGGGTTTGCGGTAAGCGAGCTGTTTGTGAGACCGTCCAGTGTCGAGCTTTCTTCCTGTTCATAAATTTAGTTAGCATCAGTGAGGTTTTGTAACCTAGCATTGGTTCCCAATGGTTGCTAGAGCGGCAGCGCTTGTTGGAGGTGGTATTGGGGTGTCCGTTCTATTGTAGAGCGGCGGGGGAAGGTTCGACCACGGCCATTTTTATCGCACTTGAATGATCTGCTTGCAGATGAGAGTCGAATGTCCGTGGTGGCCCACTTAGCGACGTGTATGTATGAACGATTTATTGTAATATGTGGATCTCCGCGGTCCATTCACGGAATTGTCTGGGTGAATGAGGTCGGTTGTTTATTCCGGTGGTGGAAGGTTTTGATGGGTCTTGTGTTGAGTAGTGTAGGGAGTCTCGGTCAGTAGAGGGCATGGGGATTTGTTATCTGTTTGTCTGGTTTATCTCGTGCTTTGCGTAGTAAGTGTGTCTCAGGGGATGATCCATACCTTCAGTAATGGTGTTTGTTTGTTAATTTTGTTTTGTTTTGTTTGTTACGTTGGGATCTCAAGGACCGTTCATCCCCGACTGGTGCATGGGCTTCTTTTTTTGGAGTTTCAACGTACTGTATGAAAGATTTTGAAATTTGAAGTTTTTGTGAATTAGGAAATTAGAAAACCATTTTTGCCTTTATTTTGACTGTGGCAACGGCACAGGGCACACTAGGACTCGTGAAGTCTTTCAGTTCGAGTTTCGATTTTCAGGAACTTGCAGTGCTGATGTGCCTACTGCTTCAAAATCTTTGCGTTCCATAATATGGCGTCGAGTTTTAGCAACCTGAATGAACCCTGTCTTTTGACGTAATGTGAAGTCGCATGTAGTCTGCCAGTAGAGAAAGTCAGGACGTTTCTTCGCAGTGAAACCCTCAGCTGGGAAACAAGGTAGTTTTAGGCACATCCATGTATACATTTATGGAAGTTGCCGATGGTGTAGTATACTGCAGTCACTGGCAGCCTTTTTCCCCTTTTTCTGTCGAGGTACAGCGACCTGGAGCATGAGCTCGAGGGGAGGCGTTATGGAGGCCTGTTCCAGTAGTTTTCCTGGAGTTTCCGCTGTCCTCTTTGTTTTTTCAAATCTAAACCCAAATAGCTACATCAATTTTCCGGACTAAGGTAAAACTAATTGGTGACCTATAATCTCACCTCTCGGCAACTGAAGAACCGTCTCCTTTCTGATCCACATAACACGGAATCACCGATCCTGACCTCCTCGGGAGAATTTCTTACCGTCCGAAAGAGTGGGTTATCTCTTGTTCCGGCCGACACTGAAGTTTGTCAGTCGATTTCCGTCATTGGGGACTTGAACCCCGACCTCACAGTGGCCCTGCCCAGCGCAGCATGACGTCCCCCCCGCACACCATAAGTTACGGAGTATAACTTAGTCCATGTTGAAAAAGTGTGTCGAGAAACACACGAGAGATCATAGCTTCCTGAACTTGTAGAGGCAAGCTGGCTCTCCTTCATCGCACCATATCTGTCAGCTTAACTCTTGAAGAAAAGAATTCATCAAGAATAGACAATATTGGATGGCTCTGAAAGAATGAAACCATCTGTATACAAACTGTACACAGGCCTCGCTATATACAATTCCCAAAAAATCAAGAATATTTGTATAAAAAATGGATGTTGTGGTTGCATCATTAGCGGTATCGAAAGTATTGGCCGGTTTCAAAAGAATGAAACCAACCATATACAAACTATACATAGACCATGCTATACAATTCCCCAAAAATCAAGAATATTATTTTGTAAAAAAATTCGTCGTTGTGGTTCACTTGTATCACCAGCGTTGGTGTTGTAGCAGCAGCAGTGGCGATTGTGGTCTCGGTTGCTGGGGTAGGCAGGCACCGCCAAGAAACTGCTTGGGATTGAACCATGGATTCCTAGTGCCATCTAGTTCATCCCCACTTCTAGATCCGCTCCCTTTGCCCATCTCTCCCAAGTGCCCTGACCTGTGATATACATATCAATGAAAAACATGAATAAGACTTCCTTGCTTTGAGTCAACAAGCACAAAATAATTCAGTGAATATTACCGTTTTTCTACTGAGCAGCTACAAACGCAAACCCAGACTAGCTAGACATCATTTTGACTAAGAGCTTATTGCGTGCACTACATTAATTGAATGCCACAATTACTTTGGCGCTTGACATGACTTGCATAAAAGGAATCCACCCAATCATGTGGACAACGAATTGAAAGTACATCTATTGCACTCCACAACTAATGAGCGAGACACCTAAGAAATCTACGAGGACGTACAATCATGCAAATAACCTCATGAGATTGCTCCCACTGGCCTCTGAATGATTCCGACATAACAAAGATGAGCTGGGAAGAGATTGGTTGATCCTTCGGTAAGAATAAAATGACAAAGCAACTTTGAAGAATGATATATTGTCTGGAACTCTAATGATTGAGCTAGGTACAAACTAAGAGCTAAAAAGACTAAGTGAGGCTGCAAATGAATACTGAAATACGAGAAGGCTAGACAGAAAGGGTTCAATGTTGTAAATGCAAATGCCTCACTATTGTACCTTAGAGGCTTGATACATCAAACTTGGGCTTGCATACACTACAATAAAATGGGTGTTTTATGATTGCATAATATGATTGTAGTGACTACATAATATCATTGACTGATCCATCGACTAACTAACTAAATTGAAGGACATTGTTGTACCCACAGGTGGCACGAATGACTAGCATCCAAGTGGCAAAATGATGGCGTGGTGTTTGTAGGAGTCAAAAGTGCGTGTAACTTTCTTGGTAATTAAGAGTTTGTGGCTTTTTTTCCTCAAATCAACAGTCAAGGATGTTCTATGCACAGTCCAAGGAGTTCTGTACAAAAATTGGACAATTTCCTAGCTTCTAGAAGCTTGCTCAATTTTTTCTTTTTTTAACTGGTAGTTGGTTGGAAGAGTGAATTTTTTATTGGTTGACATCCTCCATTTCTTAATGTAATTAAGCAATTTTCTAGAATTTTGTTTTTCCATTTGTCAATTTTCCTGAATGTGGAAAATGGGGCCAATTTTGTGTTTTGAGTTTTTTTTTTTTCACTTCCAAGTATCCTTTTTTTTTTTTTTTTTAACTTCCCATTTTTTTTCCCACTTCCAAGTATCCTTGGCAAGAATTGAACCTAGCCAAGCCCCTACCATCCTAGGGCCAAGGATGTAGCCTTGAAAATACAAGGATCCAAAAGAGGGTCCAAGTATTTTCTGAAGGTTGGTTAGTATGGTTAGTATTGCAAATCAAGAAATCTAAATACCAAGACTAAGATCATTCTCCAATGCAATGGATGAGCAAGATGCATTACTTCCACTAGGTCCACTTGCAACATTCAAATAAGAAGAGGGGGTAGCATACAAGAAATGATATTTGGTGTCATTCTTCCAAAGGATAGCATTACAAACAATGTCATCAACCTCCTCATCTAGGCCTTCTAGTGCAATTCGTAGCATTATTTCTAGATTCTTACTACCCAATCTATTTCTAACTCGTATTTTAATTAAATTCTGCACACTAAAAGCATGCTCACATGTTGTTGTTGAAACACATTGTACACGAGCTAACTCTGCAAGAACAAGGAGGTTAGGGTACTGGGTTTGCAAAGTATGATTCCATGTTATCATATCCCACAAGTCCCTGAAATTTTTCCCCCCCATTCCGTGGTACACAATAGGGTTGTCACATCCGATGAGTTAGGGTCATTGGACATTTTGGACAGACAGACCAATCAGATCGGACAACCGGGTGGTCTATCCAATTGGTCTAACTTTGATTTTCCTAGGTCTTGAAATTTTTCCAAGGGTAACTTTTATTTACCTTAAGTAACTAACATGTCATTCCACGCTGGAACCAGGTGTTGACACTAAGGCATGGATGGTAGTCTAGGCAGGAATGAAGTGGCGTGGGTGTGGACAATGACGGGTGTGGATGGTAGTTTAGGCGAGAACAAAGGGGCATGGGCGTGGATGTCATGTACTTGGGTGCAAATGTCTTTGTAAGGGCGGAGACATTGTTGACAGGGCATGAATATAGATGTGCTGGAATATGAAATACTTAGGCGTGGACTTGTGGTCTAGGGCGGGGACTAAGATGTACTTCAGTAGAGGACATTTAGGCGCAAACATATGGGAGCTGGCGGAAATGTCTCTTGACTAGGAGTGGACCTTGTACTCGTTGCTTATGAGGTGTAGTTGGAACCATGTTTTTATTTTTTCCCAATGAAAGAGATGGAAAAAAACCTATTTCTTCGACATTTTAGTCTTCACTCTACATTTGAAAAGAAAATTTGGAAAAAAAAATTCATTTTCATTATTAACAATTTTCAAAATAAAAGGTTCAATCTATTATCATTAAAAAGACAATATAGTTAGTACGATTCCTAATTTTTGGAAGATGTTCCAAAGAACATGAGAATAATATTAATTGTTAAATTTCTAAAATTCATGCATATAGGGGTCTTTATAATAACCAAAAACATTTATAGATTTCATGCACTACAAATCCAAATAACAATATGATGAATCTATACTTCCATAATACACTAACTTCTTCATTGGATATCTAAGATATTCCTTTTTTAATGTAGATCTTCAATCTCTCTATCACTAGAGTAATCTAAAAGATCTACTTTTGATGCTCCTCACATACTCAAACGACTTAATTTGCAGTGTAGTTGGTTAGGGGGACCTAATAGATTAGCATCTCGAATGACAACATCATCATCCTTTGGTGCCTCATCACAATTGTAGTCATCCTCATCATAGTAGCCTTCATTGTCTCCATCTCCATCATATCCATTGCTACCATTTGAGGTCATACCGTCCTCGACTTCCAAGTTTTCATTTCGAAGCTCCATAACTCGGTCACCTAGGCCACGATTGTGCTGAAACCTTTTGTGTTGTTGTGCATGGGGATCCTCTGCATCAGAATTAATATTGGGGCCTGTTGGAACTCGAGGAACAACAAATGTTGGAGCGGATGAGGTGGGGCCTAGAATGATTACATCGACATACGGTTCTATCACCACATTGGGGGCTTGTGCCCCAATTCCATGGAGAGGACGTTTGGGAGGCCTTGATGATGATGCTTCATTATTGTTCCTTCCTTTGCGACCTCCTCGACCTCTACGACCTTCACAACCTCGCGACCCGTACTGACCCATTTCGTGGGAATGAGGGGATTGAGGGGGTCTACCACCAGTAGCAACATTAGAAATGTTTGGAGTTGTGACCTGAGTAGTCTCTACTAAGCCTAACCCTTGTTGGGTAGCTCTAGACATTGCATTTTGAATTGCAGTATAAGAGGGGGTCATCAAACGCTGCACTGATGTATTTTGGGCATGGCAAACTATACAAGGCGCAATATGAGAGTGCAAAGTGGTGACATCCTCTCTGAATGCAAAAACATCAACTTCTACATGATCAAGGTCAAAACGCTGCGCTACATTATCGCTTAATTGATTTGCTACGATGGTGGGAGTAGTTGCAATACTTCTAACATTTGTACCATGAAGTACTTGGACCACTCTACTGCCACCAAATGATCCACCCCTCCCTATAGGCCCTATGTTCAAATGACCATTGTGGGTAGACCCTCCTTGGGGTGGAATTGCACAGTTCTCCACATTCCCTCCATTGCGATTGTTGAAGTCATCTCCATTCCCGTTGTTATTTTGTGGAGGAAGGTTTCTATTGTTGTGGTCATCATCCGGGGGGCTATCATGATTATCACAATTTGCAGCATTCAGTTCATCTCCTTCCAAAGGAGAAGACAAAGGGTGGATTTCTGCAATGTCTTCATTCTAAGGAAGTGGAGGCGAAGGACTACAACAACAAATAGGTCCCTGACAATCATGAGGGACATTGTCTTCAATATCTTCCCCATCTCCATAGTACTCCCTCACTTCCTCAAGGTGATTGGCGCCCTCCCTCCAAAGATCGTAGTTTGTTTGGTAAGTTGGAGGTGCCCGATCTCCTCGAGGTGTATGGTTTGCTTCCCTATCAGCAATCTTGTCTTCTTCTGCTCGCATCGCGTTGAATTCACGATCATGCTCGCAATTGGGTTCGCCTATCGGAACAAGGCCAAGGGCATCGGGATTGGAATCTTCTGAGAGGATGTTTATGTCATACCAATGGATTGGATTGACCCTTGGTCTTCCGTGAAGCACATGGCTATTGGTATAGATATATACCAAAGACTCACCCTTTTTCGGCGCTAAGCAATTCCAGATCTTGTTATGAACAAAAGAATACATGCTCCAGTTACTTTCACAAGACGATGCAGAACACATGAGAGACAGAAGACACACGGCGATTTTGGACAAGGCCTTGTCTACAATCCTATGCCACCATTTATGGGAAAGTATGTTTGCCGCTCGGATGTCAGGTGCTATGGTAGGGCTATACAGCCTGAAGCTGTCTTCATATTCTATTAATTCTACCATGACAACATCATATTGCACACCCACTACGTCCTCCATTTTTCAAATGACCCCATACTATCGTACGTGTAGTGGAATGTAAGTACCATTACAACACCAAAACGTCGTAAAATGACTCGAAATATCGTCCCAAGGGATTCTAGATTGTTGTTGCAAGCCAAGATTATCCGTATTACCAACTTAAGCACTCTCTTTACCTCTTTTCTCTCTTTCCGGATTACTACCTTTTCGGAATCCAATCCGGATCCACTCCCTTCCAGAATCCGGATTCGTCAATTCTCACACACATTGATTTTTTGTGCCTTTGTTTTACCCTCAAAGGGTCCGCCTTTGATCTTGTAGAGGGGTAGGGATTCACCACTCGTATTCCTCACACTCTCTCCTTTCTCTAAACTACACAAAACACACTTAGAACAAATGTTGCACTAGATTAGACCAAGAGACACTCTCACAGCTTCCCTGGGGGCCAATCCAGAAGGCAGGTCACTCACAGCCATAACCAATCTTTTCCACTACAACGACAAATCAACAGAAACCGGAACCAATGGGGGATTGTTAGTCGTTCACTAGACTAATCCTAGGGTTTGGCAGACCTTTTGGGGAGAATAGGATGGGGATTTTTCCAATGGCGGTTGCTTATCTTCGCACGGAATCCTCCCTGGTATTCCAGACTCGCACCCACGCCACTCCTTGCCAGATTTCCATTCCAGTGTTTTAAAGGCACCACACACAATACCGTATTCACAAGCCTGAACCACGTTACAAACGTTCCCTTCCAAATTAGATCCAGTCACCTCAAATCTGGATTCCTCCTTTCATCCTCTCTCTTACACTTCAATGCTCTCACAAGCAAACACAGGAAAGCTGGATATACAATAGATCAATTCCTAAACGTCCACTTGGTGGCTCAAATTAAAGAAAGGATGACAAGATAACAACTACAAGCGCTAGGATGGAATGAGAGGGCAACAAACCTGCCCCTCACTTCAAAACCCAAAACAACCAAAGTCAAAAAGCCACCCGGAAATCCAGGTGACCAATCATAGATTTCTCGAGAAACCCGGAAAAGTGAGATCCTACAAATTTGGAACCCGAGCCCACGCCTGGAAATCCGGATCAGATTCAAAATTCAAATCCTAACTAACTAAATTCTAACTACTTTGCCTTTCATGCCTTCTTTTGACTCCTCCTGCCTTGACTTGATGGTGCTCGAATGGATGTCGTTGGGGTCGCTTTTGGAGTTGCCTTCACCGGAGTTGTCCTTAATGGTGCTCAGGTCTAGATCTTCCGGATTTCCGAAGGTGAGTCTTCTTCCTCCATGTCCTCCTCCTCTTCTTTCTCTTCCGATCCGGTTTGGTACTCCTCTTCCTCAAATTTCTCAATCTGAGTGACCTCCCTCTCGTCTTCTTCTCCTAGAGAGGTGTCATCCAAAACTATGGGGGTTCTCTCCTTCCTCGGTTGAGGTTGCTGCATGTGCTCAAAACCTTCCCAGTGAGTTCGGGCCAGATTCATTAGTCCTCCAATCCGATCCGCCAAGTCACTACGAGTTAGCAACCTGGGTGTCTGAAGGGTTTCCTTCTCAAGAATATAAATTGTCAGAATCGATGGTGAGATGGTAACTTCTGATGGCGCTAACTCTTATGCTTCATTCGGCTGCTTAGTTGGCTCTCATGTTGTCTTCACGCTCCCCCGGATGGTCTTCTCCAGCTGAGTTGAGAAGGGCTCGGTTGAATGTTGGAGAGTCTCCCTAGGGACTTCCGGTCTAATTGGCAGTGGCAGTGATGTCGTCAACTTCACTGGAGTTTCCGTATCAAAGTGGATTTCCGAAAAGTTGGAAAAATCCATGACACGGTCTGGATCAATTCGCTCCAAGAGTTGGCACATCTCCTTCAGCACTGAATCCATCCTTGATAAGAAGTCTACCAAGATCTGGATCACCTTGGATCTGGTGAGATGTCCTTCCTCCACTAGCCGGTTTTGGACTAGAGAGGCCTTAACGACAAGATCCACAGGTCTATCCACTAGACCAGATAGATTCTTGACTAGTTGCAGAGCTTCCTTCTCCTTTTGCTTTGCTATGGCTAACTCCCCTTGTGCCCAACTCAATTGGGCTTGAAGGTCTGTCTTCTCCTTCTCTAGACTTTCAATTTGCTTCTCCTTTCATCCCGCTCTTTCGAATTTGAAAGTTTCTTTATAGCGTCGAGTATGTCCTCTGGCTTGACCTTCAACTCCTCGCTGATCTTCCTGAAAATATCAGCCAGGTTCTCATGGTACTCTTGCGCCTGCAAGACCCAGTTGAATCCGGTTTTGAAGAACCCGAAAATGTCTTCCTCTAGCTCCTCCGAAACCTTCTCCTAGGCAAGGAACTTTCCTCGTGAAGCCAGATTGGTAGATTTCCTTCATCTCCGATCCATGAGTTGCTCCTACTCTTCCGGCTCTTCGTCTTCTTCAAATGTTGGCTATTCCGCCTCCACTTCATCTGTGAGGCTGTAATGGAGGATTGTGGATCTGGTGGTGTACTCTATCATTTTTGCATCACTCAAAAGTTCCACATGATGGTAGAGGTGGAATAGGTATGAACCAATTAGGCTGGTCTTTGCCTTTCCTACATTGGTGGCAAGCTTGGAGACTATTGCTCCAATAACTTTCCCCCAGTTGACCAGTCTACCCTCCATGGCACCAAAAATGGTGTTTTACGGTAACCGCAACCCGGGTAGGCTTTTCCAGATACAAGATTGGGATAAGAAATTCTAGGACTTGCTTCTGCCTCGCATCTAGACAGTTGCTGATGGCATACCCCTCCTTGGAATGGACTGCATTCCTAAATTTTCCTACCACGAACTTATCTGTTCGGGAGGCTAATCCGGATCCCTTTTGGGGGAATCCATATACCTTGGCCCAAACCTCATCAATCTAGGTTCCTGGTCGCCCCCTCACTATCAACTCATACTGATTTGGAGCTCCTACGATGAGCTCCTGAATCATCCGATCATTCTTCACTGTCCATGGCCTCAAGAATAGGCCAACACATCCTATCTCGCTCAAGTCATCTTCTAGCTGCGACCGCTCTCTTAGTCTTTCTGGAATGGTTGGACAGACCATCCGTGCCGTCACTAAGGGTTTCTAGATATCTCCCCCCGCCATCGAAAACTGAAACTAAACTTAGATCTGGTAAAGACAACCAACAAGTAGCTCCTGAATCAATCACTAACTCACCACTCTTTCTCTCAACTATACGAGCACAAAACTGCTGCGGAAGAAAGAGGAAGAAGGAATGGGAGTGACGGGATTAAGTACCCGTCATCCTACCGACCGTTCCAGAAGTGGACCATTTACCTGTAACGGATCCCTAGATTCCTAGACCGGAACTCTAGACTGTAGGTTGTCACTATTTGGGTTTCCGGAATCCAGATCCGTTCTAGATCCTTTTATGGAACACTTGGATCATCTTCTCAGCCTTAATACGATGTTTATGCAAAGAGGATTCTACTTTTGTTTGCTTATTGGAAATTTTGAAAAATTCTATACTATGATAAACTATTTAATACTAACCCAGTGGATTCCAAGTTTCCGTCTCGCGACAATAGTGATCCCAAAGCGGATTTGGAGGGGGCAGTCCATAAAAGGAAGATTTCAATGGGTGGATGTATTGCCAGTCATAGCCCATGCCTTAGAGACATAATCAGCTCCCTCCCTTCCAAATCTATGAGAGGTGTATCTTCACCTTCCTTTGTACCTATTTACCATCGCACAATTTGTGGAAACTACCTTCGATTGAACAACTCGCGATCAACAGCAACAACAGATCCATATATATGCACAATCAATAGATCGCTATCTAGCTTGCCTCCTCGAAGTTGTAAATCTCTTTCCCACAATGGTATTTCACGAAGGGAATGGAAATGACGAAGAGAGGTCGATGAACTAATGAAGATGGGGATGTTTAGTCCTGGCCTTTGTGCAAGTGAGCATCCAAGACCTTCTCGTCGTGAGGATATCTTCAAGGGGTTAGCTAAGGTAAAAGCCTTGGAGGCAGTAAAGAGCTTTTCTTCAAGCAAGATTGATGGTTAGAAGAGTGATTTTTTTTTCTAGAGTTGTTTGCTCTAGTTAAACGTTAGTTACTATTAATAGAATATTCATTTACATACAAAAGGATCCAGTTTTAGCAATATGGAGTGCTTTTGGTGCACATAATTGGTCTCTTCATGTTAATAGGAATACATCCAATCATTAGAGTAATTGAGATTTCATTTCCTATGAAGTGAAATATATATATATATATATATATATATATATACAAGTGACATAAATTGTTATATGTGTATATGGGTTCCAAAGTAAGTTTGCATCCTTCGATGTAAATTGACCCTTTTTCAAAATCTCACATTTTTTTTGGACTCCCATTTGTAATTCCGTTTGTCATTTTCTCATCTCTTTATTATATGAGTCTTTGAATGCTCTAAGTATTCTCAAAATGTAACATAATTTAATTTGGGTGCCTATTTTTAATAAATATTCTCTTCATGTTTTAGTCATTCGCTTGCTTATATTTATCTTTGCCTTCAACAACTTATCTTTGAATCGAAGGGCCCTAAGGTCTAATTATCACCACTTTTTTTCATTTTAATGAATATGGCCTTACTAGGCCTATTGTGTATTTGCTACTATTATACCAAAACTAATTGGGTCTCACAACTCAAGACACATTCAAAATGGCCTAACAAGGAGTGGGACTCCATCCAACCCGTGCCACAAGACACACATCACAAGTGTCCTATGATGCCTTGAAGCTGGTGGTGAAGTTGCATCACCAACTTTGAGTCAATGGGACTCATCAAGGTTTCAAAAGGAAGTGAGGAGTGACACTGCAAGAAAATGGCCAAATATGTGACTGCAAAAGAATGACTCCATGTAAAATGCGACTTCAGTGTGACTGGAGCTCCCTAATTGCACCATCGTGGGTATGTCTATAGCATCCGAGTTAGGGTGCAGTCGTGTTTGTAACTGTAGGATGACCCCGATGACGGGGGGCAGTTTCATCCGCCTAATTCTGTTGACAGTGTCGGAGATTTTCTGATGTGGCAGGTGACGGGTTCCACCGTGGACACGAAGTCGGGAAGGAGTTAGTAGTTGTCATACAGTATAACTTACGGTGACTTTGACGCAACTACAAGATGACTTAAGGGATACTTGGACATGCAACGCAGTTCAAGGACTAAATATCCTTTTTGCAAGCAAGTGAACATGTGTCAATTAGGGGTTGGCAATAATAGAAAATTCGAAGTGAATTTCTTCATGATTTTAGAATCCACCATGTTCTTCTCATCATGGCAAGTATAATTGCTTTGGCGAAAGCTAAATGGAAGGCACTCAGTACTATAGAATTGCATTATAGTGGGTCATGATGATAGGAAACTTGGGGATTTAGGGCCAAGGATACTTCAATACATTTCAAAAATTCCCATAGTTAGAGGGTCACTATACGCATAGTACAAGCAACTTCCAAACCGGGGCCATCTGTATTTTTCCCGTTACCCATAGGCGCCGACGTGGTTGCTTAATGACTTCTACATGTCTCCGGTGCCACTAAGTACTGACTAAGATGTCACTCCAAGGGCAATGTACAGGACATTGACTAGTAGTGCACTACTAAACTACATCACTAGTGCTTCGAGTGTTTAGGGTTCTGTGGAAAGGTTGTGAGGGTCATGTAAGCCATAGCTTTCAAGTGTGAGATGTCTAGACACACAATTGTCGACAATCTCAGAAATCACTGCAACAACAAGTCTTTGTATTCTCAGCGGTATTCTTCTTGGGCCAATAGGTTGTCTTCTACAGACAAATCTATGGCACCAACTAAATTGACTGTATCCACTGGTGCTGGTAGTTGATGGGGAGCACTAAGGCCTACACTCTCTATTGTGGTGCTGATAAACGCATCTGTTGTGTCCAGAACTTCTCGCTTCGCTCGGGCTTCCTTTCGTAAAACAACTTTCCAACCTGGTCTCTCCACAACATCCGAGAAAAAAACCTGGGTGGCCTGGCTAGGAAAGATGAATGGCTCAGCTAAGCGTGAGAGTTTGTGACGGAAGTTCACCACCAGAAATCCAGTGTTGTCTTGAGTGTACGTTGGATGACCTCGGTTGTCATAGGGCTTGACCCACTCACATCGCATGAGAATGATTTTTGTTTGCAATGCTCCGTAATCCAGAAGCAATATGTCTTGCAAAACTCCAACATATGGAATTGTTGCATCCGCTTCATTTTCGGAGGGTAATTCGAATAGTGAAGCTACGCCACTGTTGTAGCTCACCATTCTTGCAGACGTCTCGTCCTCCATGCGGAAGTAGTTACCGAACACTGTCATTCGCGTATACCAAGTTGCCACTTGAGATGGCTTCTTACTTAATAAGAGGCGGTCCATGTCCTCCGGGTTCCTTAGATTCAAGTCGGACTCCTCGACAGAGTTCCGAATCCATTCAGCTAGTGCTGGAATGGACGGATTTGTCCTCTCCTCAATCCTCCACTTCCTGTGAGAAGGTAAACTTTTCAGAATTAGGTGGAATCCCATATTTAATTTCGGAAAGGAAAAACAGAAACGTGCAAGGCGTAAGGGGCCCACGTGATGTGACTAGGCACTGCACATATATACTATTTAGAAGTGACTCAGTACAGTCACTATGGAGTCGTCCAACTGGGGAATGACTTCATCTGACTTTCCACAAATGACTTCATCACATCTTCCACGAAACTACCAGGTCACATTGTGGACATGCTAAACGCAAACATTGCACTGTTATGCAATGGGTGCATCAAGCATAAGTAGCAAGTGCCTTGAAAAGGAAAGGATTTCACTGGATTTTACTCGTAAAAATCCTCCATAATTGCCACATTTGTCAGCACGTACTGGTGTGCTACATCCCGGAGCTCAGGACTCATCACATATTGTTTGCCTGCTCCTTGGAGCACTTCCTCAGCATCACTGTACTCTTCGTCTTCGTTCCATACTCGTCTCGTTGTGGCTTCAAATCTCTGAAAGTACTCTGTTATGAAGCCAAGGCACTCATCTTTCAAGTAGCCCTCCACCATACAAGCTTCGGGGTGTGCCATATTCCGCACGTGGTTCTTCAGCACTTTCATGTATCATTCGACTGGATACATCCACCTTGTGCTCACTGGTCCGCACAAGTCCAGCTCCTTTGCCAGATGACAAGGGAGATGTGTCATTATGTCGAAAAAAGATGGTGGAAATTCAATCTCCAATAGAGCCATGCTCTCTGCAACATCAACTTCTAGTGATGCAAAGTCTGCTGGATTGTAAACTTTGGTGCACAAGCGCCTGAAGACCTTACACATTCGCATCACAGCCATGCGTGGCCCGGGTTGCATTAGCCCTCGTAGTGCTAATGGCAGAACTTGCTGCATTAACACATGGTAATCATGGGACTTGAGGCCACCAAAGTTTTTCTTCTGGATGCACTTGCCAAGGTCAGATGAATAGCCGCTCGGTGTCTTCAAAGACTCAAGGCAGCTTGCAAACTTCTCAAATTCACTATCCGACATAACAAAAGAAGCACGAGGCTTTACCATCTTCCCCGGTTTCCGTGGATTTGGTGTCAACCAAAGGTGCTTCCTAATATTCCGCCGTTGCAAATCTCTCCTCACCTTCACAGTATCTTTCTTCCCTGTAATGGTTTTCAAAAAATTCTTTGCCAAATTCATTTTGTAGTGCATAGCATCCAATGTGTAGCGAATTAGAAGTTTCTGTGGAGCAATTCAACACATTGAGGCTTAGTAGAGAAACTTCAAATTCTCAAAGTAGTGGTTCGTAGGCTTCATCATGTCTAAGCAATAGAACTTCCTTGTCAAAGACGGGACACGATTCTAAGGATATTAAACATTCCAGAACCACGACAACCTCTGACTTCCCTTCTCCGCTTGCAATTGTACTATAGGACGGTTCCAGTCAACCCCCCAATGGGACTAGCCATTCCAAAGTCACTAGGTGTGACTCCGTACATTCTCTGTACTTGGATCCGACTACTGGGGCACTCCACAAGCGCCTAGGAGTCACCCAGAAGTCACTGTTGTGACTAAGGGAATGCAGTGCTTCAACTTACCTTCCAATAGGGCAATCGAAAGAGACTACTTAGTCGCTTGACGCCGTGTAGCTTGGAAGGGTCCCCGGTAGTACCATCTCTATGTCCCGATGCTCTCCAGGCCTCACAATTCATTGCATGTTCTACTTGCTCCTCCACTGTTACTACACGGGGTTTAGGGCGGTTTTCCCTGGCCCTGTTGAAGTGGTCCTTCATTGCATCTGATCTGTAGGGATGATCTTCAGGCAACCATCTTCTGGTCCCCCCATACGTTTGCTTCCCAAGCTCTACAGAATGCTCAGCACCTAGGTCCATACCACACCAAGAACAAGCGGCATATCCTTGGTAGGAGAATCCTCCTACTATGCCATAGCCAAGAAAGTCATGAATAGTCCATAGTAGCATTGCACGCAACTGAAATGATCTACAGGCTACATCTTTTGTCACGTCGTATGCAGGGACTCCCGACCATAACTCCAACAATTCATCAACAAGGGGCTCCAAGTACATGTTGAATGTTTCAGACGTCACTGATTCTTTACCTGGAATCAATAGGGCTAAGAGGACAAAAAACTTTTTGGTTGTCAACCATGGAGGGAGATTGTAATTCAACAACAACACTAGCCACGTGGACCATGATGACCGGTTCTGCTTGAAAGGGTTCACTCCATCTGCTGCCAAAGCAAAGTGAGTGTTGCGTGGATCATTGTCAAAGCTTGGGTCCACATTATTGTGGAAATGCTGCCAAGCTTTCGAGTCACATGGATGCCTAACAAGGCCGTCCCCTCCAGCACGGTTGCTATGGTTCTCAGCATGCCAGACCATCAGCTTAGAGATATTAGGACTCCGGAACATCCTTTGCAGACGTGGAATAATGGGAAAATGACGTAAGACTTTCAATGGGACAGCTCGTCGAGCCTCATCTCTATATCGATGCCCACTACACTTAGGACAACATAAAGCATTCTCATGCTCACCACGAAATAGCACGCATCCCCTCTCGCATGCATGGATGGTGTTATAAGTGAGCCCCAACTTCGCAGTTAGGGTCTTCGCAGCATGATATGTCTTCGGCAATGTATTCTTCTCCGGGAGAAGATGGAGGTGTAAGATGCTGAAAAGCTCATTTGCACAGTGATTGCTGACTCCATGAACTATACAGAGATTCATTAGCAAGATGGTTGCTGCAATTTTGCTCGAACGTGAGCCATCAAATACAGCCCCCAGAGACTCCTCCAATGCCTGGGCAACCATGTCAGTGTCGTCAATGCCTTCATCCATGCCCATGCCATTAGAAAGGGGATCGTCCCTACACTCCTCAACCTCTGCTGTGTCCTCCATGTTAGCTCCAATGAAGTCTTCGTGGATGGAGTCTACTGTGGCAAAAGCCTCGTTCACTTCATGGCGGACTCTGTCGACTGAAGATGTCGGTACATCCACTTGCTCCAACGCCTGGTCAATCATGCTGCGAGTATCAACATGGACATCCAATTCCACCACTTCCTGTGATAGTGGTCCCCAGAATTGTTGCTCCCACTCTTCATCGGAAGAGTCTCGACTGCCAGGACCTCTCCAAATCCGACAATTTGGATGTCTGCCATTTCGAATGAGGTGGTCCTTTACATTACGTATGAGTAACCTCCTCCCTTCACGACATTCCATGCATGGACAGTGCAATCTCTTCAAGTTGTGATGCGAAGCCCTTTGCAACTCCCTACTCCACAGTCGGTCATCTTGGAGTCGTTGCCTATGATTGTCAGTGAGGGGCAATCTAGCAGGTATCATCTCGTTTCAGTTCAGGAATTGCCTTCACCTTGATTTCCTTCGAAGAATATATGTGGAAAAGTCAAGAGATGCCTTCACTCTGGGCTAATTCATCATGGCCGGAAGCTTGTGATTGGAAGTGCAACTAGAATGCAACTGACGCACAACTCCCACAACTTCTAAGCGACTTCAGAATGTCTGTATACTCTCAGTCTTAGATCGAGCGACTTCAGCAATAGAGAAATGTGAAGAAGAAATTGAAGGGGGGTGGGGGTTTGCTTTGTTTCAATTAATTTTTTTTGCATATTCGACTTCACGAGGGTTATGGGGTTCTCACTAAGATGGTATACAATGCATGATTGACCTATAGTGCTGTTGGCGGACTTCTGCATATGCAGAACCACAAATTAGGGGGGATAGTTCCCCTTTTCATTTAATGAGGAATTTTGAACAACGCTGCCAAAGAGAATTTTTTTTTCCTCTGGAGAGATGCAGCCCTGACGTCAGCAGGTACCAATTCTTGCAGTCCTACTCCCGCTAGTGAAGTGGCTACAGGGAGGTTTTGTCCTACTACAGCACGATGCTCATCCAATGCCTGCTTAACCCTATCTACCAAACTCAATTTCTGCTCTGCTGTCCTAAATCCCGAAGGAGTTGCAGGCACATGTAGTGTAGTAGGCTTTGCACACACTATGTAGCCAAGACCATGTCGAAGTTTTCCAGGTGACTCCCTATCCACAAGAGGTACCACGGGCGTCTTCTTGCGCCTTGGGTGGCCACATACATTTGAAGATCCTAGAATAGGTGGAATAATTTTTGGATTCTTTGATGTCTCATGTAATTGCCATCCGTCCTCCGGATCCAGGGTAATCATTCGGGGCCTCTTCGTACGCTGAAGGGGTGCGGCCCTGAGAACTCGCCATTTAGGCATTCTCAGCGAAGGTAGTACCTTCTATAGTCCGTTCTTTATGAAAATCTGATTATTACAGAAAAAACAGATGTTCTGGGCATGCGCACTAAATACCTGTAATATGTCTAGTGCACTGCGCAGCACTACTGTCATTGTTGCCCCATCATTTCTGCAACGTTGCTCTCTTGTACTAGAAGAGTTCACAACAACTTTGACTTTACTGAATTAGTTATGCCTTAGTCGTTTTCCGCAGGCGGTCACTATAGAATGACTTTTGGCAGTGACGAAGAAGTCCCACTGTGCAAACATAGAAAACATGTACACAACGTGAGTGGAAGTGAATTTCACCTCTCGGCTCTTCAGCGTCCGGTTCCCATGATTACTACCCAGGACATTGCTCTTTGAATTCCCACAGAAAACAAAGTCTTGAAGTACTTCATTAATTAGCATGCACTTGTTTTACCAATGACCTGTAAAGGTTTTAGGGTTCAAGGTACATAGATGTCAAGAATGAAAGTATGAAAATAGGTTTAGACGGTGTCTTCGAACACCAAATTCCCCCCAAAAACATAAATTTATACAAGCAAGTGCAAGTGTCAGACATGAGCAAGAGAAAGGACCTCAAGAATAAGTTAAGCCAATTCCTTGACTTTGATTTAGCAGAATGGGATGCTTTGTTTCATAGGTGGATCCCCCGAATTTCAGGGTCCACAAAGGAAGTGTAGGTTTAGACATCCTAAAATCCCTTAGAGCAATAAGGGTCGTAATCTCTACATGTACTTCCTCATGGGCTTCAAGATTTTGGGATAGTGTATATTGGAGTGAATGTGGAGGCCCGGAAATATAGAATCCCAAGAGAAAAAGCACTAGAACTCCACTTCGAAATAGAAAATGCATTATCAAATCTTCTGAGACTTCCCAAACTTGCATTAGGGTTTAGGCCTCAGGGCATCGGGTCAGAATTCACTTGAGGGTGGGTAGGGCCAAAGAAATTTAGCATAATACAAAAAGGAATCCTTCACGATATTGACTCAGTCAGCATGTCTTCAATTCTGGAACTTCTTTGAAGAAGTTCATAAACAATGTCCTCATTTTAAACCACGTCGTGCTTCATTATGACTTCCGGGACCCTTTTCGTACCTAAACCGCTCTAAGTTTCAAACAGAGGTTACGATTCACTTGAATTATACCACAATCTCTTTCATGAAGAAAATGTCACTGCTGATGAAGCCTACAAATCCGCATTGTGGACATCGAAGTTCAGTGAGGACCCTCCCTTAACCGCCCACTTTCTCTAGAAACCAAAAGTCGACAGAAGTTATTCAAGTCGCAATTCTGTCACTATAGGAAACTCAGGACTTCCACGTGACTTACTGTAGTTATATATAAGTTACGTGCAAGTCTTTGGACGTTGATAGTGTCTTCTATCGAAGGAGGCGTGCTGCATGGCGCCGACAGTAATTACTTGCGACCGACGACGGCAATAGGTACAACTATACACATCAGCATTGAAGTCTTGGTCTATGAGTGACCTCTCAATTCCAAATCTGTGGCGGATTGCTAGAGCTCAACATGTCCAATCGTAGACAGCTCATTAGGTTGCGGTTTAGGAAAAAATTAATTGTCAACCGCCAAATTCCGTTAGCCTATTCAAGCCCACTACTTCTTCCGAGATCAAGCTCTTCAGAAATGCTCACCTCCTTCACTGAGCAGAAGGGTGCGCATTTGCTCATTCACCGTTGATGAAGGTAGCTACTACGTCGACTGGAGTCCACCACCGCTTTGCCCTCCAATTACTTCTGTGCTCTTAGATTTGTATCCCGCCTTTTGTTGAAGCTCGGACTTCCGCACACCTTGTAGCAAGGGACGATCCGACTTGCGATCCCCTGTAACGTTGTCCTGTATCGAAGATTCGCCGATGGACAGCCCACCACCAGAGAAGACCGAGTATGAGCTCTTCCGCGACAGGCGTGTGGCAGAAATGAAGAAGGCTTTGGAGCCAGCCCTCCTTGCTCGTAAAGAATTGTGAGTTTCTCCTTCTTGTTGTAGCCTTCTTGTACAGAATTCTGAAGACGTAGTCTCTGAGTCTATCTACAACTTTGCAATGCTGGCGTCGCAACAACAGGCGCTGCTACTATTGGTTGTCTTTCGCATGACTGGAGGAAGATGTCACAAAGTACTCTAAAGTCTAAACAGCCCTCAGTTACTACTTCATGCTACATTCTTTTGTTCACGCAATAGGTACACAATGCACACTGACGTCCAACTTGTGCTCTGTACCGTCGCCGCTAGGGTTTAATGGAGGTTTTGCTTTGGAAAACGCGCCACTTTAATGCATTGGGCACTGTGCAGTTGCTTTGCAATAGTGCTGAAGTTCCTCTCTCGAAGTTATTTCTTCTCAGTGACTCCCTTAGAGTGACACTCCAGTCGTATGGAAGTCGCGTCTCAGACTAGGTAGGTAGCAAGTGCTCTCAAAGCGCCTTGGAAACCCCAGATAGCCACGTGGAACCTCATGGGGGTTTAGGACTGCTTCTTCGCCACATGACTTGCGAGGCGGAACCCTAACTTGGGTCTTTCTTCTTAGCGATGTCGTGTTCGTTGCTCTTCCCTTCTGTTCCACATCTCTCTCTTTCAGTCTTTTTGCTACACATTTTTTTTTCGCAATGGAGTATGCGTGCCTCACGTAGTGAGCGTGCTTTCTCACAGATCGTGCTCTGTGTCGCAGCGATGAAGAGTTAGGAAAGACCCCGACGACAGAGAAACCAGTGATAGAGAAACTAGAGAGGTCGAATAAGCTTCGCAGTCAGAAGGGGAGGGCTGGTTTGCGTAGAAGTTTGAGGCGGCGGGGCCTCCGAGGACAGGGCGGAAGGGGGAAGCGCACTTCATCAATCGGTGGAGCAGAACGCAAAAATTTTGCAGCCATGAGCAACGAGCGTGATTCCTCTTCCGAGGCGACGGAGTCCAATGAAGAGGCCATCGCAGTAGGTATGATGCACTTAGCAATAGCTTGTAATCATGTTCAGCGCCAATCGAATTGCAAGGCAGGTGCCGCAAGTAACACTTGCAGAACGCTCTCTCGCTCCGTGGTTAGGGTTTTAGGCATCAGAGATGGACGCCGTGTAGCAGCTGTCGTGGTCTGTGGAGTTCTTAGCCCTCTCCTTCCTGAAGTCCATGTACCATTCACAATTCGATGCTCGTTGTTTCGTGAGCGTGCCCTTATAATGCATTTTGAATTTTGAGCCATGAAATTTCAATTGGGTCTGTGCTTGCGACATTTCATAGAAATGTTGTTAGGGTTGAAATGCTTGCGTCGTAGGAGGCAGGACATGTCCCCTTCTAGTGGAGTCGTCATTGAATAGAGGCATGTTTACAATTCCTACGTGATTGTCTCATAAGCGCAGACGGACATCTCATCGATTCCAGTGATGAGGAGCTCGAAGAAGACGAGCCATTGGTGGTCCGAAGAACGAAAAAACCCAAACCCGCGTCGGTTTTGAAGTCGCCTGCAAAGGTGAATGCCTGCGGCCCATCCACACAGCAAGCACCACCACCTCCACGGCAATTAGGATCCGGATGGTCTTGGGTGCCCGGGCAGTGGATGCCACAACAAGCAAGCCAAGCACCACCTCCGTGGTCTGCCGGGCCTCCATTGCCTTATCAAAATGTGGTGCAGGCAGGTGATCTACGGGAGCGCCCATCGGACTGCTCTAATCGGAGGAGGAAGCGGACTGCTTTCGAATTCGGCAATCACGAGCAAGCCACAGGCAATGGGAAGCCAAACTTTGTGGAAGTACTTGAGGGTGGCGAGGTGGATGCTGGCTGCGAGGGAAAAAATGCCTGGGACCTAGCTGTACAAAATCTCGTCCCCAAAATTCTCGACATGAGCATCGTGGATTGGTCGCAACACAAGCCGCATACGTTGAAGAAGTTGAGGGAAGTTCTTGACAATGAGTTTGAGTATATCGGCGGAACTCTGAGCATGTCTGGGTTCCGATCAACTGTGACAAGGTACATGAAATCAGAGAGATCTCGTCTGAAAGTTCGGTGGCTGTCCGGCAAAGATACCCCACCTGTACACATAGACCCCGAGCAATGGAAACGCCTCATTGCGTATTGGCAAACGGATGCGCAAAAGTTGAAGTCCAGAAAAATGGCTGTCGCCCGTCAAAGTGTCAAGAGTTACAGTGGAGTGGGGAGGAAAGGGAGAGCAGGAGTGGAAGCTTCATTGGTGAGCAGATTCTTTCATTACCATGTTCCTGGATCTTCTGAAATTGTGTTCAAGTATACACCTTCTTGGGCCTGTCATGTATTATATATTTGTGGATTGCACGTGATGTCGCTCTGATGGTAAGGTTGTAGAGAGAAGGCAGGTCAACGAGCCCTGGGATCACCGACCTCGCTGACGGAATGCGGAGCATTGGAGCAGCCGTAGTACCAGCAAACATGGTACATTTCTCACGTACAACAACATCTTCCGTCTTAGCAAGCCTGACAGAGGTGTTCCTACTGTAGCTCCATGTTTTCCTGCCGTCATTTTATATGTCCATAGTGCTTAGTTGTTTTCCAAGACTACAGTAGAATCTCCTTGTTTCGTATGCCGTAGGTGTACAGAGTTCACGGTTCCTTTAATTTTAGTTTAATTTAGTACTTGTGTAGAAGTTATATTGAATAGGTGCGCATCCAGTGGTCTGGTCGGCCCATGACTTCTCTAAAGTCACAGCGCAGTCGTCCGTGAGTCGTTTCTAAATCACCACGTCAGAAGTAGTAACTGAGTAGGTACTTCACTGTGACTCTACAACACTTCATCGTCACTGAGCACTACACGTTGTCTGCTTCTGGGGAACCAGGGCGGGAGTGCAGGATCAATGGCTTTGCTTCTGGAGATGGACGCATTGAAGAAGGACGTCGACTCAAAGTTCGGCCACATCATGGCGACCTCAGCAGCTCACTCGGAAGCCATACAAGACCTGCGGTCAATGTTTCGGGACTTCATGGGGAAGTCGAAGCCCTTCTCTGGCGAGAGTCCATCTAGGACTCAGTCAGCGCTGGAGAACCAAGAATCCCGTGGCTTGAATGGTGGTGACGTCGCCAGAGCGCTTCCAAATTCCCGGAACAAGGTTCGACCAGTGGATGCCCTTCTTCGAAAGACACGAGGCGCACTTCCTGAGAAGTAGACGCCTATTGGGGAGGGCACGCGGCGTGAGGAAGACATCACAGCCACTGCTGAGGAAGTGACTTTGTCTTCGGACATGGATGTTAGTCTGAAGGACACTCCAGCAATCAATTCAATCGGTTTCCGTCCAGAGTGGAAGGTTGAAGGAAGAAGAAGCCCTGATGCGACGACTGGAGCGCACAATGCAGACACCCCCCTAGTAACGACTCCCGACAGTGGGGGACCTTACGGCATCACCGAAACTGCGCAAACTCCAGAGTCCGTGACCACCGATTCCCCAGAATCAGCGAAGCACCTGGAGGACATGAGCACTGGTACCAAGGTTGAAAACAAGGCAGCAGTCACAAGTGCTACTGCCACAGCCCCTGCTAGTGATAGCCCGGCGCTTGCAGCCCCTAAAAAAGACCCTCTACCTTCCGCCTTGGACGTCGTAGAAGCAGTGGGAGTGACTGTTGGAACTTCGGTACCGCAGGTGGACTTGGAACCGCCGGGAGTTGCGGAACCCCCGGTGGCGGAGTTGACCCAGAAGAAGGGGAAGAAAGCGCCGAAGTCTCCGAGCAAGGTAAAAGCCCCCTCCAACGTCCTTCAACGTACGTCAACGGAGGTGAGGCCTACCTTGTCAATGCGTTCCCTCATCTACAACCGTCTGTGTGGGACCCCAAAATTATTAGTTTTTAATGTTCATGGCAGTCTTTTGGATTGCAATTTCCTTGGTGGAAACAATCCCAATACTAGAATCCGGGGCACCACAAAAATAGGGCTGAGGAAAATCTTCATGAGGCCCTGGTTGAAAGCTTTTCTGTCCAGATGTTTTAGCCAGTTTGAGGTAGCATTCTGGGGCAGAATGAGTGCTTCATACATGGATGATGTTGTCCCGACTATGCTTGCCGGTCTTGCAGGTCCTTTCGAAGCAATTCCCTTGTTCTGTTGGTCCGGTAAGCATTGTGAGGGACAAGAGGGTGAAGAAGGTACTGGAGTACATGGTGGGAAGAACTTGACAAAGGTCTATGAAACATGGCCTAGGTTTAGCGCATTGAACACTATAATTATAGATAGCAAAGTCGATAGGGTTGCGTGCAATCCGGATGCAAACGTCCTCATCATTGTTCCTTTTTACGTGAAGTGGCTGCGCACCCTAGCTGACGACAAAGACTACTTGAAGTACTATCTATGGCCGCTGCTTCAGGCGCTACAGCAATGTCCAGACGTCCTTGCTTTCCGTGCGAAGTATCCCAGAATTGTAACCGAGTCTATTGCACAAATGCTTCAGAAACGGCGCACTGGCTCACCTTATGAATTCCTTGATATTGTGGAAGGTGAGGGGGCTGGTACACCACATTTCAACATGTCCATGTGCTCTCCCTCACCTTCAGCTGAACTACATATCTAATGGAATGTATGTGTCTGCAGGGAAAAACGTAGAAGAGGGAGACAAGGAGCAAGCAAGCGTTGACCGCGGACAAGAGAAAAGACGCTCCCACGAAGAAGGTAAGCAATAGGGTGCATTCACATTCAATTGCTTCCGTGCTCATGTAGTACTATGAAGTCTTGCTGTAGTCATTTAGAAGTCGAGATGGAGTGCGCTATAAGCCAATGCCCACTGGAGGTGAGGTACGTGTTGGGTCAAAGTTGTTTCTCAATCGTGCGTTGCACAGACTGCAATAGGCATGCTGCATTGAAATGACTGCCGTAGTGTTGCACACCACCGCATCATAGACATCATCATCCTAAGTGCCATGGCCGAAGTTAGAGCGCTCCATTTCAGGGAGAATGTGGTAGAGTATGAGAAATTCAATGCAGTCTTGCAAGTCTCACAAAATTTCGGAGTTCATAGGGATTTTTGGTGTAATAGATGTTGAGGAGGTCGTTGTCTTAGCAATGAACTTTCATATGAAGCGTAGAAATGAAATGTAAAGAAGACGTTGAAAATCTTGTCGATTCATGACTCTTTTTGCCCTAGAACTTAGCGGAAATTTCAATTAACACATAGAGATCTCGTGATCTTCAATTTCTAAAATTTCTACTCTTTACTTCCTCATCCATGTTCATGGAAGTGCAGGCGTGAAGTTGTGTGGAAGTTCGTTCATAGTCCCTTCCGGACATGACTCATGCCTCAGTCATTGGGAAGTTCTGCAAAAGTTAAGTGGTTGGTATTTTGGGGAAATTGTGCATTGGTTCCTTACCTTGAGGTAAATGTCTTGTATTTTGCAGTTCAAACTCGGTGACGAAGTTTTCCTAATTAATCCGCGATCGGTGCGGCAGAAACTAGCCAAGGGGACCATCAGTGGAGTGCCAGGGGAACATAAATACCACTTTGAGGACATACCAGAGGGGTGGTGGAAGGTGGACGTCCGCACCATTCTTCATGAGGGGGTGGCGCTCATGTACCCCAATGAAAAAGGAGATCAACACAACATTGAGGATGTAAAAGGTTCTTCCGCAATGTGGGTGGAGAAGTACTTGAAGTTGTGCAGTTGATGGTGTATTCCTTATGTGGCTCACGTAGAGGAGTTAGGGTGCGCTTTAGGTGTTGCAGGTCACGGGCAACATTATGATGGAGTTGGACGATTTCTAGATGTGCAGGACATCTCTCCACTGCAATACCAAGACAACATTTGCTTTTGATCTCCTATTTTTGTGCATGATCTTTTTTATTGCACGTTAGAAGTCTTTCATGTGGTTTTGCATTTCATTAGCAAAGCGCCAGCGTTATTCTAGCCTTCGGTGCCTGTTGTAATATTGTATTGTAATCCACTTGGGCACACATTTTTCTGTAGCAAGTGACTACAACACAACACAGAGGATAGTGACGTGCATCTCAATTTCATGACCATGACTGAACTTGGAACTCCAAGATAACTAGAATGTCACTCTGAAATGACTCCTGCATGACTAGCTATGAACCCTAAACTAGACCCCCTAACCTAGCATTACTCACAGATGACTTCCAAATGACTGGGCTCCGTGCACTGCCACGTTAGCGTGACCCCCTCCGTGACCAACTTCACCATAACTCTGACATGACTGCTGACGTGTCAGTCCACGTCGGCAATATGACTCAGCATGTTGTGACTCCAGAGTGACTAGTAAACGACAGGCTTCCAACCACCTTGCGGCAAATGAGCAACTACCATGTCCCCTATATCAGGGCGTGTGCCTAACACATGCCCTTTCCACCTCATCGTCCACATGTACTAGTCTTAGTCAATATATCATCCATCATACATCCAAGGTAGAACTGGATGGTGTTAATACGTTTGCAATCATTTACATAAACGACTAAACAACAATGACTCCAGAGTTGTGAAGTCATTTCTGAGTCGAATGACTCCAAAACGACTGCATTGCAGTCATTCTTTTGCAGTCACATATTTGGCCATTTTCTTGTAGTGTGAGACCAACCTTTCCTATAGTATGTGAATGCCAATTTACCTACCCTCGATAAATCACGAACACAACCAGGTTCTAGGATTTGGCTAAGTGAATCCTACCTTTAGGTGTATAAGTGTGGTCCATTGTGCCTTCCAAGCAATGGATCTCTTTACTAAGTGCCTAAGTGATTCCAAATTTGCAAGATTCCTTTAATCTACTTGCAATGTTTTGGCCGACTAAATGGATGGCCTATTGTATGTTTTGGATGAAACCTATGTTAGGGCAAAACTAACCTATGGAGCCTCTAGTTCATCCTTTCCCATTTCCAAAAACCTAAAACTCGACCCTATTAGACCTTCCTAGCCAAAGTTATGAGTGGATGAAGTTTGAACGCTATTCGGTTCTTCAAACTTCATTCATTGACTGCACCTAGTTCCCTAATTCACAAAGATTCGAAATTTTTAGGAGTAGGACAAAAGATTTTTTCCTATCTAGATTTGGATCTTGGCTCTAATTGGAGATTTCCACGAAATTCTCATCTAAGCCATACCTAAACTTCATCCGCTAAGTTCTCCTAACCTCTAATTCAAAATTAACTTTTCTCTTCAGCCATGGACCCTAAGTAATAGCCTCCTCCTAATCTCCTTAATTTGTTGTCAAGTCCTAGGACTAACTATTCTTCATTCAACTCAATCCTAACCTTCATCCAATGATAATTTCTTTATTTTTGACTCGATTTGGGCATGCCTTAGGGTTTTGGAAAGTTATGGCATTCCTCTTTAAGTTTCTATGCTAAGACTTGACCTATAGTCCTAAGGGTCTGACCTAGAGGTATGCTTGAGCCAAAGTTACTAATCACTAATTAAGGACCTTGGAAAAGTTGGGAAGGGTTGGTCTCATACCTTAGAACTTGAATCGTTGACCACGCCCATTGGAAGCTCTCCCTCCTCCGCTATGAATTCCCGTGCCATGATACAACGAACCACTGTCATAATCATAAAATAGTCTAATACAAAAGTTTGTTCGTGGGTTTGTCCTATTTCTTTCCCTCTCTCTCTTTCTCTTTCCGCCTTTCTCCTCCTACATATTATGGTGGCCCAACTACCCTTGGTTCTACTTATGAGGCAAATCTTAAGGACGTGTCACACCATCCTCCAAAGTTGAGCTACCTCTTATGTCCTACGTCTTACGTTTAATCTCATGTAAATCACCTAATTTTAATCTAAAGGCCCTAATGATACTAGGGGGATTCTCTTCCTATCCTATCTTCTTCCACTTCCTCCCTTCAAATGGTCTCTTCTCTCTAGTTACTCCATCATTTGCTTCCTTAATTCTTGATGTGTTTTGTGGAGAAGGGTAGTTGGCTTCCCTACTCCAAGGTTGATTGTGAGGTGACTGTGAATCTTTATGGGTCCCTTTTTTCTCCCTCCTCCTCTTACCTTTGCTCCAACTACTAGACTTCAACTCCCCAGCCCCTAATCCGTGTTCCAACCACTGGACCTTAGCCCCTCGACCCTTGCTCTCTCCCCGACCTAGCTTCTTTCCTCTCTCTACCTCGGCCTCTTCTTGCTCCCTGCCCCAGCACTTATCCCAAGACTCAATGCTGATTCACAGCCTAGCCCCGTCCCCCCCCCCCCTTTTCTCTGCCCCAATACTTGACACTTATTTGATAGCCCGGACCTAACCCCTACTCTCTTCCCACCCTAACTTCTTCCCTCTTCCTAACGTGGTACTTACCTCAAGACCTAGTACTTTGCCTAACAACCCAGACCCGACCTATGCTCACTCTCTGACCGCAATACCCGTCACTTGCTTGATGGACCAACCCCGACCTCGGCTCTCTCCCTAACCTTCTTCTCTCTCTACCCAACCTCTTCTCTTTCCCTACCCGATACTTGACACTAGTTGAGGGTTTTGGCTAAACTAACTGGGGGTTTTGGTTGAACAAACTAGAGGTTTTGATTGAACAGACTAGGGGGGCTCGCTTTACTTCCTCTACCCTTTTTGTCTTATCTCTGCTTAATCCTAGGCTAATCCTTACCTAACGCATAAAGGGAAAGAAAGGGAGACTCTTAGGGGATGGTAGCATAGCTAGTCACAAGTATGCAATTATCCTATTGTCTCTTGGACCCTATCAGTTCTAACTTCTATGTTCTTTTTAGGGGCTAAACTTTCTTTCGTTCCCAATACATTTTGGGAACTAAACTTTGTAGAGGAAGGGACCACCGAGACTCATGGTTCTCCCGTAGGGTGGTTTTAACATACTACTAAGAGTTTGGACCCCACGGGGGTTCAAAGCTTTGTCTTCAATCCCTTTCTTAACACACTACTAAGACCTTTGGCCCCAAGGGAGATCTAAGCTTTGACATGGTTCCCTCTTTTAATACACCACTAAGACCTCTCACCCCAAGGGGATTCAAAGCTTTGCTGTCATAGCAGGACCCACTTAACCTTTATTCTTTCTTGACCCCCTCCAAAGAACACTACATTAGTATTTGGGGAACTAAAAAGAGACTTTGACACTCCAAGGGTTAGCTACACAGGATTAGTATCATGAAAGACTTAAACTAAAGGCCCCCCAAAGTGGCATCGCGAGTCATACGGGGGGTTGCTCTAGGGTTAGTACAATGATAAAACAAGGAGAGTCACAAAAAGGTCCCTCAGAGCTAAATACACACAACTTCTAGTAACATGGTAGGGTAAAAAAGCCTTTAAGCTCAAGCTTAGGAGAGTTAGTACTACACACACTCAAGATGCAAGGGATCCACAAAGACCTCACAAGCTCAAAAAACAACAACAGCCAAAAGTGCCCCAAAAACACCATTGTAAGGTTTGTGGCTAAAAACGCCACAATTCCAACATAAATTGGATCCAAAGGACCCAATTACACAAAAAAGGGGGTGGTGAGAAAGGAGAAGGGGTGCCCTTTTATACTCTTTCATGGGCACCTAACTCCTCTTGTTCATCTAAGTTAACCTTATCTTTTCAAATTTTCATCCTCATCCTCAAAGTTTTCATCCTATGTTGGCTCGCTAAGCTAACTTTTGGAGATTAACTCTGAATCACAAATGGATTGTGTGATAGGCTTTAGAAGGCCAATTTTAGTTGAAAGGTATCCCCTCCCCCCTTTCTACCTTCTAAATCGCAACAAAACCTAGCACTAGCTTAATGCCTAAATTGGGAAAAATGCCAACTTTTGGAGTTTGACTTTTCTAGAAAAAGTAAGTAGCCTAGGCTCCTAAGTAGATGTGGGGGAGTGAGAAAAGACCTATCTTGGCCCCCATTCCGCTTTTGTATGCTCTTGCTCTGTTGGTCAATTCCGTCGTGGACTTTAAATTCTATTAATTATCCAGGAATTTTACAGGTTCGGGTACTTCTAACTATTGGAACATCTTGAAACTTGTCGAGGTAGCTTATTAACATATAAAAAAGTTACAATAATTTTTAGTGGGATTTTACCACCACCTAGGAAATTTCTAGGAATTTTCCATCGCTAGTTTGGATGGTTGATCGTCCCGAAAGGCATCCTCTAACTATCCGAAAATTCGGAAACTTTTCGTGAGAATTCCCATGGGATCCCACGACAAATGTGTAGGCTCATACTTTTACTCTCCAAATCGGCCTAGGGGGGAAATCCATCCCCTCGTTTAATTATTGGTGGTCAAAGAATCTTTCACATTGGAGGGAATCTTGGCAAACCAACTTCGCCATTGGTTCTCGAGCATGGTTTTAACCCTATGTCACCCTCCTTAAACCTGAGATTCCTCCACGGTCTTGTCTTGGTATTTGTAACATCTACAAGTCAACAATTGGGGTTCCTCTATTTCGTCGATGATATGGAGAAACTGGAACCTATCTCCGGAAACTAACTCCTATGCCTCACCAAGGTTCCCTCAACCAATTCTAGCCTAGAGATGTCCCTTCTATATGGGGGTTTGAGCCTAATATGCCCATCACTTGCATGTGATTAATTTGCCACGATTAGTTGGGTTCTAACCTAATTACATTTTGTAGTGGTGTCATTCTAGCTATAATATTCTAAAATTAGACCAAATACTATATTGGTATGTGACACACCTATTTTGGTTCTACACTCTTTTTTGGCCTTTTCGTATATAAAATTGCATTTAAAATTAAAAAATACGAAAAAAAAATAAAAAAAAGAGTGAGCTCCTAGTGATGAATTAGGGGCTCACATAGTACTCTCCCTGATATTTGGTAGACCCTTCCATGTAGGGCGAAGGAACTTCCCAAACCTTCTTGGGTTTTGGAAGACCACCCATTTCCAACCAAAATCGACAAGTTAAAACCCTATTTGGACTCTTGAACTTCAAATGGCATAACTTTATGGTTAGGGCTCCAAATTCCACACGCAATCTCATTTCAGATATTTACGCGACAAGTAGATGCCAATTGACTATTCACTTGTTCCATTTGGACAAATTCTCACAAAGTTATGGCCCTCCAAAGATTCAAGTTCATTGGAAGCTGCATGATGTCTTCACCATAGCCCTTCTCTTGGCCATAACTTTAGGCTCATAGCTTAGAAACTTGTAATGCCTGACATTTTAGCTTCCTAGTCTTCATAGCTTTCCAATGATTTGCTACATGCCATAATTCCTTGAGTGATTCCTTAGCAATCCCTCACTCCTAGCCCTTAAGTGGCGTGGCGTCATAGGGATACCTCCAACTTTGAAAGGGCATAACTTCTAACTGACTAGTCCAAATCATCATTCTTTGGACGATTAGAAGCATCTTCTCAAGAGCTTTCTAAATATGTGTAACATGGTACCATTGTCTTCTAATTTAGGTTGCTATTGTGCCTTGTTTGCTCAAAAGTATCTTGTTTTTCCCTTCTTAGACTATTGCAATGCTTGGGAAGTCACCCTCAAGGTCCTCCTTGTTGACTAATTCACTTCAGGCACCCCAAGGAGATAGAGGCGTAATAGTTCTAAGGTGTGATATATCCTATTAGAAAGGTATTTTTAAGACCTTTCAAATGGTATATTACATGCTCCAAAATTTTATAAATTGAAGTCGAAAATGGCGAAAGAAGTTGATTACAAGAGCTTAATGAGTGTTCACCCAGAGGTTTGCCTGTCCATGCATCTGAGAGGCAGATGGAAGGGCAGATGTTCACTATGCCTTAGCAATTAACTTTTTTTTGCCATTTTCAGTTAGAGTTTTGGTGTGTGTGATATACTATTGGAAATGTATTTTTAAACCTTTCCAATGGTATATTATGTGCCCCAAAATTCTAAAAATTAAAGTTGGAAATAGAAAAAGAAGTTAAATGCTAGAGCTCAGTAGGCAATCATCCGACTCTCCACCTGTCTGCACATTCCATAGGTGGATGGCTAGATGGGTGGATATCCACTATGCCCTAGCAATCGACTTCTTTCGCCATTTCCAATCATAATTTTTGGAGTTTTGAGGTGTGTGATATACCATTGGAAAGGTAATTTTTAAGACCTTTCCAATGGTATATTACACTCCACAAATTTCCAAAAATTAAAGTAAAAAATGCCAAAAGAAGTTAACTCCTAGTGCATAGTGAGTGTGTCATGCCTCTATCTCCTTGGGGTACTCGAAGTGCCTTAGTGAGCAAGAGGGACCTTGGGGTGACTTCCCAAGCCTTGCAATAGGTTAAGAAGGGAGAAATGAGAGACTCCCGAGAAAACATGGCACAATAACGCTTTGATTAGGAAGAGAATAGTAGCATGTCATACATTCTTACAAAGCTCTTAAGAATACGCTTCTAACCGTCCAAAGAACACATGATTTGGAGTGGTAGGCTAGAAGTTATGGCGATTCAAAGTTGGAGTATTCTAGTGGTGCTTGGACACTCAAAGGCTAGGTGTGAGGGGTTCCTAAAGAATCACTCAACAAAGCATGGCATGTAGCATATCATTGGAAATCTGCAAAGACAAGGAAGCTAGAATGCCAAGAACTACGAGGTTTTAAGATATGAGCCAAAAGTTATGGCCAAGAGAAGGGTCATGGTGAAGGCGTGATGCTACTCCCAATGAACCCGAATCTTTGGAGGGTCATAACTTTGTGATAACCTGTCCAAATGGGACAACAAAGTAGTCCATTGGCATCTACTTGTCGCATAGATATCGAGAATGGTCTTGTATGTGGGATTTGAAGAGTTGAACGCAAAGTTACATTGTTTGAAAGTTCGGGAGTCCAAACGGAGGTAGAACTTGGGGATTTCGGTTGGAAATGGGTGGTCTTCCAAAACCCAAGGGGATTTGGGAAGTCCCTTTGATCCACAAGGGGGGGTCTACCAAAGATTACAAAGAGTACTATAGGAGGGGTTGGTCTCCCTCTTCCCTCCTTCTTAGAGCCTTAGTGAGTCTCAGTGACTCATGGGTGGTGATGTAACTTCACCACCGGCTTCAAGGCTCTTTGGGACACTTGTATGTGTGTGTCCCGAGGCACCGGTTGGTTGGAGTCCCACTCTTTCCTAGGCCTTTGACAATGTATCCTGAGTTATGAGTCCCAATTAGTATTGGTGTGAGAGTAGCAAATAAACAACCGGCCTAGTATAAAGTAGGGTGACAACCAAGGGCGGTTAGGACCTTAGTGAGTAGTGCCACCGTGAGTCCTAGCACAATAAGATGGAAGTTCTATCTCATGTCACCAAGTGACATGCCAAGTGTCACAAGTGGAGTGCAAGTTAGAAGTCTTGGGTACTAGGACTTAGTAATGTGAGCTGGAAATGAGAACTAATGCTGTGAGTGTGTGGCATGTGCAGTGTTAGTTAGTTTGGGCCTAAGTGATACCAGAATTGGAGCATAGAGAGCCCTGGAAGCTATAAAGGACTCTTGAGGTCTGTTTGGAGCTATAAGGTGTTACTAGGGCCATGACAGTGAGTGTCCACCTATTCGCCCTCTCATATGCCTATTCATCTAGTTGTCCGTTTGTCCTACTTCATGTATGCTTGTTCGCCAAGTTATTTGCTTATCCACTAAATCTTCCACTCGTCCTCGCACTTCAGCACTTGTGAGTTCTACCTTGAAGCGATCTATAAATAATCTCTCAAATCTTGGCCATTGTATCTGGTAGACATGAGATAGTCCACCTCATCCAAGCCTTTCAATCAAGTGGATAGAGTGGACAACAAATGAATTGACGGATCTACTACTAGTACAATTAACATTTTTTGCAATTTTTGAATGCAATTCATATAGTTCTAGGGCGTGTAATATACCATTTTGAAAATTTTCTTTTGAAATTTTGTTATAGCATCTGAAATCCAATATTGAATATGATTTTTCTATTTTTGATTTCATGCAATAGTGTCCATTGCAATGTTCACCTTTTGAAGTGCTTAAGACTCTTAGAAATGAGCTTTAAATACATAAAATCTTGGAGACAAAATTACATTAGAGATTCCTTTAGAAAAAAGGTTGAATAGAATTTACGGAGCCATAAATTGATTGGCCAAGGACATAGTGGCGAATGGACTCGCAAAGTTTTAAACAAGCAAGTAGATGAATCCGCGGATGGTCTAGAGGACAAGTTGGCAAACAGACTAGTGGAGTTGCAGACAGGCAAGCAGATAAACTCACAAACAAACTTGCGGACACACAGACAAAGTTGCAGACGAGTGTGGTCAGCGTGGACAACTACTAGAGGACTGGTACATAAAATTATCCTATGGTAAGAAATTATAAAACCAAATGTCACAGGACGTCCTAAGGGATAGCATTCATGGACACTAGACATCCGAATGTCTTATCAACCTTGAAGACCAGGAACAAGACCATGTACTTTATTCTAACAACTACTTGATATTTGTATATAACCTCTTATACTCACTCCATTAAGGACCATCATCCGAGGTCTATATAGAACTTGAACTATAGGAACGTAGAATGACCTTCTAAGTAATCTCTAGTAGTGTCTAAGTATCTTTGTACAAATCTCTTAAAATTAGGAACCTCCTTGATGAGATGAGGAATTACGAGGTGCGTTTTACAATCCATAAAGGATTTCTTGAGCCTCAAAAGTATTCAGTTGTTATTTGTCTTCAACATGGTTTTCTACCAACCAAAAAGAGCATTAATGTCTTCGTAAGTGAGTCCAACAATAAAGAAGTTGATGTATACCTTGCAAAAAGTCACTTTGTATTCAAGTAAAAAACAAAGAATAAAACCCCATCGGTTCTTGTGGTCCCTTGATACATTGTCAAGCAACAAATTCAATATAGGTGGTAGAGGTTGAGTTGGGACCGATTCCTGAAGAGGAAAGAAGGCATATAAGCAAATTTCTTAACTCTCCAGCAATGCCTTTGTTAATGTGGATCAGGGTTGTCCGAGACATACTTCGGCGGCAAAATCGCATCCAAAATTAGACGTCTAGATGCCCGAACGTCCAGTTTAAGTGGACGCAGTCGAACGTTGCTTAGCCACCATCCACAGGGGGGCTTGACGAGGCGGACGGGGCAGACAGGCAAACGGGCAAACGGGGGGGACGAGCAGATGGCAAATGGGGCAGACGGCGGACGGCAGACCTATTGGACAAGAGGGTAGATAGCCACCTTCTCTCGCCATTTCCGGATTCGTTTCTTGGAATTTTTGGGCGTGTAATATACCGTTGGAAAGGTCTTCTAAATATCTTTCCAATGGTATATTACACGACCCCAAAATCAAAAAACTCAAATTGAAAATGGCGATTGAAAATGGCTGTCCGCCCATTTTTCTTACAGGGTGACCATCCGAGCAGACGGCGGATGGGCGGACGGCCGACCTATTGGGCGAGAGGGCGGACAACCATCTTCTCTCGCCATTTTCGGATTCATTTTTCTGAAATTTTGGGCATGTAATATACCATTCGAAAGGTCTTCCAAATACCTTTCCAATGGTATATTACACATCCCCAAACTCGTAAAACTCAAATCACAAATGGCGATTGAAAATGGCTATCCTCCCATTTTTCTTAGAGGGTGGCCATCCGCCCATCCACCTCCTCAACAATATATTGGATTTCCAAAAATGTAAATGAACCTCTAAAGACTAGTATTTAATACTACAAGCATCCAATGTAATATTAATGACTAAAAAGATCATTTAAGTTAATGTCTTACTCATTCAAAGTGCCATTCTAAACCCTAAATCCTAAACCCTAAACTCTATATTGTAAATTTTATATGAATTACTATAAGCTTTGGTGCATTGTATACATTATTTTTGATCTTCCATCACTTTTGCATGTGACTATTAAAATGTACTACAAAAATAAACCTAGCGGACTTATTTATTTATAGTAATTATTACTAATGGTTTTTTAATTTTTATGGTGTGCGGCATAAATGTTGTGTACCACTATACAAATGTGTAGTGTGCAAGTAAAAATTATATAGTTGTCTTCTAACTTTAATATAATAAAGTGCAATCTAGTAAAATAAAACCATATATTTTGAAAGTACCTATTTGACATGGTGACATTATACAAGTTTCTGAAATATAACATTCTATTTGTTTTTTATATGTCATTATTAGATGCACTTACAATATTACATTTTGAACTTGAGCTACATAAAAATACATAAAAATAGCAAAGCTTATAGCACCAAAGCTTATAGCATGGTTGTTCGGCCGAACAACTCAACAACACGACAAACACAACATCCAACATGCCTAGTAGACCCCCTTGTTTGTCTAATAAAGTCAACTTTAAGGTTGACTTTCAAATAAAGCACTTTCTATTTCCAATCTTAACATATTTGAGTTTCATTTTATTGAAGTGTCTCAATTTAATAATCACTTATTACATTCTAAATTATGGATCATAAATAAAGGGAGATTTCAAATTGTCTCTGTTGCTAGGATAAAGCCTTATGCGACAAAATTGTTTAATGTATGCGACACTCGTCTTATACAACATGTGACATCAAATGAACAACTTCACACTCAAACCCCAGAATGCGTTCGACAGAACAACTCTGACTTATAATAATTCACGTAAAATTTACAATATAGAGCCTAGGGTTTCAAGTTTCGGGTTTAGAATGGCACTTTGAATGAGTAGGACATTAACTTAAATGATCTTTTTAGTCATTAATATTACATTGGATGCTTGTAGTATTGAATACTAATCTTTAGAGGTTCATTTACATTTTGGGGAATCCAATATATTGTTGAGGAGGCGGATGGGTGGACGGCCACCTTGTAAGAAAAATGGGCGGACAACCATTTTGAATTGCCATTTGCGATTTGAGTTTTTCGAGTTTGGCAATGTGTAATATACCATTTGAAAGGTATTTGGAAGACCTTTCCAACAGTATATAACATGCCCAAAAATTCAGAAAAACGAATCCGAAAATGGCAAGAAAAGGTGGTTGTCTGCCCTCTCACCCAACAGGTTGGCCGTCCGCCTGGCAGGCGGCCACCCTCTAAGAAAAATGGGAGGACATCCATTTTCAATCGCTATTTGCGATTTGAGTTTTTTGAGTTTGGGGGCGTGTAATATACCATTGGAAAGGTATTTGGAAGACCTTTCGAATGGTATGTTACACGCTCAAAAATTCAAAAAAACAAATCCAAAAATGGTGAGACAAGGTGGTTGTCCGCCCTCTTGCCCAACAAGTTGGTCATTTGCCCATCCGTCATCCGCCTGGCGGCCCTTCCGCTTGGCAAACGGCTTGGCGGGCGGATGGGCGAACAGCCACCTTGTAAGAAAAATGGGTGGACAACCATCTTCAATCGACATTTGCGATTTGAGTTTTTTGAGTTTGGGGGCATGTAATATATCATTAGAAAGGTATTTAGAAGAACTTTCAAACGGTATATTACACGCCCAAAAATTCCTAAAAACGAATCTGGAAATGGCGAGAGAAGATGGTTGTCAACCCTCTCACTCAACAGGTCGGCTGTCCGCCCATCCACCATCCGCCATTCTGCCTTCCACCCATCCAATGTTCTCCATTCTGCCTTTCGCCTATCGGCCGTCTGCCCCGTCCACCTACCGAGTAGACGGTGTGCGACTCTGAGGTTCTATGTCCCCGGACATCCACGAAGCGGTGGACGCGGATGTTGGACATCCGTCCGAATGTTTGTTCAACCTTGATGTGGATTGCCCCACCATGACAAAAAAAGCTAGCTCAATGAATACTTATGGAGGTTTTTGAGATCATGCAACAATTTTGCAATGGACCCAATATATGGTATGATTTGAGTTTGTTGAGAAAATGTCTAGGCCGTAGTACAAATACCAAATGTGGTCATGACTATGAACAATCATACTTATAACAATGACATGAAGTTTCATAAAAGAATCTATTGCTTTCGTCTTGTGAAAGTAGTATGGAGAAGTAGTCTTGAAGTGATCCATTTTATCATGGATGATGGTTAGCATCTCCTCAAGAAATTTCTCAAAAATATGTTGATTTGAATAAAAGAGTTTTCTATAGGCTCTTTGTCCGACAATGTGAATATTCAATATTTTGGCCCACTTGTCATGTGCACTAGAGAACAAAGTGTAGGTGCTCCTAAATTTTTTGTACATTTTGTACACACCACACTAAGCAAAACTCTCTATACATGCCTTTTAAGCGAATTTTGGAAAAGAAGCACACCAAATATTGCTTTAGCCATTTGAGGAAACCAGTTGCAAATTAAAAATCACACACTAGAAGAAAAATATATCCACCATAACCATCTAAAATGCAACTTCGTATCCTATACAACTGTCTTGTAATTGTAGCCCTATCTATTTATAACAAATGTGATGTATACATTATTCTAGCTGCAAAGTAGTCATAGAATGAATTCAATGAAGTATAGAATTACGAGAGTGTAATAGAGTTGTCATTTAGAATTAATGTGAAGTATTCTACATCCAATATTCATTACAATTGTCAATGTGGACAACCCTAAGCTTCTTGGAGTCCGTTGTGTCCACCTATAGTTGCATTTTATCTAAATTCAACTACAATTCAACTACAAACCAAATAGAATTTGACTAAAAAACAACTAAAGTTTGACTAGAAGACAATTGCAATTTGACTTGAGAACAACTAAAATTCGACTAGAAGACAGCCAGAATTCCACTACAAAATGACTAGAATTTGACTACAAAACACCTATAGTTTGAGTTCTTACTCAAAATGTTATGAAACTTATTGTTTACCAATTGTCACTACAAGTTCTCTATCAGTTCTTTTATTGCATGAGATGCAATTTAACATTTTCCTACATCAAGCCAATTCAAAGCCACAAACTTTAGAATACCAAATAATGGTTACTGTGGATGGCAATATTATATACATATCTATATCTATCATGGTATACTTCATTTCTAGTTGCCTCTTTCTTTTATGAATGGTAGACAACTACATACAGTTGTATATGAAGTTTGTTTCAACAAAGAAACTCTACAAAGAAAGTTTCAAAGTTAAAACAACAAATTAGTTTTTTCCCATGAATGATCCTAATATCTTGCAGATGCTAAAAGACTGTCTTCTACAGATAATTCTATGACTCCAACTAAAGATGGAGCAATAGGTAGAAGAAGCACATCATTTGGAGCAACTAAACCAAAAGCTTGTATAGTGATCAAAAACATATCTAATGTGTCCACAAATTCTCGTATAGTACGAGCTTCTTTATGCAATATTTCTTTTTGACCTTTCTTTTTTATATCATCAACAAAAAATAGTTGGATTGCTTAGTTTGAAAATATAAAAGGATCAATCATCTTACACATTTTGTGGCAAAAGCTCACTACAAGGAAAACAACCTCATTTCTCATATATGTCCAGTTCCCTCGATTGTTTGTTTTCTTCACACATTTAAGTTGCATTAGTATTACAAGGTTGCTAAAAGACCCGTAATCTAGTTTCAATATAACTTTCAACACTAACACTAACATGTCCTAAAGATCAAAAACTAGATTTTAGAACACAGATGCTACACCACAATCATATATTTGCAATTGGTTGGAAGCAACATCATCTACTCTTAAATGTTTTTCAAACACTTTCATATGAGAATATCAAAACACCTTTTGTGATGGTTTCTTAGATAACAACATCCTATCTTTGCCCTTTGTAATATGTGCATCAGCATTATTATTGTGAACAACTATTATTACATCAACTGGTGCTATGCTTGGATCTATTTGACACTTCTCCTTCCACTTCCCACACAAGCATGATATAAGTCAAAATCACCAATGTAAAAATTTTCTAAATAACAACTACTACAGTTGCTCACCTACAACTACTTTAGAAATTTTGTAATCATAATAGTTACATGTTGGTTGCATGTTAGTTGTATGTTAGTTGCATCTTTGCTACTCAAACCAATTGTAAATCACTTACATGTTTGTGTTTATTAATTGGATTGTGCAAGATGAAGAGGCTAGTGCAACTTACTTGATGAGTGGCTCCAAAATAGCAACATTGTTCAACACATTATCATGTGTTGCATCCTATAGTGTAGTAGACATCATGAACTACATACTAGCACCTTTTTTTCTATGTTTTTTATGTAGTGGCAATGACAAAAGCAGCATGTGTTGAATAGTGTAGACCTATTGGCCCAATACATGTCTACATTGGAGAGTGCAAGATTTATAGGGACAGTTGAGATCAAGGCTTGATTTAGGAATTAGGATTGGATTTCGTCACTACAATTGTGTTCTTCCTTCTTGTCTATGGTTTCAATTTTGCTCAAGTTGCTCATTTATGGTGGTATTGACATTATGATTTCTTGCATGTAATTAGAGGTTCTTTGCATTTGGTCGGGGTTTGAGGAATTATGAAGCAAGTGTCTTCTGTTCTATTTGCTTTTGTTTATTTGTGGCATAATTTTCTTCAATGATTGTGCAATAAAAACTTAAACCTAAAGGCCTCAAGGTTAGGGTTAAGGGTTCAAAAGCTACACCAACATGTAGATGGTATTTGTTCATTATCCATGAAAAACAAATTGTATGGTTTGAGCTTACTTGAGTGATTTGCATGATTGTATAGAGCTTAAGGGACTAGAAGATGTTGGGCTAAAGCAATAAGTAAACCTGATAAGGTAAGTTTTCTAGCACTTGTGTATTGCATTATTTGCTCTCAAAATGTTTGAGCTCATTTTATAGCATGAAGATTTCTTTATTATTTGTTGTGCAAGTTTGATAAGTTTAGAGTGCATAGAAAAAGTTGGAAGAACCTTAGTAGTGATCTCTTGAAGTACTACAAGGACACTGAACCATTTATTATTAGTGATGGTGTAACTAGTTGATGTTGCCTATAATAGTAGTACATGAGGCATAGGAAGTATGGACATATTGTATAACAATTTCATGGATTTATGTATTTTGTGCAATATCATTGTTGTTGTTAGAACACCTTGTTATTTGTATTGTCATTCTGAAGTTACATAGTAGTTGTAGGAATTGCAAACAAGTTGCACATTAAACATACAAGACTTGCAAATGAATTGCATAATTGTTATATGTAAGTCGAAAACTTGAAATGAGTTACAATATACAAGTTGGCCATAAATTTGCATATGAGGTGCAAACAAGTTGCATACAAGATGTATAGGAGTTGCGAATAAGTCACACACAAAATCTGCACATGTTGCAAACAAGTTGCACAGGAGTTGTAACACTAGAAGAAAACACGCAGTCGCCCGACTGCGAAATTTAGACACTCAGACATCCGATCAGACATTAGGCATGTCGACGTAGGTGTCTAATTACATCGCGTCTGCAAAAATAGGGGTTAGACATCCAAAAATTAGCCTAGACAGCAGCATGCTAAGCACCGGACATCCAAAAAAACACTAGTCAACGGGTGCCAGAACTCTGCCATGTGGCTACAAATTTGGTGCCACGTGAGCACGGGCAGCCAGGTTGGCAATTTTCTCATCCATCCAATTTTGGTGATGTGGCATCTAATGTGTACATTGACCGGGGAGTCAACATTAGGTGACGTGGCATCTTTGAATGCTGACGTGGACAATTTTTGTGCGTGGAGAAGCCTCTTCTGGAGCTTTCTACATACGTATGAAAGATGTCTTTTCAGACATCACAAAGTCTAACACGATGTTGTCCTAGACACAACTATGTTAAAGACAATGTTTATGTGGAACATGCACTGCTGGTAAGCACTACAATTCTAATGCCATTTGTGTCGTCTGAGGCTTTCACAGTGGGGCATTAGACATGGTTAAGGACATGTTCATGCAATTTTCTACTAGACATGTGGCGTGTTGGATGTCAACATTCACATGTACAACATTTTTACAAGTAACAAATCATTTTAGACAACATGTGCATGCTTCATACCAACATGCTTGAAGATTGAGTTTGAGCATGGGATGTTTGAAATGACACTAACCAGTTAGGCAATTGAGAAGCACAAGTCTGTGTAGACAATGTTCCGGACGTGTATAGGGCTATGTTTAATGACATGCTTGCATAGCTTTTGATGCTTCCACGTTTAGGACAAGCTTAGATGTGATAGCAATGTGCACTGTGAGACGTGAATGAAGACATGTTGTAGACTTCACGGACATTGACACTGAATTGAAGGGGTCTAGGATTAAGTCCTACCTAACCACATGGTGCATTCTTATGTGCGCTTGTATACAGACATTGAGACATCAAAACAATGCAGTGCAACATTGCAATGATCGTGAAGACATTGAACATTAGACATTGTGCCCACATTTGAAGAGACCTAAACAACACTCTGGCATGGCACGTATTTACCAAAGTTGGTTTTACACTATATCAATGAATGACATTGCATAGCAAGAGAGCTTAGCACAATCACAATACTTGAAATACATGCACCATTGAATGGAGGAACCTTTAGGCAAACAAAAAATATCATATTCATATATAGGTAAAGTGTTGCAAGGAAAACAAATCTCCATGAGGAGAACAAAGCTTTTATAAAAGGCAATATAGCACAACATGCCCCACAAAAAATATGATAGATACTAAACCCATTTAGATAATCATGAAATAGTGCCACCAAGAAGTTCTCACAATGTTGCGTAAAGCGTCCTCTATGTCTAAGCAAACATCTGAGCATTGAAGGCAAGGTCTCCATGGATAGGAGGAGTCCTGCAAACAAACGCTGGACGTTAGTGACAATGGACAAACAAACAACTGAAGGCCTACCAGCCACACATCCATGCTTTTGAGAGAATCAAAACACACCTCAATGGTCATTTCTTCCGTGATGCTTCTCCTTTTTTGGGTTGCTCCCCTCCTGTAGGGGGATTGGGTTTGGGCACTTGCTGCATGGTTCCCTTCGTAGCCTTCACAGTGGTGACCACTTGTGTTGGCTTTGGTGTTGGCTTCAAGGTCCTTGTCACTCCATTGACGCGAGACAACGATCCCATAGATGGAAGATTTGCAACTTGATTACACATAATACTACCATACATACTATTAGAACTAAATGATAAAACACTATAATAAGAGAGAGATACAGAATGTCCAATACAATGTCTAAAACAACACACCAATGTCTAGCTCCCATCTATGTTCTTGTCCCGTCCAATATGAGAAATACCTCTCAAGGGTTGGAGTGCCCTGCCAAGGCAATAGGAGTACCCTCTCCCTCGACGGATGCAGGCTAAGCTACTATGGAATATGGATCCGCAGGGACATCTATGGGAGCGCTCACCGCGTTATCAACAAGCGTTGCAAGGGGGTTAAGGGCCACTCCATCAATGCCGGGAGTGGTACCCGCAACAACATCAACCTCAATTTGTTCGGGATCAATGTCTCCTGCATTGTCTGGTGGATGGTCCATCAAGTAATCAACCTCAGGCTCCGCGTCCTCATCTGCATCCACGCCAACGTCTGCATCAACTTCACCAGCCTGCACAGCATTGGTTCTATCTCCATCAACGTCACCTGCAATAGTGTTGTGACCGTGAAAGACTTGGGGAATATCGGTGTAGACGTTGCCCTGCAAGATTGCCAGGCTTGCGAGCGTTGATGCAAGTATCTAATGCTCTATACTATCAGGGCCAAAGGATTGCACAAGCAAACGGATCAAGTCATTCATCTCAGCAAAACGACCTCCAATCTCCGACCTTCATATATTTCAAGATATCAAAAAGGACGTCTAAGTACAGGGATTTCCAAAAGGATGTGACTCAAGCAACATAGTTATTGCTGTAGGGAGAAACTGAGATTCAACATGTACAAGACCTTGATCACTGATCATGACAACACAAGTCTCACAATTACCGATTTGAACACCATATGACTGCAACAACATGGTCCCATGGTCCTCGAATTTCACCATGACATTTAGACATCTTAGACGTCCACAACGACGGATTTACATCAACAGCAACATGCTATCTCACCAAAATAATCAATAAAAATATAAGCCCAAGCCCAAGCACCAACACCTAGGAGGGCATAGCCAATCCATGTCAACACAAAGAATTTAAAACATCAAGGGGGCTTCCAATGGGGGCCTCAATGTTCATGAACATAAACTACGTTTCCTAACCTATTAAAACCCTAAACCCACAGAGGGGCGAGAATCTGTAGTTAACAACTAGAATCAGATTGTTTGCTTCAATGTCCAAAACAATGTCTGCATCCACATTGACATGTCCGCACCAAGACTAAGACCTCGTATCAAGCATCAAATGACTGGATTTGTGGCATCACACAAGCATTCTCACCCTAAAACTAACAACAACCCTAATTAAAGCTCGACAAAGGCTCCTTGAGGACAAGGGTTGAGGATGAAAGCAACATGATCAAGGCAACAAGTTCACTGAGATTATCCCCCCCTAAGCCCCGACATAGAAATAAGAAGACGTTGTAATGGAATCGGACCGCCTTGACTCAATGTCGAAAACAGGGTCCAAGACAACGTTGAGACGGCCGCACTAAGACTCAGACCTCGTACCAAGCATCAAACGACTGGATTTGTGGCATTACACAAGCGTCGTCACCCTAAAACTAACGACAACCCTAATTAAAGCTCGACAAAGGCTCCTTGAGGACAAGGGTTGAGGATGAAAGCAACATGATCAAGGCAACAAGTTCACTGAGATTATCCCCCCCTAAGCCCTGAGATAGAAATAAAAAGACGTAATGGAATCAGACTGCCTTGACTCAATGTCGAAAACAGGGTCCAAGACAGCGTTGAGACGGCCGCACTAAGACTAAGACCTCATACCAAGCATCAAACGACTGGATTTGTAGCATCACACAAGCGTCATCACCCTAAAACTCACTTGGATTGTGTAGGCGGCTACTTCTACGGAGGTTTTGGATGGATGCAGCGGGCGCCTCAGCTACCTCCATTGTTGAGGTGAGTGATGCAGCCACAACCCCCTCCAAAAAGTTCTTGAAAATGCTGAGACCTGCACTATCCCTATCAAGATCATGATCTACTTTTGTTAAAGCTCCTTCTCCACTTGGAAACGGAAGACAACTATGCGCACCTCAGTGAAGTGTCATGTTGCACACAAAAGATTGCTCTCAATTCCAAAGCTAAATTTTTGAATAGTTTGCAAGAAGATGCCTTAGGGTTCCATACGATAGGCAAAAGCAGGCGTCCAGTTTTTTAGGGTTCCACGCGACAGGCAAAAGTCGGCGGCCACTTTTTTAGGGTTCCGTAGTCACAATAGAACATCATAACGTCCATTCCAATGTCTTCTAAGACATCTAAGAGTCCCAGGTGGCACGCCTTTTTAAACCATTTCTGTCAAAATAGATGACAACAACAGTAGTATAATATAATTTCAAAATCATAGAGGCCTACCCATGTTTCCATATTTTTTTTATGAAGATGCTTGGAGGCCTACATATGTTTCCATATTTTATTTTATTTTATGAGGATGCTTGGAGTCCTACCCATGTTTCCATATTTTAGTTTTAAATAGGATGCTTGGAGGCCTACCCATGTTTGCATATTTTAATTTCAAATAGGATGCTTGGAGTTCTACCCATGTTTGCATATTTTAATTTCAAATAGGATGCTTGGAGGCCTACCCATGTTTGCATATTTTAATTTCAAATAGGATGCTTGGAGGCCTACCCATGTTTGCATATTTTAATTTCAAATAGGATGCTTGGAGGCCTACTCATATTTGCATATTTTTTTGGATTTTATGAGGATGCTTGGAGGCCTACACATGTTTGCATATTTTAGTTTTAAATAGGATGCTTGGAGGCCTACCCATGTTTCCATATTTTAGTTTCAAATAAGATGCTTGGAGGCCTACACATGTTTCCATATCTTTTTTGATTTTATGAGGATGCTTGGAGGCCTACCCATGTTTGCACATTTTTTTTTATTTTATGAGGATGCTTGGAGGCCTACCCATGTTTACATATTTTAGTTTTTAATAGGAGGCTTGGAGGCTTGCAAAGTTCTTTCATGAGATTACTTGAAAACAGTAGAGAGATTTCAGATGCCATGCATATTTCCATATTTTTAGTTCAAATGAACATTGTCAATTTGAACACTTTCAATCAATTAAGATGTGTTAGTTTGGACATTTTTGGTCCATTCTTTGTCATTTTAGACATTTGTTTTTGAATGTGGACATAATTAGTGTATGTGGACCTGTGAATTTGGACCCTTTTATCTTCTTTTGTTATTTCCTAAGACGGATTTGGAATACTACAGATGTGCTCACGTTTGTTTTCTTTAGTAGGATGGATGTTCCTCCTTTTGGGATTATTGAAGTTATGAGGCCTACACATGTTTTCATATTTTTTTTAATTGGGTGCAGAACATGTCTCCATTTTTTTCCTAAGTGGGCTTTAAGGGCCTACAAATTTTTTCCTAGAGGGTCACCTAACACATAGCCGTCTGTGCAGACATCATGAGAATACTGTAGACGATATGTATGTCTTAGTGCATGTTTCAGTGCTCCCAAAACATTCATATGACATTGCCAATTTGCATTGAAGGTGCCTCATGTGAACCCTCTACGCAATGCATGTCTTTGTAGTTTCCCACATCATCATGCTCCTCCATGCCACTTGTTCTTATAACTTTTGTATCAAACTATTAAGAGCACTCATGAACCTTCCCCTATGGACATTTATAGTTGGAAATCATCTTCCATGGTGAACACCCTAAACATCATAGTAAAGTTTCATACTTTAGACACTGCATAAGCTAAATTCTTGTGAATTCAATGCACGTCATCTCAGACAAACATACCTTATGTTGAAGTGCACATGTGCAAGACAATGAAGACTACCATGCCCCATTGAATGTCTTAGGGAATGTCCGTATTGCCTTATCCTAATCTCATCATCAACATCCTCTTGTCTCATGCGCCTCAATGTAAACACCTGAATATTAATAGGAAGATCACCCTCAACGCCAATAGGTCCTCTGAGACATCATTTACAACATTAAACGTCTACATGGATGTCTTTTGGGATGTCTTGAAGTTGCTCATGGCATTCTAGAGAAGGCCATCAGAATGGTTAAACTAAGAAATTGCTGACGTGGCAGTGTCTGCCAAGTCAGCATATTGTTTGCCACGTCAGCTTTGGACCACGTCATTTGCCACATCATCACTTTTTAACATACCCTACCCAAAAAATGCTGCCCAACTCTTTTTTTCAAGTGGGCAGCGTTGTTATTTAAAAATATAATAATGTAAATGAAAATAACCCATGGTCAAAGTGGGTCCCCCCTGCTGATGTGTCAAATATTGTTTTTTCAGACAACCATTTGAACATGATGATGTCAGGTACCATCTCAACGTCAAAGTGGATGCAAATAGCAACACCACCGTGTTTTTTCACATGAATTTCACTTTTTTCATCTCCAACATCCACTTCAACCCCTAGTAGACGTAGAGATGTACAAGAAGACATGTAGACACCAAGTTGGACATGAAATGTCCAGGCCTTAGATAGGAGCATGTTAAGGCCCGACACCAAAAAAAAAGTAATTTCTTCCTATGTAACCAAGACACACACAAGTGACAAATGAGTAGCATACAAGTTGCTAATAAATGACAAATGAATTTCTAACAAGTAGTAAACAAGTCACAAATAGGTAGCAAGTATGTCGCAATGATTCTCATAGAAGTTGCAAATACTTCACAAACCAATCGTAAAGAAGTCAAAGACAAGTTGACATGAAATTGTAGACTAGTGGCAATGAAATCACAGACATGTTGTAGACTAGTCACAAAGGAGTTGCAATGAAGTCCCAGATGGGTCACAAATAAGTCATATATTAGTACTAAGGAAGTTGCCAACAAGTGGCATAGCTTATGAATTGAATGTCTGATCTCACGTGGCAGTGAATACCATATAAGCAACCACATTAGAAAAGTTCATTGAATAAGTTTCAAACAGACTGTTGGATGAGAAACAACCATTTCATTTATAGCAACTACAGTTCCCCATACGACTTGTCTACAACCACTACGGGTCTCTAAATTATCACCAATTGCAAATGGGTGATTACAAAAAATACTTCACATTTTTGGCTCAAAATTACAATTTCTAGCCATAGGATTAGTAGTACTACATATCACTATCAATGATGTGTGTCATTAGTGCACCTACAAATCTGAGTTGTTGATTTTGGGTGCCTATAGATCTAAACTGTCGATTTAATACTATGCAATACTAAAGACTACTACGGAGTACTACAAAAGAAATTGGTAACCAAAAATAGCAAAAAAGGAGTCTATGGACCTTTTCATTATTAGTAATTCAAAAAGAATCCAAAAAAATTCCATTCAAAAAGCTATTTTGCTAGAGAAGATTGCACTCACATTGCACTAAAGAATTCATGTAGGAAAATTTTTCCCTCTTTGTAGCCTTTGCACAAAGGAAGGTCACTTTGACCCTATGTGAGCAACCGACATGTTTCTATTTTTACAGAAACTCTTTGTTAGCCCTTGAAAAGATAGTACACCTCCAACATCCAATTTCTGGCTTCCAATTTGCATTTTTGGGTCAAAAATAGTTCTACCTCTGTAATGACCAAAATAGACATCCAATTGGGGTAGGCTAAAAATAATTAAATAATTTGAAAAAACTTGAAAAAATTAAGGAAAGTCTATAACTACTACATTTACCTTCCTTCCAAATTTTTTGCCAAACGGATTAACAATGCCAAAGTTATGAGCACAAAATCATCTGTCCAAGGTCAAGAAGACAAGAAATAGGATATTAAGTGTTTCTTGCAATCACCCAAATGTCCCATATTCCCATGCAACTCAAAATTTGTTGTAGCAAAACCCCTCATTTTCTTCTAGTGGCATTCGTCTCGTTGATTTTCAATAATTGATTACTCCAATGAAATGTTGATTGGAGCGATTTTCTCTCCATATTCAAGTGTTCTTAACTTAGGGTGGCATTTTGTTGCCCAAGTTTGTTCCGACCTTCAAATGAAGTGTAGCGGTAGCTTGTAGAATATGCAAGCGGGATTTTTTAGACCCCAAATTCTGATGCCCCTTTATTTGCTTTCCATCTTTGATGATTTCCTTGTACACCTAGAAGTTAACTTTTGAAATGCCATAGATGGTCCACCAGGTGGTTGTGCACCCTTCAAACAAGGTTATCCATCCCGACGCTACGCTGGTTTTTCATGTTGAGATGTCCATCAATGTCATTTGGGACGCGTTGTGATGTATTAGGATCATGGTCGAAAGTTGACAGCCAAATTTTTTCTGATGGCTTGTCATTGACCTACATTGTTAGTCTGACCATGTCAATAGCCTACCACTCAAGTCAACAGACACACCATCCTAGACAAGGATAGGTTGTCCTGAATGACAAATAGACCGTTGAGGAATTTTATTTAGTTTTTAATTTGGACAGACCCGGGATTGAATCTTGATGTTTTGTCCATTGGCCGTCCGTCCAAACGTAACATGACAATGACAACCTTGCCTTCAACTCCTTTCAAGGACATCATTTTTCTAATAGCATCTTTGTGGGTCTCTCTATGTACTTCAAGAACACAATTCTTCCAAAAATCACTCCTTTGTCTGTATGAATTGGCAACCGTATAATTTGACATAGAAGTCTTGAAAACTTTGAATTCATTATACTAGGCTTTGGAGGTGTTTGTTGACTAATAGTTGGCTCTAAACACTATATTTGTCAATATAGAAGCCCAAAAGATTTAGCTTCTACAGATGCAAAGTGAACCTTTTCAATTTTAAAATTTTAAAAAAATTCGAAATTCAAATTCAAATTTTTTTGGCCTTTGTTTCAAAATGTAAGAGAACTTCAGATATTTCCATTGGTTCTTTCAAAAAAAATTCTCTTACCTTCCAAGTCCTTCAACTACAAGGATATTGGATTCTATGTGGGCTTTAATTTTGGTCATGTAACTTCAAAATTCCATTCTTTTTGTTGTAGCTTCAAACCACCATTTTCTTAGTCATGACTTCAAAAGGCCCCATGGTTACAAAACAATGGCCCTTGTATTTTTCAATATAGAAATTCCATTAGTTAGCTCAAAAACCTTTCAAATCTCATATTTTATTTTTTTGAATTTTGTATTTTTGTAGCCATAGTTTCACCAATTAATTGAAGCCCAAAGGTTCTCATTGGTTCCTTCTAAATCTTTTGAACTCCTTCAATTTTTTTAGTCTTGTGACTTTGAAATTCTATTATCTTTGTTTTGGCTTCATTCCATCATTTTCATCCTCACTTCATTTCACCATAGTATTTGTAGTGCCTCAAAAGGCACCCTATACTCACAAAGTGGACCCTACATATATCAATATAGAAATCTTGAAGGTCAATCCAAAAATTGACTAAACCAGCTCTTATCTAAAGCACAAGGAGATCGGGAGGGTGATATGGGATATTATATTTCATTGTATAACTATACCCCCACCAAACTTTTTGTTTTCAAAAGGTTTGGGGGGATATGGTTAGACACCAAAATATTATATTCCAGGTATCACCCTCCCATTCATCCTGTAAAGGTTGTGATAGGTTTTTTTTTTAATCATTACAAAATCAAATTACTAGTAGTTCAATGTTCTAGAGAACATGACACAAAACATCATCGCCATCAATTTTTTTAAGATAAGAATGTACTTCGAGACTGTTTAGGAATTTTCTTGAATAGAATTCTAGCCAACTAAAGTAGACTGCGAAATGTAGTCTCCATTTTTTTGGTTAGTCTTCGTCTTGTGTAGCCTCAATCATAGGAAAGGCAACCAATATCACTCTCGATCCACTTGGACGGTTGGACATGAGAATGGAAATAGAAAGCACTAACATGGCATAACTTAAATGGGAGATTGAACTTCCAATTTTCCACAAGACATGATAACTTACATAGGCATTGGATCTTATGCAACTTGAACAATGAGATGTAGCATGCACCACATGCACGTTCAACAAAAGTTTAGTTAATACCTTCATTCACAATAACAATAAACATCAATTGGTAGGACAGACTTTCGACATGGAACATCCTCGACTGTTGATTTGAAGAAAGAAAGCCATGGACTCTTAATTATTGAGAAAGTTACATGCACTCTGTACTCCTCTAGAAACTGCATTGCCATTTTGTTGCTTGGATGCCAACTGTTTGTGCCACTTGTGGGTGCAGTAGTATCCTTGAATTTAGTTAGCTAGCAGCTAGGTCGGTCGGTGATCACTACTTTGGGCACGTAACATAGTACCCTATATATGCAAGCCTAGATCTAATGTATCAAGCCTCCAAGGTATGGTAGCAAGGCATTTGCATTTACAACATTGAACCGTTTCTACCTTGCTTTCTTGTATTTCTGTATTCATTTGCAACCTCACTTAGTCTTTCCAACGCTTTGCACTTAGCTAGCTCGATCATCAAAGTTCCAACAAGTATATCATTATGCAGAGTTGCTCTAACATTATATTCTCACTAATCAACCAATCTCTTCCTAGTTGATCTTTGTTATGTTGGGATCATTGAGAGGCCGACAGGTGCAATCTCAGATTATTTGCATAACTGTCCTCATAGCTTTCTCAGTTGTCTTGCTCATTCCTTAGTTGCAAAGTGCAACGTGACATACTTTTGTTGTTTGTATGATTGGATGAGTGGATTACTTTGATGTGAGTCATGTGGAGTGCCAAAGTAAATATTGTGGCATTCTATTAATGAAGTTCATGCATGAAGCTCCAAGTCAAAATGAAGTCTGACTAATTTGGATTTGCGTTTGTAGCTACTCATTAGAAAAATTGTAGTGTCAACTACATGTGAATTTCTGCTGGTTAAAACGAGGAAGTCTTATAGATGTTTTGCATTGATATATATCATAGGTCACGGCACTTGGGAGATGGGCAAAGGAAGCGGATCTAGAAGCGGGGATGAACTAGATGGCACTAAGAATCCGTGGTTCAATTCCAAGCAGTTTCTTGGTGGTGGCATTCTACCCTAACAATTGAGACCGCAATTGCCGCTGCCACCAATGCCACCACAACACCAATATTGGTGATACAAGTGATCTAACCACAACCACCAATTTTTGGACAAAATGATATTCTTGATTTTTTGGGAATTGTAAAGCGAGGCCTATGTATAGTTTGTATATGGATGGTTTCATACTTTTGGAACCAACCAATATTTTCAATACTATTGGTGATACAACCACAACCACCATTTATGTACAAAATAAGGTAAGAACACCTAAGACAAACAGGAGTCATTTATGGACACCTAGAAAACAACCTAAATCCAAAGGCTTGTGGATCCCAAGTAGTCAAGTGGAGTTCTAAAGTAGACATGTGGGGTTCCAAGAAGTTGTCACTTTTTCAAGAAGTAACCAATCACTCGCACTTGATTTAAGTTTAGAGTGTGTCCCTTTTGGGTGTTTCTATGCCTGCTTTGGTATTAGTCTAGTGTCCACAATAGATACATCTACGAAATTGTCTTCAAAAATTTGTAGAATATTCATACAAGCTTGGAAAAATACGAAACTAATTTTGTTGGTTTCCTAAACCACTTCCTACCCTGTAGATAATTTTTTTTTAACACAAACCCTCACAATCACGTCATCTCAAACAAGTGTCCGTTTTAGGTGTTCCTACCTTAGTATTCTAATCACGTCATCTCAAACAAGTATCCGTTTTAGGTGTTCCTACCTTAGTATTCTTGTATTCTTGATTTCTGGAGAACTGTGTAGTGAGGCTTGTACATTATTTCGTTTGTGTATAAATGCATTCATTCCTTTGGAACCGGCCACCATTTTCAATTCCGTTAGCAAAACACCCACAGCCACCATTTTCTTGTACAAATATTCTTGATTGTTTGGGAATCGTATTGCAAGGCCTATGCAGTAAATAGTTTGTATATGGATGCTTCCATTCTGACTTTTGGAACCAGTCAATATTTTCAATTCTGGAAGAAATCTTCTCTAGAGTTGAGCATATTTGTCGATTTATACCAGCGTTGGAGGTGAGATCATTTGAAGGCCACCAATTTGATCATTTGGGGTTATCTTTTGAAACAAGAGGACAGCGGAAACTCCAGGAAAACTACTGGAACAGGCCTCCATAACGCCTCCCCTCGAGCTCATGCTCCAGGTCGCTGTACCTCGACAGAAAAAGGGGAAAAAGGCTGCCAGTGACTGCAGTATACTACACCATCGGCAACTTCCATAAATGTATACATGGATGTGCCTAAAACTACCTTGTTTCCCAGCTGAGGGTTTCACTGCGAAGAAACGTCCTGACTTTCTCTACTGGCAGACTACATGCGACTTCACATTACGTCAAAAGACAGGGTTCATTCAGGTTGCTAAAACTCGACGCCATATTATGGAACGCAAAGATTTTGAAGCAGTAGGCACATCAGCACTGCAAGTTCCTGAAAATCGAAACTCGAACTGAAAGACTTCACGAGTCCTAGTGTGCCCTGTGCCGTTGCCACAGTCAAAATAAAGGCAAAAATGGTTTTCTAATTTCCTAATTCACAAAAACTTCAAATTTCAAAATCTTTCATACAGTACGTTGAAACTCCAAAAAAAGAAGCCCATGCACCAGTCGGGGATGAACGGTCCTTGAGATCCCAACGTAACAAACAAAACAAAACAAAATTAACAAACAAACACCATTACTGAAGGTATGGATCATCCCCTGAGACACACTTACTACGCAAAGCACGAGATAAACCAGACAAACAGATAACAAATCCCCATGCCCTCTACTGACCGAGACTCCCTACACTACTCAACACAAGACCCATCAAAACCTTCCACCACCGGAATAAACAACCGACCTCATTCACCCAGACAATTCCGTGAATGGACCGCGGAGATCCACATATTACAATAAATCGTTCATACATACACGTCGCTAAGTGGGCCACCACGGACATTCGACTCTCATCTGCAAGCAGATCATTCAAGTGCGATAAAAATGGCCGTGGTCGAACCTTCCCCCGCCGCTCTACAATAGAACGGACACCCCAATACCACCTCCAACAAGCGCTGCCGCTCTAGCAACCATTGGGAACCAATGCTAGGTTACAAAACCTCACTGATGCTAACTAAATTTATGAACAGGAAGAAAGCTCGACACTGGACGGTCTCACAAACAGCTCGCTTACCGCAAACCCCAAAAGGGCTCAAGAATCAACATCCAAAAGAAGGATGGAAAGGAAAGTCTAGACTAGGGGGCAATACACTTCCGAAACCACGCGCAAAGCTCCCATGGCCTGCACGGACAATGCACCATTCTAACCGGCACTCATCGTCAGGATCCTCACGCTCCAAGCCCAAAGCAAGACCGCCTGAAATGCGAAGTAGCAGCTATCAAGACTGCAGTCAGGGAGGAAAGGCCAAATCTATCATCTCTCAAATTCTATATATACCAGGGGAAAAGACCCGAAACCAACCTGACCGCAGGAAGTCAAGACCAGCTTCCCTGCGATGATTCGCCCTCGTTCAAAACGCGCTGACTCAATATAACTCCGACGAGTTGAACTTCGCGAAAGCCTCCTTCAGCAGATCGAAAACCTTCTCCGCGATGTACTTCTGCTGCACCGTCGCTCCCTTCTGCTGGACCTTGTCCGGGTGGACGCACAGGATCGCGCGCTGATAAGCCTTCTTCACGGAAACGCCCTGGATCAAGTCCGTCAAAGACAAAGGCTTCCAGTTCGTCTCGGGCCACAACACCAAATGCAAAGAAGACAAAAGGGCGCGCAGGTTCCCCTCCTTGCCCGTCGCCCAACGACGGATCTCCGCATCCAGGTTCCCAGAAGCACGGCTGCGCTCCGCCTGCTCCATCAGCTGAGCCTTGTCGCGGTCGTTCTTCTCCTTCAGCGCTTGCTGCGCACGCTCGATCGTCTTCTGATGACGCTCCAGACGAAGCTTCCTCCGCTCCGGAGTCTCGCCGGGCATGTCTTGGAATTCGTCACCCGTCGGCGCAGTCTGCGTCAGCAAAGTCGTCCAATCGTCCACGGCCTTCACCGAAGCCTGGGGTCTCCTGGGGGCCGGACTGAACGCAGGCGAGCTGCCCGTCGAAGAGTACACAGGGTTCGCGGCCGACGGACGTCGAACGTCCACACCGGGAGGAGCGGCGGCAGCTTGATTCGTCGGGGGCCGCTGCCTCGGTTCGCTCGTCGCACGACTGCTCGCGCTCGTCGCTCGGGGTTGCTCGGCCGCCCCGCGTTCCCTCTCCCTCCTCCGGTCGCGCTCGCGATCTCGCTCCCGTTCCTTCTCCCTCTCCTCCCTCTCACGACGTTCACGCTCACGCTCCTCCTTCTCGCGTCGGGCACGCTCCCGCTCCCGCTCCTCTTTCGCCCGATCTCTTCGGGCTCGCTCCTCGCGATCGCGACGCTCGCGCTCCTCCCTCTCCTTCTGCTCCTTCTCGCGCTGCTCCTTCTCACGAGCAAGCTCACGGGCCGCAGCGGCTCGCGCCAATGCAGACTTCTCCGCGCGCTCGCGAGCTTCCGCGATGGCCCTCTCGGCCGCCGCTTTCTCCATCCGCTGCTGGGCTTCCTTGGCGGCTCGCTCGGCGGCTCGCCTGGCCCTTTCGGCGCCCTCGTCATCTCGACCGTTCGAAGAGTCGGGTCGGCTGTCGGCTCTCTCCCTCATCACTTCCACGCTCCTCGACGTCTCCTGCTCTCTCGCACGGTCCCTATCGGCTCTCTCACGCGCTCGTTCTCGCTGACGCTCGGCTCGTTCCCTCTGACGAGCCGCTCGCTCTCGCTCGGCATCCTCGCGTTCCTTCTGCACCAACGCCGCCTCTCGCTCGCGAGCAGCGGAGCGAGACCGGGACAAGTCAGCCTCCTGGCGGGACAATTCAGACTCCTGAGACGCATCCGAACCGTTCGATCTGCTGTTCCTGTATGCCGGCAACTCGTCAGACCGACCCCGGCTTCTCTCACCCGCACTGTCACGGGGGTTCACGGAACCACGAGAACTCCTCCGCTTCTCGAAACCAGGCCGGGGAGGAGCACGCGCAGGGGGACGGGATGCCGACGGCACCGTCACCAGCTTCACGTCGTCCACGGTCAACCACCTCTCCTCGAAAATGTCCACAGGCACCTTGTCCGTATCGTGCTTCCTGCGACGCTCATCCACACCGGACACCGACGGCTCGTCGAACTTCGGCTCGTCATCCACCTTCGACGCGAAACCGTTCGACTCCGTCTCCGTTCGGGCGTCATATGCTGCTCCCGACGGGTAAGTGGGGGATGGGACTTCCGGAGCTTCGTTCAGGTCCACGTTGAAGGGAACGCCGCCGAAGCCCCGCCGAGAAGGATGCTTCTCATCCCAGGTGCCAGAACCACCTTCAGAGACCCCTTCTCGACCCTCCGACACGGATCCAGACCGACTCGGAGGAGGGTCCTCCTTCTGCTTCGCCGTCGCCACGGGGGAAGGCCGAGGAAAGGAGTCAAAGGGATCGTAGGATCCACTCCCGTTACTGAATTGACCACTCGCTCCCTCGACGCCAGCATTAGCAGACGAAGCAGAAGCAGCAGGAGGCAAATCGAAAACGTCCAGGGGGTCCGCATAAGAAGAGTCCGCAGGGGGAGGAACGGAATCCGCAATGATGTGGGCAAAAGGATCCAACTCGGCACCCGGAGAGAAGGGATCGTCGTCCGGGATCGGGGACGAACTCAGAGGAGGGATTCCACGCATCTCATCTGCATCCAACGGGGCAACGCTGGGGATCCCTCGAGACGGATTCGCTTCCGCGCTCGACTTCGCGCCGGGAATGTCGACGAATGGATCGGCCGTAGCAGCCGACGTCGAGCGGGGGATGCTGCTGAAGACGTCGTCATCGTCCGTGCTGATGATCGGAATGCCCCGCATGGCGTCTGCGTCCGGGACGACCTTCGGCTTACCCGGTTCGCCACCGCCGAATCCAGGAAGAAACTCGTCGAACACGGGCTCAGAAGGCTTGGCTCGAGGAGGGCTAGACTGCGGAGAGCGAAACGGCGAAGCCTTCTTCGATCGACCTGCAGAGCTCGAAAACCCTCCCAACAGGTCCCCGTCCATGGAAGCATGCAACGGGGCTCCTCTTGACGTAGACTTGGACTGCGACGTCCCGAAGTTCCAATCGTCGTCGAACAGCGTCTGAGACTGCGTCACCTTGGGCTCGGGTTTCGTCGCGCCGAACGAACCGAACGGATCATCATCGTGGTTCACGAAACTGTTGTGCGATGACGTTCTTGGTTGACCCAAACTGCCAGAGAAAATGTCGTCCAAAGAGCTGGAAGATGCGTGAGCCGCGGATTGCCGTGGCTTGGATGCGCCGAATCCTCCCAAGAAATCCTCAGTGAACGTGTTCTGGCTGGGTGGCGGCCTGGGTCCGGAAGCACTGAACCCTCCCAGGAGGTCACCGAAGGCGTCGTTACTGGACGACCTGACTCCGGTCGACGGCCCGCCGAAAACATCGTCGTAGATAGCTCCTGAGCTATTGCTTCTGCTGATTTGCAACATGCCACTCTAGACTCAGAATGATGGCGTACGAAATGCTAACTAACTGCAACATACTACGTCTAATCACTGAATGATCAGTTGCAAGAGGCACAACTGATATCATCGGTGAGTGGCGCAGGATTCTGAACCGGAACGAACTAGTTTTAGATCTGTCACTCTCTTCTTTGATTCCTCAGAAACCGTTCGGTCGGAGTTTTGCATTCTCATGAACTGCTTAAAATGATCGAGAGCGGTAATGTCAGTCCAGGGTTACGACGGGCACCTAGTCGAGTCATTCTATGTGAACATTAAGTATAACATACAGTTAGTCTTAGCTTGATTGACCAGAAAAACGGAGGTAGCGTCTCAATCCGACAGATTAGGTCTTCGAATCGAATGTGAAATCCACGGGAGAAGGAACCTAACTGTCATAGTTCAGGGCGACCTAACAGGGCACGTTTCAACACCGCAGTTTCAGGAAATCCTAGATTGGAAATTCAGCTCTTTGAGAAATGAGCGTTCGAATGCGATCATACTTAGGGCTATCAACTATATCACGACAGTCTTATGACCTCAGATTCGGATTTATTACAGCGCTTCGCGGACAATGCCTTGACAATCAGGTATTGCAATGTTGTCAAAAGAGGGCACAAGAAGAATAATGATTGGTTCTGAATGACAACAGCCGAAATCCAATTTGCCAATATTACTGTTTACGTCAGGCTCATTCCATGAGGAGACTCTATTTCCAGATAAGTTTTATCTGACATGACTGAAGAGAGTGCCCTGAAACAGACAATACAGACTGTCTAATAACAGAGTCAATAGAAATATAAGTTCGGGTCGACTCGTGTGGAGAAAATTATAAATTATACCTTGCTCTTATAATTACTAGGGAGAAGATTATTTTCGTGTCCGAATATTCCTCAATCAACAGAGTACAAAATCTGCGCTTGTTACGGTACGGGCACCTAGTTTGCAATGCCTACATAAATGAGACACCCTAAATCTGCACAACGAGTCCATTTTGATTTTAAGATTGAACACTACGTCAACATCAGAACTCGTGCCAGTTATACGGTACGCACCAATAAAACGTCGGACCCGAATAACTTCCGCGCATAGCACCCGAAGAATGCATTCTCGAGTGCGTTGGAAATTCTTCTTGATTCGCAACTAAGAATGCTTAAGAAACTGATCATTTTCTAAACAGTAAATCAGTTCCAAAGTGCTTCAATTGTGGCTACCTTACTGCCATTATAATCAACATATTACACAAAGACACTCGCCCCCCAGGAGGAATTAGGGTTCATTCGAAACAAAGAAAAGTCGCACTGACAACTAAACTTTCTCAACGGATTGGTTCACAGTTTTTAGATCCTTACGAATATCCGATCCCAAGTCAAAACCAATGCATCACAAGATTTCTTGCACGAGAACCCCGTACGACCCGTCAATTCCTTCACAGACGCTTACATCCAATCCCTAATTATTGCCCCACACCGCGAATCCTCCACACCCAATTTCCACCAGCTGAGAACTCCAAATGCCACATCTCTCTACACACATACGCTTCACCGCTTACGCGAAAGCAACCCAACTCACTCTCCAAAGATTCAGGGTTCCATCACATCCAAAACACACGTACACACCTGCCGTTGACGGGCGGCGGGTTGAAAACGTTGCTGAAGATGTCGTCATTCGGCAGTCGCGACGCCGATCCGGAGCGCGGGCCCATCCCTGCCCCACCCGACGCCGATCCAGCTCGGCTGTGGCTGCTGCCTCCGGACATGGGCGAGTTCTTGCCGCCGGGTTTGAGCCCGTAGTCGCGGTGCAAAATGTTGGCGAAGTCCTCCATCGCAGCAGCAGCCGATCTGCCGCGCCCCTCCAAACCCTGAAACAAAAACTTGGTCACAAACTCTGTCGGTCGAGATGGTTACTACTACCTAATCAGAACGAAAAAAAAGGAATCGGAAACCTCTCGCTCACTCCATGAACCATGGGCTCTAATGCAAAAATGGAGAGGAAGAGAAGGAAGAAGAGAAAGAGAGAGAGAGACACAGACAGGGTCAGAGGGAGAGGGAGGGGGAGCGGTCGGCCATAGCCATAGCCAGCCAAAGATGAAAGGTGGAATGCCGCGTCTGAGTGGTTTGGACGCGACTGAAGTGCACGACGACTCTGTTTGTTATTGCTCTCCTTTCTTCTGTTTTTTAAATATTTTTTTCTTTTTTTTTCTCCTTTTATAAACAAATGGAAACCATGGGGGACAATAATGGGATGGTCACACCTAGTGTTAAAGTGTTAAAGTTAACTGAATATGTAAATGAGTTTAAGGTCTCAAAATTTATGTGAGGGTTCAAACTACTTCACTATCTTAGTCAATTGTCATCAATATCTACCAATTTCAATCAATCACACAAAAAACTAAACTATCGGAACTTTTGAAATAAGAGTTAACCTCTAATGGACCATTGTCCCTTCGAGGGACAAATGAGATTTCTGGGAGGCACCTATAGTCTCAATTTTTGTCCTAATTAATTGAGACTTTTCATGAAGATAGAAAAATTGATTAGCTTCATGGGAATATAATTTTTTTTCATTTGGTACCTAGGAACAAAAGTTATACCCAAATAAGCTCAAAACAAGGGAGAGGGGGCAACAAAAAAAAGTTTCAAAAATTTGAATTTTTTTTCTAATCTTTATTTATTTTTCCTTATAGACTATATTTTTGTCAACATGAAAAGCTTTGATTCATTCCATTTTGATTTGTTATGAGAAAGTTATAGACAATCTTGTTTTTCAGGCAATTAGAGCATCTTCCTGAAAAAATAACTTAAAGGATTCATTTTTGAATGCCATTCTTACAATTTTTAAAAAAGGTCCATATGGTTTCATTTGCTTTCTAGAAAAATCTCACCATTGGAATTAGTGCATTTTAATTCCATCATAGAGATATTAATAATTTAGATTTTCCTTCTATCTTGTACCTACTTCTACTTAATAATATTTTAAAGAATAAAAATTAAATTTTTTTGTATTTTCTTTTTTGTCCTAGAATTTCAACTCAATTCTCCACTATAAAGATTTAAAGCTCAAAACTCTGTAGTGCAAAAAATTTAAGTTGAAAAGGTTCAAAGTCAAATAACCTAGTCCCACCATGTGTGGAAAACCTTGTTTTCTTCACTTTAAACACAGATATCTTGCAATCTATGTGGTCAAAATTTCTGAAATTTTTTCCTCACATTTTCATACTAGTTAAGTGTAAGATCCTACGGTTAGATGTGAAAAAAATACAAATTTTCAAATTTTTATACTCTTTGAACTAAAAATGGCAGTTTTGAGTGTTTTTTGCAGAAAAAAGGCCTTGGTCTTGTAGGGGTTAAGGAAAAAACTTTCAAAAGACCTAGTTTGAATGTCCTAGAACATAATTAAATGAATTGTAACCCAATTGCATGGAATAAGTGAAAATAATGTTAAAAGGAGTTGTACAAAATTATCTCATCTATATTCTTGCCTAAACTACAAGTCCTATGAACAAGAGAATCAAGGGTGATTTTGGATATATCTCTTGCTTTCAACACTTTGAACTTTTTTAGTTTGTTCAAATGATATCCCAAAAATGTAGGCAAAAAAGATCTAAAGTTTTCTTTAACTTGCAATAAGATCTAACAATAAATTAGACCATTTCATTAAAATAAATTTTCAACTCTCCAAAAAGCCCTTAAAGGTCTTCAATTGTACAACTTGAATTTTTTTGCTTGCAAAAAATTTAGTATTTATTGTTGTCATGGATATAGACCTTGACATTGGTGAAGATGTATCATCCAAAATAAGAAGGTCATGGGTGTAGCCAATTCCCTTACTCCAATAAAGAATTTACATAGTAAGCAACAAGAAAAATTAAATCAAATATACTAGCTAAGCAATCTTGGATGCTTGTGAAAAAATTAATAATAATAATTCAAAAGCATATGACTATGAAAATACCTTGGACTCAATATATTCCACTAGAAAAACATTATTTAATATAGAGAACTTACATTTTATGCTTTCTATATATTATGATGGGAGTTGCATAATGATCAAGGAATGGGAAGTTTGCTCATATTCAATGGAAATTGTAAACATGTACATGACAAGTGAATAAATAATTCTCCACGTGTAGATAAATGGTTGCAAAAGGAGCTCATCATGGTTATGAAATTCTCCTATGCTCTCATCTACTATGTCACCCACCATTAATGTCAAAATTTGTGATTTGTGATTTCTAGCCGTCCATGCATCCTTGATAATTATAGTATCTTCTTTTGTTATAATTGGATTGCATGTGCACAATTGAGGCATTGTACCTTAGAATTGCTTCATGAGCTTTTGTATAGAGATGCTGGATTTCATCCTAAAAGGGCCTCAATTTAGAGAGTCAAATATCACTCTAATGTATAATGGGAATGAAGATCAAATGCTTATTTTGTTGATATTAGGACCACTTGCCTTACAATATCACATGCATCTATAGTAAGGTAAAAGCACTTAATTGTGCACTTCATTGTAGCTTCTTTCTAAAACTAACCCCTATATATTCCTACCTAAATGCACAACTAGGAGTCAATTTTAGGCATTCTTGAAGAAGATGTTCTCATGATTCATTGGAATGGTATTTAAGTGAATTCAATTGGTGAGAGAATCCTTCACACTAGTTGAATGGGGATTGGATGAATGTGGTCAAATTAATAAGAAAATTTACATTAAATTTGGATGAAATTTGGATGATAATTGTAATATTCCAAATAAAATTAATATAGTATAAGCTAATTCATTTTACTTTATTTAAAATATTGCAAACTACAATAGTATTGTTCTTTACAAATTTGCACCATTGGCTAAAATGAGAGAAAATTAGTGTTATAATTTTTGAATATACTGATCAACTTAACTTGAGTATTGTTCTAAAATTTTTAAGATTTCTCTTTCTTGACAACAACAAAATTCATCATGAAACCATTTTGAATTTTAAAACATTTTTACCTAAATATTTCTATCATATGGCAAATTCATCTATTTTATAAAGTTTTCATCCATTTTTTGGCAATTGAGAAATGATTTTTTCACCAATAAAGATTCTTGTTTTGAATCTTTGTTGAAGTTCTTCTAATAAATGAACATTGATTAGAAGGTTGTTTTATTATTGGGCATTGGCAACATGATTGGTATACTAATGATGAGGATGGTTTTGGGGGGATAATTTGCCTAAAAGCAATACTAAATGAAGAATCAAATGAATACTTGACAATAATTTCTTCTCTATCTAACTGATGAAATCGTTAAATTCCTACAAATTGTGAGATGGTATTGTTTATTTTGCATGAATGTACACATTTTCAGATGAATAACTATGAGTTCTATCCAAGTCTATAGAGTGAGATGTAAATAGATTCATCACACCCTTGGAGATCACTTCTTGCACATTCTCAAATAAATATAAAAGGAAAGTCTTTCATTGATTGGTAATGAATATATTATTAAAAGTATAAAATTATATTTTTATTCAATTATAGCATTCAATAATGAGTAGGAGAAATCTTTGGAAGTCATGAAAAATAACAATTATTTTTATTGTATTGGCTTATACCAAATCACTAGGGAATATAGTAGTAATAAGGTTTCTACTCTCCTTCTAACTTTTCTTAAAGTGTTGAATATTGCATTTGCAAGTTTTTAGAATATTGGATACCTATTTGTTGAACTTTTTGAATCAATTATCAATGGTGAAAAATAAGCATGGTTTGAAATGGGTCTGTGCTATAATTGCATTAGTTGTAACTATACAAAGTTATTTTGTTTCAAAAAAATTTGTGTTAGATTTAACTCAAATTTAGGACAAAGCCTCACTAGACAATAGTTGGTTTTCTTCTAATGATAAAAGAGGCAATATTCAACCTCTTCAGTCTTTGCCTCATAGAAACAATCAATCTTACTATATATACTACATCTAGAAATAATTTCTTTAATTTTTGACATATTTGTAGATATTTATCCAAATCTCTTAATTTCTAACAATAAATTAGAAGGGCTATTAGGCCTTGACAATCAAAAGGAACTAAGAGATTGTATCTCATAGGGATATCTCCCTTCAACCTCAAAAGTGTGTATTTTTTATTTGTTTGACAAATTATTGCAGTTTTCTAAAATCAATTACCTTCTTATTTTTGACATTTTACACATATTATTTCCCAAAATTTACCTTCATTTTTTGAATTATTTTTGCTAAATAAACTATCTAAGTATAGTAGTAGGTATTAACTACTAAATGCCCAATTGAAGGCTTTTTTTTGAGCTTCTTGAAATTTGTTCTTCATTGAACAAAAAGCCAACATTTTAATAAGTTGTATCAATTTTTTGGAATGTAACCTTACAAATTCGAACTAGACTTGTTGTTAGAGATCACATGGGAAAAGAAGATACAACAATATTACTTATAGATTGAAAGATTATAATGTTTGATCATGAGGATGTCAAAATTGAAAGAGTGATTCGAAGTCTTTCAATCCTCTTTTCACATGTAAAATTGAGGTCACCAAAAAATACGAGGTTAACCCTTACTCCATAAACGACATGGTAGATGTTTTTTGTCGAAGGAATGACAAGGAATTCCCCTCTATAGGACAGATGTGCGACTATCCATTGTCAAAATTAGGGATAGAAAGGGGAGATCTTCTATACATTAGAAGAAAGTAGCGTTTAGTGGAACAAAATTCAGCTAACACAGAATTTTGTTTTTTGCTAGAAAATGTTGAAATTGTGTTGGTTGTAACGCAGTTTTCTGAAAACTACATTGCAACCAATATAGTTTCTACGTTTTTTGGTAGTAAACAAAATTTTGCATTAGTTGAATTTTGTTCAACTGAACGTTGTTTTCTCTTAGTAAAAGTAGTTTGACTCTTGATGAGTACTTTTGATTTTTTCAAAGTAGATGATGTCACACGGTTCCCAAATGGTTGATTTCCACAGTCACCAGCTCGGCGTTCAAGGTTTAAAGGATGTGGCCCTCCATGACCATGGTAGTCTTAAAAAATACTTTGATTATTAGACTAATAGGTGCATTCTTTATTCTTTATTTCAACAATGAGGTCATTCATCAACCACTTTTCAACCTTCAAGGATTAACTCCTAAGTGCTTTTATGTCCATTTTTTGGACGATGAATAGATTAGAACTAGAGTTTCATCCTCCTAACTACTTGGACAAAAGTTATTCTAATTTGTGGAGATATGCTACCAAATTGTTGTCCTATCTAAGGGTTGGATTTGGTGTTATTAGAGTACATATTTTTCTAAAATTACAAATGTGCAAGTATGTCAAGTGGTCAAATTGCATTGACTTTAGTTCAACACTAGATTTGCGAAAATGAGGTCATAGATTTTAAGCACACAAAAATTTCAAAAATTCACCATAGCAAGAGAACCTCATTTCAAATCCATTCCAACAAATTTCACTCAAAAAATGATAATATTTTGCTTATAATCAAACTTTGAAGGAATTTTGGAATTTCTCTTTCAAAATTTATAAATGAATATTGGTGATAGCACTCGTGAATCTAACTATACAAATGGAATCTAAAAATCGAACTCTACAACTTTTATTTGTATATCAATTCCAATATATGCTTCCAAATTGAATTTTGTAATAATTTTTCTCAAATTGTCAATTTTGGAGATGAATTTAGATGTTTAGGGGTTAAAGGACCTAACATGCATAATCCCTATCAATTTCTAGTTTCTCAAAATCTACTCTACAATTTTTTTAAATGAATTTGTAAAATGCTTTTTTCTCCAAGATCTAGTGTATTTGAGCCTCAACACTAGAATATCAAGATTTCCAATGGACATCTTCACACAAAATCTTGAATAGAAAAAACATAATCATTCATTTTCAAAATCAGATTTTTGATGTTAAAACTAGACTTCAAAAAGAATTCACCAAAAAAAAACTACTAAAAATAGTGATTTAAAAATAGTGACTTGGTAAGATTACATTTCCTCTTCAAAGTTTTGTAGACACCAAAATTTGGTTCCTCAAGCATTTAAGGAGTTAAGATAGGAATTTGGTTTCAGTTTTCAATTGGAGATTATTTTAGATAGTCATGTCATTCAAAGAAGAAGGAAAAAAATTTACGTAGAAATTTAACGCTCCAACTACTAACAAATTAGTGTAGACAGTCATAGTAGGCCAAGTCACCTCGTTACCAAATAATTGGTTAAGGTTTTAGAAAAAATATGTACAATAGTATACTGCTATTGCAACCATCTTCTTTAAATAGCCTAGTAGGTACATTTGAAATGGATAATCAATGGTTCTAAAATGGACTACCAACAATGTGAGAGCATAATTAAGATATGTCAAGTATTGATTCATACTTCACCGATGGATGGAATAAGAGCCAGAGAGGGTCTATTTCAAAGATAGGATGTATCTACTTAATTTTTCTAAATGAAAATTGATTGCCCAATTGCATTCTTACAAATGTTAAAAGAATTCGGGATCCATTTAAGTTTATGAATGGTCCCACTTAGGAACCTTGTATATTACTTTTTGGCTGCTACAATGCTTGTTTTTGGTCAAGCCATATCTTGTTTCAAACTGCATGTGTAAAGGTTTTGCAAGGCCTATGATCAAGAATAGGTGCCAACCACAGAATTATTTAGAAATTCAAAAGTAATTCATAAATGCCCCAAAAAATATGAAACCACTTGTGTTGCATTCCACATCAATTTTTCTTCAAGTGAAAAATAAGGGAAAACATTTATGGGCATCTGGAAACCATCAAAAAGGCCCAACAGCCCTTAAAAGGACGGCTTATGAGCACACTACCTTACACCAATACCAAATGGCACCAAGTGGCGGAGTGCCCAAGCAACAGGCCACATTCTGGTTCCTTGGGCCATTAGGGTTTAGCCAAACTTTATGATAAGATATGATGCAAGCCACACAACTAACTTAGATTTAGATTAAAAGCAAACCAACAAAGTGCCTGCCAATAACCTTTTGCCAGCGTATTTAAATAATAGAAGCATTACACCACCGATTAGGATATGGTCAAAGTTAATAATCGGGTTAGTTGTCTAACTAGGTGCTCAATATTTGTACCAATGTATCCTCAAGGGACCTTCTGTGTCCTTCTGTGAACATGCATGACCGAGGCTGCTAACTAGTGCACGGGCGAGCTCACAGGCGAGACTTGGCATCACGAATAGGGGCGCTCTGCACACACAAGAAAGCGTGTAAGAAATAAGGGGTGGAGAAGTTTCATGAAGCCATACAAGGCCAAATCTCAGGAAGAGGGCACTAAAACTGTTAAGGATCTGATCCCATCTCCTACACTGATCCGTTATCAACTGCAATTCATCCACTACTACGATTAGTTCGCCTTCAATTAGCAAGTGCTGTAAAGCATGACTTGGCTGAATGTCTATGGCCACTGATCTTTGAAAAGAGTAGAAATGGGGCTGTCTACTATCACTAATAGTGGTTGTCTACAACCTCCAACTTTGAATTGCAAAGAAATTAATACATAGTGATAAAAATTCGATCTCCACAAATTTGGCTCTTGTACCCGAAGTGATCTCTCATACAGTTCTCTACTGATCTCCCAATGAAACAATACTACATATAGGTTGAAAAGATCAAAGTGACGCAAGATAGTATCGTCTAGCTTAGTACTCTTTTGAATGGGTCACAAAATGTCGTCTAAACCCAGGGATAGAAATATGCTTACCAGTTTGACGCCGCTTGCAGCACGCTCTTCCAAGAAAGCACAGGGCTTGAAGAAGTCACCGTAGGCTTTCGCCCATGTGTTCAACCTCGACGCAATGTACTTAGGTCCCACCATATCAGCCCAGCAAACGAGGCCACCTCTGCCACCACATTTTTACATTTCCAGGTAAGAGATCAACTCTGATGGCTGAGATGAAGTTAACGACCACTTTAACCCTCATTCATGCTAGCATATCGAGTCTTTACATTCATCGAGTCTTTACATTCATGCACTAAATGTCTGATCGTTCGAATATTCTGCTAGAGATACCGTCCGTGCTAGACTTGCACCCAGATTTCTTCAAAGTCACATTCTGTGTTCTCGCATAAATCCTGACCAATGAATTAAACCCATTCAAAACTCACTTTGTGCTCAAACTATCAGAATCTTTTCTGTCACGCGAAGTTGCATATAAATTTGACAAAAAAGAATTCAACAAGTTCGAAAGGGTACTACACCCCGACTCCAGCAACCTCAAGTTTTCCTTACAGTCACTTTTACATGCAACAGTATCGATTGTCACAATGTTACAAATCTCCATTGAATCACATCCATTTTGGGCGCCAAGGGCTCAAACATTAAAGAGGTCAAGGTGTAAGTATTCAAGGTTTGTTTCTAGAAAAAAAACGTATGAAATTTGAAGGGAAAAAGCATTAGACAAGAAGGAAAACCCCATGAAGCAGGTATCATTTAAAAAACACTATACCTGTACGGAGGGAAACCCATGCCCAGAACCATGGCAATGTCCAAGTCAGAGGCTTGTAGCACAATCTTCTCAGCCAACACGCGGCAGGCTTCATTGACGACTGGGAACATTATCATCTCCACAATGTCTTTATCGGTCAATACCAAGGGCTGCGAAAGTACCACATCCACCACCTCCAGCTCTCAGATGAAAGAACGCAATAATATTACAGGATAGGCTAGGCATACGCATAGTATACAGTATCAACAGCAGTAACAATACATCAGGCTTCCACTAAGAAGGATACTCACCTTGCCATTGACCATGATGTCAGCCTCTATTTGAGATGTCTTGACGAAGTCTTTAATTTCAGGAGCTGGACGAGCCTTACGCTTCTCATCATAAAGGTAAAATCCCTTCCCATTTGATTCGCCTGCCAATTGAATACACATTAATGTTAGACTTGCCTGTGACGCACCTTGAAAATTGCATGAAGGAAAGAAGCTTTTAGAACGTTTCCCGCACAACATGCTTGATTACAAAATATCGTTATGTACTCAATGTAAACAGACCGCATTACTCACCAAGGCGTTCAGACTGCAACATCTTTGGAAGCAAATGGGACACATACACTCGGTCAGGGAATGAGTTCACAAACTGAGCACCAACTGCCACCGCAACTCCCAAACCGACCAAATCTGCAAGTCTGCACAGTCATCAAGTGTTCAAGACTCAATTGATCAGGTCGCAGATAACTATCGCCGTCATCAATCACTAGTGGAAAACCCTCCCAGCAGACGTATTGGCAGGTTCGGGTTAAAAACTACTTTAAACCCAAAGTGCCTATTTGGACCCTGGTGTCTATTTCCAATTCCATATCTATACGACTTCAAATGAATCATTTGGATGCTTCTAGGAAGGGACATTTAGTATACCAATGGGAATAAGAAAGTTTTCTACAAAATATTAGACGGTGTAGATGCACTCAAAAAATTCTATTATAAATATACATTGAGATTTCAAGTGCACTTTCTATTCTTCGTTCAGGCACTAAGGCATTTAAAGGCATTACATTTGGAATGGTTTATGTTAGAAACTGCCTTATAAAATTGACAAGGTTTTACGCAGCTACGTTTCAAGAATAACTCTTCGGAGGCTTACTTCCAGTACATGTAAAAAAGTCATGGACATCAACGGCCTTCAAATTAATGTAGTTTACTGCATTGATTGTAATCACACATAAAAAGTGATCCACAGAAACAGAAACTTCTGAGTAGTGCAAAATAGTAGCCCACCTGAATGGTCCCATTGGCATGCCCCAAGACTTGATAACATTATCAATCCGATAAAGGTCAACTCCAAGGTCCGAGAGCATTGAAGCAGACATGGTGTACGGGAAGAAGACCCGGTTCACAGCAAAACCTGTGCAGTTTCCAACCAAGACTGGCGTCTTTTTAATAGCTTTCCCCACAGCCATGAGATCCACTATGACTTGCGGTGAGGTCTTCTCTGTTCGCACGATCTCCAATAGCGGCATAATATGTGCAGGACTGCCAAACAAAACAACCATTATGAGAGCTAAAATCCGTGAACTAGATCTTTACCATGTTAGGTACTCAGATACACTGACATCCAAATCATGTAGTGATAGAAGGTGAAGAACCTGAAAAAGTGTGCACCAATGATGCGGTCCTGAGAGTGTGTTTTAGAACCCACAAGGTCAAGGTCAATAGTGGAGGTGTTGGTGGATAGGATACAGTCAGGCCTGCAATACTTCTCCAGGTCGGAGAATATTGATTGCTTGAGCTCAATATTTTCAATCACCGCCTATGGAACGCCAACGACAAAAATGATCAGTGAAACGAGAATATGAAACATTTGGAAACATACACTGATTGATAAAACGAGGAAAATTCAAAACATTTACTCAAAAACAAACAGTCCTATTTGCTGAAAGCAGCCCACGCTATCACCTCCCCCTTACCTCAATCACCAAGTCCACACTCTTGAACTCGTCATAGGTCAAGACACCTTTCACAAGTGATAATGTCTTCTCGAACTTTTCCTGGGACATTTTCCCTTTCTTCACGCGACTCTGCAGGTTTGCTGCACAACAAGTGAATGGCAGTCGAAAGAAGCGCCTTAGATAGAAGACAAGCCGCAGGTATACAATTATTTCATAATAAAAAACATACATCGCTAAACACAACTTTAACCCTAAGTGCCCAATTGACCAAAAATAGGAATTGAAATAAATCATTTAGGAAGCTTCAAGGTAAAAATGTATCAACTGAAAGAAGAAATCATGCCCTACATTTTTGAAAGATTGAAATACGTTTCGACTACAATCGACTATTAATTTCCACAGTGAACTTCTTTAGCTCAGACACTAGGGGATTAAACAAAATTTGCTTAACACACTGCGTAGAGACCTAATACATGAGAAAATTACCTCTAACTCGACCAAGTCCTATCTGCATAAACTTGTCGTTGATCTCCTTCAAAAGGACCGAAAACCCACTCAATATCAATGCAGTAACAATTCCTGAACCCATAAGCCCTCCTCCAACAACTGCAACTTTCTGTATCTTCCTTGGCTTCAACCCCAACTCGGCAATTCCTGGCACCTGCAACAGGAGTAGATTAGACAGGTAGCCTTGACATCTAATAACACTAGGTAGACTAAAGCTGAATTCATTATCTGCTACATCTATCAAATCTTATTGACATCATACTAACAGGGGCAGAGTTAAACAAAGAGACGCTTACTTTGGTTGTGGCTCTTTGCGCGAAAAATACATTCACGAGGCCCTTGGCATTGTCTGAGACAACTGCAGCTGCAAAGTTTTCAGCTTCCTACGAGTAGAAAAACGAGCCAATGGTTCGTCAGAAAATGACCGATTGAGCAAACTTTCGCTCTTAAGAAAGGAAGCGAAAAAATTGTCTCAGACATGAATGGATCCTGATAAGGCCAAATGAGCTGAAGTAAAATGTTTATTTGCTTAACAAAGACTTAAAATGCACACACACGAGAAAGATACTACATTAAAAAAAAACATTACAATCCACAGACGCATTAACCTCTAAGAGTGTATGCTTCCATATCTACGGGAATTGAAATACATCAGTAAGAAACAGGAGCCTAGAGAGTAGAAAGCGTTAGAGGAGGTATCAAAGTGTGCCAAAGTTTACCAATTGAAAGCAGCAATTAGAGCCTAAACTTTTTTTCAACAGAAATATGTTTTGAAAGTAAGAAGTCCACTTTGGAAGTCCACTAAAATATTCTATCCAAAGTGGACTTTCTATTTTCAGTTTGGGCAGTTAGGCGTTAATAATGATCTCCAAAAGCCCTTCAATAAAAGCGTCCCAAGTTTATTCTCGTATAGACATTCAATGTTGCACACTAGAGACTGTTACCAACACCCAGCGAAAAATTATTACCTTCAGTGCACCAGCATAGCCTCCAGCAACCACTCCTTCCTCAACAGCGTCAAGGCACAACAGAGGATGAGTCAAGTTTGGGGCAGTTCTTTTGACTTGGGCCCGGGCAAACTTAATGATTTCCCGAGCATCACCCAAAGACTCCAGCTTGTCTGTGCGTTGGAGAGAAGACAAGCGAGGCTTCTTTCCGGAGGCAATGTCCAGTGCCCATTGACGTGCGGTGGTCAAGAGATCTTTTGGAGCTACAATCTCATCAACAAGCCCAAGCTGCTTGCCTTCCTCTGAAGCAATGGGTTTTGAGAGCTGATGACCACATATACAACAAGCCAAATCAAATCACCTCTTATCTCTTAAGCCCTTGGGGTTGCGAACAAAACTTAGATGTATAGAGACTTCTACAACATTGATGAATATTTCTCTGAATGAGAAAATGTGAGATACAGTGATGAGAACGGTCAAAGTTGAAAAAAGTACATAAAATCTTCGCCAATTAAAATTTAGAAGATTAAAATTTGGGCAATCATGAGAGATACCAAACCCATTTCAAAGAGTTGAAATATAAATCATTTGGTTGATGTTATGTTTTCCCTACTATATAGTCAAACATGGGTTGAAAGTTGATGCCAAGTACGTCAAAACTTTCCTCAAATAATATATATTTTGTACAAGATGACGATGAGCAATTTGCGAACATTCCCACATCCCAAAGTTTGACCGCATTGATCTAGATTTTAAAATGTCGCATTTTGTAGTTCACGGGAACTTCAAAAGAAAAATTGCAACCATATTATGGTTGTGTAGTCTTATGGGTTAAAGGCATAATAGGGGTTGTCACACGAGCAATCATCTTGATAGCTTAGAATAATTTATAGCAAGGACGACAATGATAAAATTCAAGTACTGTATGTTCCGTCAAAGAAAGAAATGATGACCTAAAGAGGTATAATTTTGTTCTGTGGAACTTACCAGCATCATTTCTATGGCTTTTGTAAGACCAACCAAACGAGGCAACCGCTGCGTCCCTGCCACCCATTCCAGAAGCACAAACCCTCTGTGAAGTGGTCGACATCGAGAGCACCTTACGAGTACAGAAATAGCTACAATGCAAGCTAATACATATAATCCCTTATCCATTCCAATATTCAGGCAAAATTGTCCAAAGATTTGCCCCTGAGATATTGCAGTTTGAGGACAGAATAACATATACCACCAAATCCGGGTATGATGCCCAGTTGAAGTTCAGGAAGCCCAAGCTGTGCTTTTGGTGCCGCGATACGTGCGTGGCATGACTTCAATCAAGAAAACAAAACACTCGATCAAACTCAGAATTAAAATCCTGTTCCAAATGAGATTACAAATATAGGAAGGTAGAATTATAAGTTAAAACCTGAATGACGATGGAGGCGATCGGAATCGCCATTCTCAAAAAATTATGTAGCTGTAAATTGGGCTTGGAGCACCCAAGAATACGGTGAAAATTTAACACTGGAACAAGTCGTTTCCGTCATGCTATCAACATATATATATATGACCCACAGACTACAGAAAGATTGAGCTGAAGGTATTATCATACCATTGCCAATTCCAATCCGCCACCAAGAGCCAATCCCGCCACTGCTGCAACTGACGGCTTGCTGGCCTCTGTAGAATGATGCAATTTAGATCCCAATGAGTAAAACAAAGTTCAAAGACAATGCAGGGTTGCAGACCGCCACTGTACACAAAAGGTCAACTTTAAATTATCATACCTTCAATTGTATCTATCATTAGGTCCACGGATACTTGGTTTAAGTAACCATTTGGAGCTGCACATAATGCATAACAACAGTTAAAGAAAGTTTTCAGCAAATAAAAATATAATTTTTTAATGAAATTATTGAATTAATCAAATAAATTAAATCAAACCAAGTGCTAAGGAAGCACATCCTCAAAAATTAGCATCACCGGCTGCTGTCATCAAAACAATATATCCAAACAAAGGAAAGGTAGGAAAAAGTGCTATGCTGAGACTTACCACCCTCCTGCATCTTCGGAAATGCTGCAATGTCGAAACCGCCCGAAAATTTTCCATTTGCACCTGCAACCATTCAGGGAAGTCAAGCTCAAAGAGTTTCGAAGATAATATTCGCAAGCAGTGGAACTTTGAGTGCATAGTTGATCTCAAAACCTCGATTCGCAAAATTTCATCTTTACTTCTCAGCTAAAAAAACCTCAGTCATGAAGTACTTGCAGATTCCAGATTAATTTTGAGAAAGAGTACCCGTCACGACGATGGCCTTGACGTCATCTCTTGCATTTGCTTCAACGTACTTCTCCTTCAAAGCCAGCAGCACTGCACCAAACAGATCGTTTTTTTCTTTCTTTGATGACCATCATAACATGCAAAAAGCACAATTGCTTCTTTGTGGGACAACATAATATTAAAAACAAAGAATCCCTTAACAACGATGTGCGATGCACTCAATGGATTTCATCAGCAATCTTCACGAGCTATCAGACTACTTAATAGCCAGAGAAGACAGAATATACGCTCTCAATATAATCCTCAAGCGAAGTAAGAATAGCACCTTGCAACACAAAATCGAGCATGCACTGATCCTCTCAAAACATTAAAAACAAATCATAATTCTGTTCACGACCCTAATCGGGAAAGACCGTAAAAATCTAAAAAAAAGGATGATAGGTGGTCGAGTAGACGTCAGAAACGACCACAAACAGGTCATTCACAACATGAATTCCCCTAGATTTGACAGCACGCAATAGATAATATGCAATTCCTCAGATACAAAATGAAAGAACTTAGTTCAACAGTCAACACAATGCTCTTCCGATCAAAAAGCACGTTCTACACTCAATACGCAATTCATAAACAATAAAAAAACCAAAAAAACTGACGTAGCTAGTACGGTGAAGACCTTTCCACAAAATCCAAGTCTGAAACTCTAAAAACAAAAATCCAAAAATAAGAACTTGCAAAACCTCTTCGATCATAACCAACGCCAACTCCAGCACAACAATCCGAAACCACAAACCACATGACACCAAACTACGCCCAACAATTGAGCGTAAGGCAACAACCCTTCCAAGATTACAAACGCTTGCTAGAGATCGAACAACCGATCGAAGAAATACTAACTCCACAACCACAGAGAAACTTTCCAAGCTTACATACGGCACCACAAAGCTAACTCCGAAAAAACACGCTAAAAAGCTGAAAATTTCCAAGCATAAAAGTCCGCACTGCCAAAACGCCAGAAACAATAAAAACTATAAAGGCAAACGTCGAATACTAACTAAAACACAAGCTTAACCTCAAAAAACTTAACCCCAAATCAAGAAAACAAAAACAATGACAGCAACAACAGAAGAGCAAATCGAAACACACGGAAAAACTCGATCACGAACCGTGTATAGCTAATGAGTTGACAGGCGGATTTTCGATCGTAATGACGGCCACTCCGTCGGCGCCTACGTCCATGGTGACACTCCACGCCATGGCAGAGGAAATCCTCCACAACTTTGCACCTCCCGGCTTGAAATTTGGACCTCTCGACGTGAAATTTTTGGACCTCTCGACGTGGAATGTGGATCAATTGAAAGGAGACAAATCGACAGATTTGGTGAAGTAGTGCGAAGCGGAATTCGGCAAGACACGCCACCTTGTTGTGAGTAAGCTTCGCACCGCACTGGCGATGACCCTTTTTCTGCTTGCTTGCTTGCTCACTCTGCCGTCACGCTGTGCGGGCCCACAATGCTCTTGTCACGACCATCATTTAGTAACTTACGTTAGTGAGTTATTGTAGTGAGTTTTGGCTGGGACTTGGAACTTACTATAGTGAGTTAGTTGAATACGTCAGTATTTTCAGGGTCTTGGCCTATCAGGGAGCTTGTATTGAACTGTAGCATTTAGTGTAGATTGAGGACCACTGCTGACGTGGTGTTGAGAATTGGATTTACTTATCTCAACCTTTACTGAGTACAGTGCCATTGTTGTAGTACGGAAAATAATTCTGGAAATCTAAAATTTAAAAATAGATGCTAAAAATATAGGAAAATTATTATTACTATTTTAAAAATTAGGATGAAAAAAGAATATTGACAAAAAAATTCTATTTTTTGCATCTATCAAATAGGTACTAAAGGTGTACTTGTCTTTTAGACATTTTTTGTGAAACTTGAAGTCTTACATATAATATTTTTATTCACCTTTTACAATCCAAGAAAGTTTCTATTTAATCTCAAAGTAGAGAAACAAAATTAGCCTTTAAAGAAGGGATTGGTGACTATGGAAATCATCCCTCTGGGAACCATGTGACATCGTCTACTTTAAAAAACCAAAAATATTTTGTGGAAGTCAAACTACTATAGAAGACCTCCCCTTTTTACAACAAAATTCCAAGGATGAATAATTGCACTTTTTTTCTACTAGAAGGATTTTTTTGTCATCCGTGTCAACATTTAAGGGGTAAAAGATGTAGTGTTAAACACCCCTATTTGAGATTGTTAGAGTAAATTGTGAAAAATCAATCTTATAAGATTGGTGAAGAGTTCCTTGATTGCATTTAAAAGTAGACAATGTTGGAAAAAGAAAATTTCATCCAATTTAGATGGAGAAGGAGTTGCTTGAATACATTTGTAGGGGATGATGATAAAATTTCTTCATAGTATTATTGCTGATTTTTCTACAAAAAAGGATGTTTTATCCACATATTACTTGAATGTGAAATTTGTACTTTGAAATTACCTTTCAGAAATTGAAGTTAACTAATGAAATAAAGTTTATCAAGTCTAGTGTTTACTTTGAAGAGAAATTTCAAAAATTAGTAATATATTGCAATTTGAACTTTGAATATGTATCCATGAGTCTAGTGATTTTCCAATTCTAAAATCAAAAATATTTAATACAATATATGAGTTGTGATTGCTTGCAAAAGATAGTTAAGATGAGATTTATTAATTGTCTATTATATTTTCTTGGATTATCTTAATAGGTAGTAAACTCATCTCTTTGAAAAAAATTCTTGATTTAGAATTTTAAGAAAAAATGCCTCGAAGTCGTAAGGCTATGATAATATTGAAATCACTTCTTATGTGATAAAAAAAACTGGTGATCTTTGCATTAGAACATCTAAAACTTGAAGTAATTCATTTGTAAATCCCTTTGAGATTATAACCACAAAATCTATGTAGAACAAGGTGATGCATATAATTTCTATTACCTTCATTCATGTAATACAAGTTTTCAAAAGATAGCCACTTCTAATTAGAGGGAATTTGATGTAGGATCTTTCATCTTAAGTAATTGGTATTCTTATATATACTATAAGTCTTACCAATGAATTTTATGATTTTATTATATATAGAAATACAAAATGATTTTTATAGAGTGAGTTTTATTGCAAGAGTTTCGTTATATTGTAATTTTGTCTTATGACATTTGACTATCTGTTTTAAATTTTGCATTTGAGATTTCATGATTGTTAAATTCATTTTTTTCATTAGAAGAATGTTTAGGGTGACTTTCTACATTTTCTTTTTCAAATTAGGAAATCTCAAATATCTTTATAACATTTGTTAACTTTTATATATGAGATATTTGGGTGAATAATATAATTGCAACAATTGTATCATGTTGCTATTTGTTTCTTTTGGTTCATAATTTGACTAATATTCAACTTTTAGCCATTTGTTGTGAAGAGTGTATTGAATTGCTTCATATTTATTTCAATTTTGTTTAGGTGTAAATTTGTAAATTCAATTGCTACATTGTTTGTTTGTTATATTTAATATCTTGTAAAATTGAGTGTATTGTGGTGATTTATACTTGAAGCCAAACCAAAAGAATAAAAAGAAATGTGAGCACCTTCATAGGGCGATTATTTAGAAATGGTTTCAAATTAATCAGTGAGATTTTTTAGAATTATTGATTTTCTTCACCTAATAACTTCCAGCTCCAAGTGTAAAGATCTACTTACATTTTCACCCTTGAACAATGTTCTCGATGTTTATTGTTTGATGGATGACAAAAAATTCTTATATATAAGACAAAAGTGCAACTGTTTATCCTTAGAATTTTGTGTGGAAAGGGAACTTCTAGGTCTTACATAGTAGTTTGACCTCCAATGGATTAGTTTTGTTTTTAAATAAATGATTCATATAGTACCCCAAAGGATGATTTCCATGGTGATCAGTCCATCCTTTAACCCTAATGTGCACCAACATCCAATTTCTTGACAACAAACAAGTTGAAATTCGTTTTTCTTTCTAATTATTTCTCAAATGAAAATCATCCTAATTTGTGGAGATATTTTATGGTTGGATTTTGTGCTTCTAGGGTACATATTTTATTAAAATTACAAATGTGCAAGTATGTCAAGTAGTTGACCAAGCCAAAATTGCATTGATTCTAGTTCAAAACTAGATTTCCTAAAATGAAGTCATAGATTTAAAGAACACAATTTTTTTTAAATCATTGTGTGAAGAGAACCTCATTTCAAATCCATACTAACAAATTTTACTCAAAAAATGAGAATATTTCACTAGTAATTGACTTTAGAAGAAATTTTAAAATTTTCCTTTCAAAATTTAGAAAAATAAATATTGGTGATAGCATTGGTGAATCTAACTATATGCGGATGAAATCTAAGTTACAACTCAAAATCTACATCTTTCATTTGCATATGAATTCCAAAATATTCTTCCAAATAGCACTTTATAATGGTTTTTCTCAGATCGTCAATTCTAGAGTCAATTTCTAGAAGTTTAGGGGTTCATAAATCCAGTGCAAAATTTAAGGGTGTGGGGACTGGGGGGGACTGAGGGTTCGGTAGCTAGAACGGTAGAACGGTTGCGTAGCCTCTTTATCCTCTTGGCCCTTCTCAGACCGTCCGATGAACGGTGGAAACATCTGCGCCCTCCAATCTGGATAGGAGCCAGGGTTAGAATCGTGCCGTCGCTTATTTCGGCACTTGACTTCATCATCTACGAAATATACTAATAAGTGAACATATCAGTAGAATTCCATATCATCTCTCCATTTGGTAGATTATGACCTTTCGCGAGAAGAACGGGAACATTTTAAGAAGATATTCCGATACTACCTTCATATGCGCTAGCCAATTGCTGACCACCACGTGGAGTTCTAAGTATCTATACCTGTGCTACTTACTAGCGGGCCTTACTAAAACCCTAATGAGGAATTGGGAAGCTTATCCGGTGAAGAAAGCTTACATTCGTTTGAGGAATCTTCTGTTTCGGGCGGTGGGTGCATTATGTGCGTGATCTGTGCTTGTTGTGAAGAACAGGAGCTTCTTCAAGGCTTTGGGGAACGGAAGGAGTTTGAGGTTTGAATTCCCTGAACTGGGGTTTTGGAGAAGGATTTCGGTACAATGATGGTCGTCAGCATGTCCGGGAAGCAAGCTCCCGGAATTGTTGGGCAGCGCCCTGCGATGGTTGTGAGAACTTGCAAGCTGCATCAAGCAAGCTCTGTTTCGGTGTGGGGTTTGGCTGGGTCTTCCCGTGTGGATTCTATATTGCGCGTGTCCCGACGGGTTTCTTCCGACCTAGGTGAACTTCTCCTTCTCTGTGTGTTTTTTTCGATTACGGTGGGACACTACTTTTTCTGCTGAGAATGGTTTTAATAACTAGTCTAGTGAAAATTTTATGTTTTTGTTGGCGAATGAGTATTCATCGCAACTGAAGAATGCGTTGTTTGGATACCCTATGCGAAAGTTTTGAAGGTTCTAAGGATTTTTTGGGTAGATTTTGTAAGATGACTTCTTTGTCAATCTGTTCATATTGACTGTAGGGTTGTATACCAGCTGCATTTGCGATCATTTGGGTCCCGTGCAATTTTGCGTGTCCCTATCTGCTGCTGCATTTGAATTCAATTGCCTTTCTTCTATCAAAATTCAATGACATGATCATCAAATCAGAGTGATAGACTAAGTGTGTTTCGGGGTCCCCGTGTCACCACGTAGACGTAGCGACTCTTGTTTGGATCCGGTTGTTTTATGTTTAATTCCTAAGCTCATGGTGTTACATAATGTCAGGAGCAGGATCTCGCACCGTGAGCAGTAGCTCTTCGATGCTGCAAGGCTGTCTTATATTAGGAGCTGATCAGAAGGGGTTTCTTGTTCATGGAAGAGTTTGGCAAAAACGCAATTGCAGGGAAGGAATCAGGTGTGAAGCTGCTGCAGCAGCATCTTCAGCGCAGGGACCTGCATTTGAACCCGATGCAAAGGTTCCTTCTGCTTCAGGTAGAATGAAGACGGTGAGACATCTTTCTCTGCTTGGATTGTGAGATTGAATTTGCGCACTGATGCCTTGGATCAATTGCCTCGTGATTGTCCACTCATATTGAGTATACCTGATCGGCGACGACGTCTTACCTTTTCCTGCGTGCATGACATTGCAATGGATTTGGTGGACTTGCCGGACCATGGAACCACTAATTTTTATTTTTTTTTCACAGATGTCACACTGTCTCAAAAAGTGCGGGCAATCGTCTTCTACCTGACAACACTTACTTTAGCTGTTCCATTGTTCGTAGTGATGCTAGTTATTCATCCCTTTGAACTTTTATTCGACAAGCAGCGCAGGAGGGCTCAGCACCTTTTAAATAAGGTTAGTCCTCTGCCTCCTTTTGGATGTCAGAGTTCTAAGTTTCTTGGTACTTGTGAGCGACCGTCTTATTCTTACATTGAATGAATGGCATACAAAATTTTATTCTTAGCTTTCTCCAACTTAGTGCCGTTTGCATGTGAGGAACTGAAAACTTCAGACATGTCCAGTGGGGGGAAGGGGAGTTCATGGTGCTTTTGATTGTTGTGGTGTCAGGTGTGGGCAAATGTGACAACTTCCTTATTTTACAAGACTGAAATTGAAGGTTGGGAGAATCTTCCCGCAGCTGATGAGGGTGCAGTGTATGTGGCCAATCATCAAAGTTTTCTGGATATTTATACACTGTTTCAGTTGGGACGGCCATTCAAGTTCATCAGCAAGACTAGCAATTTCCTCATTCCGATTATCGGTTGGTCGATGTACCTGACTGGCCACATCCCTCTGAAGCGCATGGACAAAAGGAGTCAATTGGTGGGTTCTTTTTCGATTAAGACTGTGCTTTATACTCTCTGTCGGTGTCTCTCTAGTTTTCCTGTAGTGAGTACGACGCTCATAGTGCTGATGTTAAATCACTTGAAACAATATGCAACCTCCTAGCGCAAACAGGTGATCCGTCACGTTATGTAGCAACTGATATCACCCTTCTTATCTTTACATTTAGAGATTGATCCATCTTTGGTACTAGAATGCGGATACAGTGGTGATAGTGGCAGGTCAGGTCAGGTCAATTTATAAGTATCTGATTCCTTTATTATAGCTAACCAGTGCGCTTGAATTTTTGCGTGTCTATTGTAGACGTCCCTGTAAAGTTGTGGTCTGTATTTCAGGAATGTTTGAAGACTTGCATGAGGCTGGTCAAAGAAGGCGTGTCTGTTCTGTTTTTTCCCGAGGGAACAAGGACAACCGATGGAGCGTTGGGTTCTTTCAAAGTAAGCAACTTCCAAGTAAAGATTGTGTATTTTCCAGGATCCATTCTATGGTCGCTTGCTTTATCAGTGCGCTTTTTCGGTTACGTGGTGTATCAAATCATCATGGACAGTGACTCTATAGTCATTTTTAGTGCAAAATGGTTTAAAATGCCAAATTGAAGCATTTTTTTTGCATGAATCTCCTTCCTGAGGTTTACCTAATGAAGCATTATTTTTGCAAGCTGTTCATGGATATATCGAATGGGCTAACCCCTTTTTGGATAATTTGGTTACTTGATGCAGAAAGGAGCATTCTCAGTGGCAGCCAAGGGAGGCGTGCCAGTTGTACCGATCACATTGATAGGCTCAGGCAAGCTCATGCCCAATGGCTTAGAATATACCCTAAGGCCCGGTGTTATTAAAATGATAGTGCATCCACCCATCCGAAGCAAAAATGCTGATGAGCTTTGTGACCAGTCTAGGAAGATTATTGCAGAGACCTTGATAAAGCATGGCCTTCCCGTTCATTAGCTGTTCATGTGCAGTTTTTTTAAAGGCCTTCACAGCGATGAAATCCAGCAACGAAGCCCATTGAAGAGTAATTCTTGGAGCTGATGACCATTCTTTTTTTTGTGTTTCATTACCTCAATCTCTGAGCAGAGATGTGGTATTGTAGTGTGTAGCTGTGCTATAGGTGTTGTACCGTTGTAGAACATTTAATTCCATGAACTTAGTTATTTTGTCACATTTTCTTTTGTGACTGACTACCGTTTTGAAGTTGAGGTGCTATCTGAGTGCTAGGGTCCTCCCTTAAATCATCAATACAACTTTCACTTGCTCATATGGGTTTGACTACCTTGAAGATCATCATGAATCAGAGATGCTTGATTGTTTATTGCTTGCATCATGGGTCGCAAGTGCCGATGGAAAGTTGGTGGATTGCAGGCGTGATTAGAGTTGGAAACTGAGGGGTATCGGATCCCATTTGTGATAAGATTGGAAAGATTCTCTGCCGAATTTGCATATTGGAATGGATTATAGCAAATGACCCTCTTAAAATATTTCTAACTTTTTGATTGATGTAAAATTAGAACTTGAGAATGCTATCATTGGAAGCGAATCAAAAATTACATTGAATGGACTAAAGATTATAGTATTAGGATTTGGACTTTGAAAATAGAACCCTTTTCAAGCTAGCTAAAAGACAAGATAGAGAGATTCACTTTGAATCATGCTTAAGAAAGAAAAAAATCATGGAAATGGGATGGTAATTTGAAGTAAGATGTCTTTAGGATGTCTTCAATGGGACCAATATGGTGCTCCTCTAAAGAAACTTACTAACTTTTGAATGGTTTATAATTAGATCTTGAAATTTTTATTATTGGAAGTACATCCCGAAGTATCTTGTTTAGGTTCAAGAAAACTCAAATTTGGACATTTGACAAAGAAAATCAACCACTTCAAAAGCAAGGTAAAAAAAAGAAGGGGAGGGGCTTTGTGAATCCATTTTAAGTAAACAAAATCATGCCAATAATTTGAGAAACACTTCCAATGATAAAAATTTCAAGTTTTTATTATAAATCAATAAAAAAAATTAGAGATATATTTGGCTGGCATGTATACCAATCCCATTAAGGTTTCCCTTAGAGCATCTAATTTGCCATTGAGAAAGTCATGGTGGGCCTAGGGGTTTGGAATTGCCTCACACAAAATGGGTATCTAGCTTTTATAGGCTCCATAGTTCGAGAGGCAAACTCTTCATTTTTGCATGCAATTTGAAACACTTTGTATGCGTAGATTTTAGAGAATATTTGTTCCCATGAAATCCTACAATAATAATGCTTGTTGTATCTACAATAGCTCTAAGAGGCAATCTAACTCTATGGATGTAAGTAGCATGTTCATCCTCTATTAGGTTGTTGGATTTGCCATTTGGCAAAAAATTGTGGAGTGCAACATAGAAGAATGGAGAGCCTTGAAGCCCCTCAAGCACATTAGATTGAACTTGTATGCATATGGATGCTCTTACAAAGCAAAATGCAAGTGATTTCAAAGGCACAATTTAGTTACAAGTATACAAAGGTGAAGGTTGTAGGAGGCTATAAACACTAAAACAAAACATGGTAAAAAAAATCACACTCAAAATCTAGTGTGGTTATTTTAACCACATTTTTGTGCATGCGCATGTAGTGGGCGTTTAGCTTTTCTTGCAATTTCTAACTACAATTTTTAGAAGTTTGGAGCATATAATATACCATTGGAAGGTATTTTTAAGACCTTTCCAACAGTATATTATACACCCAAAAATTCTAAAAATTGTAGTTGGAAAATGCTAAAGAAGTTGATTGCGCAAGTAGTGGGCCTTCACAAAAATGTGGTAAGAAAAAACGCACTTGATTTTGAGTGCAGTATTTTTTACCATGTTTTGTTATAGTGAAATTTAACCTAAGCAAATCCAAAATCCTTTTGAATCACATTAAGGAAACTAAGATGTTTTAGTAGCATCAAAACATTATTCAAGCAATAGAACAAATAGAAGAAATTGTACTATAGTAAGATTCATTCCTATGCAATATTGTAACCTCTAGAATCCATGAATGGACTCATTCCCTATATATTCAAAATAGCCATCAACTTCATATTGTTGTGTCCTTTTTTGTATTTTCCATTTTGGCTTGATTCTATGTGGTTCAATTTTTTTGTTAAAAAATATGAGTCAATATTTTGTCTCGCGTTTTGTTAAGGCCAATATTAGGTGCATTCATATTTTGTTAGTAATTTAAATTTTGTGTCAACATTGAAAAAATAACATCTATTATTGCTAAAAATTGTTGCAAAGTTGTTTAATTTGACACCAAACATTTCAGATATTGTAGTAGCATCAAATGCTCTTTTGTATTTGTTTTTTCTAGTGAATTCTCTTCATTAATATTGATTTTCTATTTGTTGTATTAAATTCCATTCACACCATATCTAACCCCTAAAATACTAGGTTTTCAAATTTCGAACAATGGATGAACACAAACACATCTCAAGTACACAAAAATGTATTTTTTTCATCCATCAATTTTCTAAAGATTCTTGTATTGGTTCTTTAACATTTGTACAATATCTTGTAAAGACTTTGCTTTGCAAATATTCTATTATTCAATGGATATTGGTAGGTTTGGTCTCATAAAATAACTTGTTCAGTTCAAGAAATGACCCTTCAAAAATGACTTGGATATAAAATGAAAATGAATTTTAAAAAAATAACTATGATTAGAACTTAGTATTTGAACTTCAAGGAAAAAAATTCTTGTAAAATCACAAATATTCTATCTACAATCGATTATAGATGAATTTCCAATTGTTGACTTTAAATATTATTGAAAATTATTGGTTTGTATACTAGTTGTCCAACTAGTTGATCTAACCATACGCATGAATCATATTTTATAACTATATTTTGAGAGTCATAATTGAATTATTCTTCTGAATTGCATTTTATAATACCTCTTCACAATTTTCAAAATCTAAACTATCCTTGGTCCTTAAGGGGTCAAGTGCTTAAGTTGTAGATTTGATTGGGAAAAAATCCAAGTAAATATTTTTAGAAATCTTCTATGTTAAATAAAATAAAATAAAATAAAATAAAATTAGTAAACCATATACAATTTGGTGAACAACCAATGAATTCATTACTTTCCAAATAAATTATGAATTTATCACTTTCAAAATTGTGAAGGTTTAATCCTTAAAGGTCCATCTGTTTGCTAGTTAGACAACTCGAAGAATACCTCAAGAAATTTCAAAACAAAGGCAACTATGCTTTTATTAATAAAAAAAACCTTTGTAGTTTGGGACCACTCTCTCACTTTATGCTCTCTCAATTTGAATTGTAGAAGTAGTTGTCAAGCATCTTCCAATCACTATCATAGATGTTGAAGAAATCAAAGTTTGCATCACAAAGATGTTAATTGAATTCCTTATGCAAGTAGGAAGAAATTAAGCCTACCCACTCAAGGAACCGTGGAGTACTCAAGCAAGAATTCAATTTATTATACAAGAACATTGCCCAAAGGGCTAGGAAGGTCCTTTAAGGATTAAATATATCACTTCTATATTACAAATTGCCCTATTGTTTAAGTTTCCCATGGTAAGTGGTACCTTCTAAATGCATGTTTGAAGAATATAGATCTCTCAATAGATATTCATCTATATGTCTTCCAAGAATCAAAGGTGTTTCTTTCCAAATTTCTAACTATCTCTATCTACTTTAGGTAAATTATTCAACTCAATTTGTCAAATTTTGCTACGAGTATACCATACGTTCAAGTTTGATTTGGCACATTGGTGTTGAAATAATTTAATTTTAGAATTTTGATAGTTCAGCACTTCAATTTAGATTTTCTAGCTTTTGGCACTTTGTTCTTCCTAATTTTTGGACACTCGTAACTTTGGATTGATTCTTTCTATTTATGAGTAAATGTGTTCCTTTTCCTAAATTTACTCATGAATAATTTTTTTATATTTAGAATTAGCAACAATGAAATTTTTTTAGATTTTTAGGAATACTTGTCCAATCTTTTAAAATTTCAAACATAGACCAAATTTTCCCCAATTATTAACAAAATTGACCTACATGTATGATATTTAGTATTGATTGATCCTTCAATACTAAAATATTCCTATACTATTACATAGTACTACTTGTGAAATATACTAAAATATTGATTTTTCAATATGATCAATGAAATTGGTATTGAATATTTTCAACAAAACTGCAAACACTCATTTAGGATGGAATGAGTAATAAATTAGAAGATGATAGGAGTTAACTAATTCCAATTAGAGGAGATTGGGATTAGAGTATTGCAATCTTGTAGCCAATAGAAAATACATTGGAGTAAGGAAGCTTTAATCTAGTTCTAGAGCAATATAGATTTATTTAGAGTATGCCAAATACCAACCTAAAAGTTGTTGAAAAGGCTCTTGTGCATACGAAACTAAGAAATTAGGAATAAAAATGGAATCTTTGATAGACAATGATTTGGTAGTTTTTAATGTTTATTTGTGATGGTTTTGGCTATTCCATTCAAAATCGTTTGAATTTCCATTTTGATAACCTCAATAGTAGGGTTGATTTGTTTCTACTTAAGATCAAGATACTTCCATTTATGATTGATTTACTTTCATGTATAGTTGTTCACATGGAATAGATATACTTTGGATATTTTTTGAGACTTGTTATGCATGGGAAGGCTTTAAAAAAATAATAATAGTTTGGTTTACTTTCAAATATGAAATAAAATTAAAAAAGAACCTTCAACTTTTAGTGAACTTTAATTCAATTTGAGTTACTCTAAAGATGACCAAATATTTGTATGTAAAACAATCCTTGTCATTATGAATAGACAAAAGAAAATCTACAAGTGAAAAAGTCACCTAGTTAGACTATATAACTAATTTCATCATCTTATATCATGCATTGACTCAAACTAGTTGAAAGTGAGTAATTTTGTATTCAAGATCAAATATAGGAGTAATTACAATTATATTGAAAGTAAAAATAACCTTCAAACATTCCCTAAATAAATAAAAAATTATAACTACATTTAGACCCTTTGACTAAAACTACTTGACTTATAGGTACCTCCATCAAATTATATTTGGTTTCTAAAATCAACCCTTACAAATTATTTCCTAAAATATACAACCTTTGTTGATGAATGCCCTCATAAGTGTCTTTACGAGTGCCTTAGGATCTACCTATTTTTGACACTTTCAAATTTTTTTTTATTCTTGCAATGTTCAAAAACTTCATTTCAAGCTAGAATCTAGAATCCCCTTTTGCCTACCACCAAAATAAATTACATTTCAATAACTAGAGGGACCAAAATTTAGAATATTTTTTCCAACTTTACCAATTGTTTTCCTTCAATTCCCATATTGAATCATTTTTCTAAGTACCGAGTCTATTTATATTTGCTACATTATACTCTATTAGAAATTTTATAGATATTTTCACCAAGTTCTTGTTGATGTTGTCAAATTGCAAACAGATTTTTTCCCCTATTTCACTAGGTAACTTTGAACTAGCCGCTAGATTTTCCCGAATACTGAATAGGACCCGTGCTCAAACCCTAATTTGGACAATATAAGGTGCTGGTACCTTGTTATATTTGAGGCCTCGTATCGGTGGAATGCAACACAGGGAGCGCACGGTCCGCACCAAAAGCGAGAATCTAGCAAAACAGAGCGCGTGCACAGTGTGTGTACAGGATTGTTTACTGTAGCTGCTTCCTCGTAGCGGAGCTTCTTATGTTGAGCTCAAATTATTAGCGCGTGCTTTCCGAGTTACATGGGAATTTTTAGCGATGGCGTAGTCTCGAAAGCAGCGACGCCGGCATATTCAAGTGCCTGCAATGACACGCAATACAATTCTACACGTGACCGTGGTTGGATGGTATAGCTGATTCCGGAAGTTAATTCTTGGATTTGCTTAATCCGTAATTCAGGAGCGAGTACTTCGCACATTGGTTCATAAATTATTAACTTATATCCTGGCGTCGGTTGTCGTCGTCGTCGTTGTCGCGAGTCGAAACCTCGAATTGTCAGATCTTGCGAAATTTGAGGGAAAAAGTAGGTGTCTGACTCCGCTCCTCCATGATTTTCCTCCAGTCCCCTGCCACTTGCCGCACGTACTTTAGATTTTTTTAAAATTTATTTTCCAAGCTTTTTGGCTACTTCCTTGGCCAGGCACTTGTGTCCTGTTGTATGGCCATGCTTCTCATGCGCGGTCGCTATTTGTGGTGCTAAGCGATTCGGGACTTACTGCAGTGCTACGACTATTGTCGGATTTTTCTTTGATCTCGATGGTTCATGCATTGGCGTCGTTCGTTTCTTTTTCGCGTGCAAGTTGCAGTGATTACGGGTTGGTGGCGATGGCGAGTAGTTTCTGAGGAGAGGTTGGGAGAGGAGTGTTTTTTGCTCGTTTTTTTTGTTTGCGCTGGATCGGAGCTTTGCATCGTGGCGATTGGTCACCAGGACGTGGCCATGGCGAACTGGATACTATTGCTGGAGCTCATGCGCCAGGCTGCCGCTTCGATGGAGACCGTCACACGAACTCTGGAGCGCTTAATGCCTGTTCCGCAGTCTCCCGAGATGCGTATGCAAATCTGAGCATTTGATGTGACTTAGCGAGATGAATACAAGCAACCCTGCTGCCGTGGTTCGATTTATTCTTGGCCGTAATAGCAGCGTTTACGCGTTGCGCGCACAGAGATTCTCAATTGGATTTTGGTTACTTCCTGGCGATTGCACCTAGCCAGCGTTGTCGGCATTACTTAGTGTGACAGAGCATGTGCAATTCTTCTGGCTAGGTGAGCGCTCGAGAGACGAGCGGCTCTTTGAAACAAAACGCAGGAGAGAAAGGAGAATGAAGGATGATTCTGGGACGCTTCAATCGGCCCAATCTTTTGAATTTCTAGTGTGCGAGTTTGGTGGCTCGACTACGAAATGGACGATCGAGTTGGAAGATTCGACCAACGGGAGCAAGCGATTTTACTTAAGATATGCCAGTGATTGGACGTGGAGACAATCCGGCATACGCAGTTCCCGCGAAATCCGTTGAGGCTCCGAAGGCATCCTCCCGACTAGCATCTGCTATTCCGGAAGAAGACTCAGCAGGAGATATTTAGGGCTTGGGATTCAGACTACAAGTTAATTTTGCGCTTGATGCTCGCTCTCTTGAAGCGAGCTCGCAGCATATATCCTTACACTCTCATTTTAAGATGAATCTTTTGTTAAGCCCGGATTGACGAATTCAAATCACAATCTATCTACGCTCGGCAATTGAGAGTTTTCTTTAGTTGAAGAGCTGCAGCAGCTTTGGATTTGTTTAGTTACAGTAATCAGAATCTAGCTTGGGAAGAAACTGTGGCGTGTTTGTACGTGCAGTTGTAGGCAGGATCTTAAATTTGTAGAATAGGATTTCGAGCGGATTGCTGGTCACCGCTATTTTGAAAGCAACGATTGTTGTGACACTGAACTGTGAATGTGCAGAGCAGCAAAGTCATTGCTGAGTGTTTGACAGGGCTGACTTACTCCTTGTGTACTGAATATACCTTTATCATCTCATGGAGAGAATTAATTTACTGCGTGACTCCAAATGTTTGAACTTGAAGCGCAGACCGTAATGTATTTTCTCGCTTCAGGTATATGGGGAAATGAGATTATGTATGTGCCCCTGGTCGCCAAGCTGCTTTTCCGTGGTATGAGCGGCATTCTCATCGAACAAGTAGCGGTCAGTCATGACGACTCGATCGAGATACATGATTTGTTGAATAGCCTCAGAGCGGCTGTACGATGTCCGGTTCCAGCACCAGCTGCAGTGAACATCTCCGAAATCGTTCGACGGGAGTCATTAGGTAGTCATCTCTCGAATTTCCGAAGTATTTCTTTGAAGTCCCTCCGTTTCTCAGTCGGGCGACTGTGCGTGGTTGGCAGAGAAGCGACCGGAAGGTAAGGGAAAGAATTGCTAACTGCTTCAGATTCGCGTAACCTAACTAACTCTCCCTTTCCGTTTCTTCCTGTGGTTCATTTACCACTCAGTCTCCTGACTTCGTTGCTATCCTCCCTCCAGTGCGCCATCGCCCTCTCCTTACGTGCTCGGGGTTTTACGGCAAGGCAAGGGTCTCATGTTCTTGCAGGGCAACTGGAATCCTTGTCACCGTGCAGTCAGAACGGTTTACTGTAAGTTATCCCGTCGTTGTCGTTGTGCGGCCGAGTCTTTCAGTGTTGTATGTCGGTAGGGCAAATTTTATTGCTGTGCGTGATTGAGTGGCGAATTGTTTGTTGGAAAGCTATTTGCAACCGGTTGAGAGAGGGTTTCCTGTAGTCCTCGAATGCTTTTTTAATGGCGACTATAAAAATTGACTGTGCAAGACACATTGATTGATGATATTCAGCATTTAAGATTACCGATCTCAGTGTTGATATACGAGCACGTTCTGTCGGAGGTGTAGTGACGTGGAAGGATTTTTTCTGTGGACCTGTATTTGTTATTTTTTCAATGGTTTCCATTTGGTCATGTTTTTCAATGCGAACTTCGTTGCTTCCGTTTTACTCTTGGACATTACTTTCGACCTAAGTCCAATATGTCCGTTTCGTGCTCTAGTGGAATTGGAAGAGGTTTCGTCCAAACCGATGCAATGCTTGTGCAAGTAGCTGTGAGCAAGGCGTATCGTGGGCAGGCGGCCAGGCTCTGATGGATATTGATGCGGGAGAAAGGGGCGACACCTTACAGAGCGCAATCGGTTCGGGATGCAAGGAGCCCTGCGAAATGAGCTGACAACTCGCTGAAGTTTTTTCTAATATGAAGAAGAATTATTTAATTTTATTCCTTGCGACCGATTTTCAGAGATTGTAGCAAAACGTGTTGCTCGTAGGGTTCAGGATAAAGAGATCGGCAACTATGCCATCGTCAGACCCTTGTCAGGAGAGGAGGTTGGAGCAAGAGAGGCAGAAACGGGAGAAGTATCTGCAGCGGAAGGTGCAAGAAACTCTTTCTCTTGCAGCGCCTGAACAACCAAACGCCGAGAAGGTACTTCTGTCAAACTCCATCATCGTCGTTTGGACAAAAAATATTGAATATTAACCTATCTATGCGGAAGTTGTTTCTGAAATTCTGAGTCTCGTGAAGCGTCTGGATTTTTGAATTTTGATCTAACCTGCTGTGGTACCGATTTTTGGCTTCCCAAGTGTATATTCTCAACAATCTTGCCAGGTCGCGTCAACAGCGGTATTGAAATTTAGGTCTAGCAAGTAACGTTAAGATATTAATTCATTGAACTCAACCTCTTATACCGTAATGCTTCTTTAAGACTTGATTTTTCTTTTCGCTGAGGTCGCATGAAGGTCTTTGGTGGTATGATACCGCATTTTACCGTGGTTTCTTTCTGAATTTGGCACCTCCAGATGTGTGCGCATGGGACTTGTTCTTTAACTTCGGAGGAGCTTAAAGCGCAGTCCCGCCAGTACAAGCGCAAGCTGCGGACGAATCGTATTCTGCAGGTTTGTTTGGAGATCGAACACCCTGGTTAATTGAGCGAGGTTATATCGACTATAGCTTTCTCGACTGTAACTTGGCCATGACTGAATTCGGAAGATGCTGTAAAAATGAAATACTCCAATCTCGATAGGTATTCACGAAATTTGTCTTCTCTGCTGTCTAGGTGATCATTTTGGAACTCAAACAATGCATGCAACCCAGAGAATGCCTACACTAGTCACCAGTTCCTGACTTAAGCATGCTCTAGCTATAATAATGCTTTGTAGCCCTAGAGCGGTTGCAGCCTTCATGTTCTCTGAGAACTATCTTCCAGAGTAATAGATTTTTGTTTAAGAGATCGTCGTAATCACGAGTTAAAGGTACGTGATGGGTGCCTTTTTGTATTAGGTGCGAGCTCAAGAAATGCTTTTTGCTTCACAACGTATTGCTGAGTTTCGGGATCGTAAAACAAAAGATAGCAAGGTTCTTATAAATCATCTCAAGGTAAGTTGCTTTGGCATGCTCGTTGGTCATCGTGCTTCTGCATCCATCTCTTTCGCAGTTCTTGCTTTAATATTAAACTTTAATTTAAATCTCTGAGCTCCTCCGAATATGCGATGGGCGTTCCATTTTACTCACTGGGGATCCATCAATGGACAGTGCTGACACAATGAACTTAGACGACATTGCTAATCAAATTGGAGGATGAAGTTGCATCGTTTACCTGATTCTCGTATTATGTTTTAAATGTAATTTAGGCACTCATGTCTATCAGTGTCTTCTTTCGGAAGTGTAAAGAATCTCTCCATTTTGTTTTCTGCATTCTACTAGTGTTTTCAGAATTCAAGTGTGTATCTGGATGTAAGTGACTTACGAGCACTTCATGCGGGATTTAGGAGGTTTGGAGTCGAGATCAGCGGCGACGCATTGCAACTTTGGAGGAAGAGTATGCACACGCATGTCAGAGCATTGGGCTTAGCCATGATGCTGCACTACTGGTTGAGCGGAACAAGGTATCTTTTTATCTGTCTAAGAGGTACTGTCTTGTCATATTTCTTGGTCGATTTTGAGAGACAGGCAGTGTGCAGATTTATCAGCCGTACAGGCAGTGGTAGACTGTGAGTGCCTAATCTACAACTAAGAGGCCTGTAAGTCGACTAGTGTTTTATGTGGTGTGGAAGTTCACAAATGCGAGGAATTGCAATGCGATAAATGAGACGAGACGTCTCGTGTCCTTGCAGGCAGCAAAGGAAGAGTTGCTCGCGAGGCAGGCGGAGGAGAGCCGGTATTGGGACACTCTGCGGTTTGAGGAGGCCATGCAGAAGGTACAGTATCGTGGCTTCTTTGTTAGGATATTCTATCCACTAGAGAACGCTCTGTGACTGTTTTAATTTGGCATATTTGTATTTTTAATGCTCACATTCAAGTATCATTAATTAAATCACACTCGAGCAATCTCTGTCACAGATCTGACACTTTAGGGGTTATCTTTAACATGTATGACAAGGAACGAGAGCAAAAAGAATTGAGAGAGAGAGGGGACAGTGCTTCCACACTGCGAAGGAAGATTGTGGAGAGTGTATCCAGCATCGAGCGGAGTTTTGCTCGCCGTTACAATCATGGGGCAAAACCGAAACCGCAGGAAAAAGAAGCTTACGGTAACGACAATGAACACGTAAAATGAACATAAATCAGGCACCATTGAGATCACCATGAACAATATTTTGAAGTCTTGAGATTGCACCCTTCACCTTGACTCCGCTTGCTCAAAATTTCTGAAAGGTCGAAGTTGGTCACGTTTAAGGTGGTTCACTCAGAGCTCATCTGTTCTGCTCAATTAGGCGATACTGTTTAACCCTTCAGCGAACGCCTAAAGATATTCGTTTTCAGAGTGCTGATAACTTAGTCTGCATTTTGTGCCTTACCTTAGACATGATTAGGATGTGTCACAGTGGAACTGAAGGTGGTATCTTGATCCCTCTAGGTTGCTCTCAAACGGTGAATCCTCCGGTAACCCATGAAGTATCACGAGAGAAAGTTTATAGCAAACTTGCGGGATTCCCCATCGATTTTAAAGATACATATCTTCACTCTCGATTTGATGTTCTACAAGATCGCACAAACAGGCCTTCCTCGGCGGTGGTCAACTGCCCGGAGCAGGATGGGATTGATGCATGGCGTGCAGCAGAACAACAGCGAGAGAGCAACAGGTGTGACAGAGCACGCCAGATTGAGCTTGAAAGACTCTACAATGAGAGAAAGCTTGAAAGAGGAACTGCTGCAGCTGCCAAGCTGTTGAATGATCAGGTAGTGCAATTCCACTGCAACATTTTCACTTAAGAAATCTTGTCTTTGAAACCAATTGGAGCTGATTAATTTGTACACGAAAGCTGGCAGCGACAATTACATGGACATGTGTCTGACATGTTCATGTAGTTACGGGGTCTCTTGTTTAGATACTCTGCTTCTCTTCTTACCTCTGGCATGTCCCTCTGAGCACCCACCAGTTATTTTCACTGTGAAATGCCAGTTTTACTTCTGTTTTAGAGAGAGCAGAAAAGCAGACCACCAAGAAGCTCTCCCATGAACTTAATACTGCCGTGATAATCAATAGGATAAACTGAAGGTGACCAAACTTCTTACATAGGTCGTGAAACTTCAAGCATTTGGTATAATTTATATTCTTCGTTTATGAGTTTCCACTTGTTGCCTTATTGAAATACAAGAGGTTGGAACGTTTACAGAGGATTGCTCTGCTGGAGCAAGAAGTAGAGGAAGCTTTCAGGGAAGAAGAGCGTGAGCAAGATCGCTTATATTCCGCTACAAACTCAGGCACATGCAAGCGAGCAACCAGTGCTGGCCAACAGAGGCGCCCTGTCTATACCAAGCACAAGGTCTCGAAACCTCTTTCGTGCCCAGGTAGATTCCCTGCGAATTCCGTGAGAGATGAATGAGTTGATGCGATATTCCCTTGAACTAATAATTCTCGACAGAGTTAATGGTGATCTTAAGTTGTAATCAAACGTTGAATTCTTGGGAACCTGTAATTCACCTTAATGTACCTAGTGTTAAACTGATAATCCTCGCTTACCTGTTAATGAGCAAAAAATTCGAACAGAATGCACAATAGGTTTCTTCGGTCGATTAATTCGTGAAGATCCTTGCCTCGCAGTGTCATCCAAACTTTTCAGTGTTCACAAGTTACCGTTCAGTCTAGTCTGTTTTCCAACCCAAAACCAGCTATGGTAGGGAGTTCTTAAATGGCAGGTGCAGAACTTGGATTCCTTTTAGGTATCCAAGTTGAATTAGTGAATTCAGCTGATTCTTCATGTGGAGCTCCCCTCACTCGGAAATCGAAGTTCTGATGACCTCAGAGGGATAGGGCATGTCAATAACTTACCATTCACATGTCTTACAGTATTTCAAGGGAAGAGTTTCATAGAACTTCTGCAAGGAGATGACTTAACTGTGGGGTTGTTGTGGGGTGCCTTCTGCAGGTTTGCCACACACCAGCCTCACATGCTCCAGGTGTAGGAGTTATGTAGAGTTAACTCCGGCTCCGCCCAAGCCAGTCGTAAAAGAACCAACCCCAGAATTAGCTCTCGGTTGCGAACCTGATGGTGAAACAGGGTTTAACATATCGGTATGTCCTAGGAAGAGTTGAGAAGAAGAGAGGTAGGGTTTGGGGTGTCAGCGATTGGCCTTTCTCTACTCAACCCTTGCTTGATCAATATGGATATGATCATCCCAGCATTAGGATACAAGAAAACTCCCGCTTTTGCTACCCGATTCATGTAGTCAATGTGTCCATGCACTGCTCTATACGTACCATTTTTGAAAATTCTGTTGCTCAACTTCTACGATTAAAGCTCACAAATTCCATGAGCAGTGGCATGTCAAGGTTGAATTTCAGATACCTGACGCTATGAACTTGATTGTAACACTCAACAGATGTAGTCATGCGGTGTCATTCCTGCCGACTCACATGAATCACATGTCCCGAACATACTTATACTCTCTCTCGGAGCCGGTCGTTTGTAGTTTGCGATCTAACATGTGGAAATCTTAGTATCGAACTCAGTGACGACTGCTGAGTGTATTTTTAGGCAATCCTCTTACATTTGAGTTCCTGTCTTAGTAGAGCGCAATCTGTCTATGATTGTAGTTATATATTAAGATTTTCTTGCCGGTTTATAAGATTTTTCCAGTTGAGCTCTAGATAGACTCACAAATGACGTACTTCTTCCATGCCCTTACCATTATATTAAGCCTAGAATTTAGATGCACTTAGCATTTTGAACTTACACAATAGTGAGCGAGTATTAAGTGACAAGTCACTTCATCCAAATCTGTTGTGAGTTCCTCTCTAATCATTGTTTCATTGTGTTGGATTATTTTGCAGGTTCGGTAATCACGCAGAGCTCAGAGAATCTACAGGAAAGAACACCAGAGAGCCAGACCGGGATCCAAAGGAAACCTAAATCACTTCAAGACCATCCTATCACCGATGCTGAAAAGCAAGACCTGTCCAAAATAGACATACAAGGAACGAAGATACAATTGGTGGACCTTGTGTCGTACCAGGCGCAGCAAAGTGCTACAGTTCAGAAAGGGGTAGAGCGAGAGTTGAGTGCCCAGAGATTAAGCAATCGGAAATCAGATGATGGGAGGTTGATTAATTCTTCCCAGCAGCAGAGCTCAATAGATGGGCCAGACTCCATTCTCGAACCTGACGTCGCGAAGTCTATGCCGCACTCTCCAGTTCAAACGAACAGGAAAGGAATACCGCCTATCCGGGCTTCGTGTGAAAGATCTGAGTTGAATACTGCCCAAACTGCCCAAACTGAAGAAGGTAATTTCATGAAACAACCTCGTGTGAAATCTCCTAACAAATGTCCAATGCCGAAGCAGAATGCCGATGGCAGTGACAGAACTGGAAAGCGACATTTGAATGTCTCGAAGAGGGGTGCGGACTACATTGCAGGCCCAGGAACAAGATGGAGATCACGGGAGAAAGAAAGAGAAAAAGAAAGCTGGATAAAGCACCTTTCCGACAAGGCTTCCCCAGGTAAAACCCGGTATCATTTGGAATTAGTCCAAGAGGCTGCCGAGGTGGAGAAGGAAGTTGAACAGTACTTCAAAGGAGTCCATCCCAAAAGACCGACGTGCAGTGCTTCAGCAATAGCAGCAGCTACCCATCAGCTTACTCACGATAATGGCGACACACAAAGATCTCAGCGTGATCCTTCGAACGGAACCCGACCTCCCTTCATATCTTCGGGAACTATAGGGTACAAGAAAATTCTTCCGGCACCATTGATGGCACGGTCCTCCAGACCAACATGTGAAAGCGAAGGGAATAAAGAAGCAGCACCCGACGAAGATAAGGTCTTACGTATCCGAAATGTGAGAGAGAATTTAAAGGCGCTATCTAACGATCAGAGAGGAGCAGATGCTGACGTCGTGCTAGAAAACTTGGAAGCCAATGCGCATGCATCCTCTCTAAGAGACAGGCATCGTCCATCGTCTGGAACACGTGCAAGTAGTTTGCCTGATATAAACAAGCAAGGTGTGGAGACCAGCAGAAGTTGGGCCCATCCTGTTCGTTCTCATACTGGGCTGGTGAATTTTCAAGAGCAGCGGATAGCTTTGAAAACTGCCAATGGGGCAAAGTGGGCAAATCGTGAAGACCAACCAAATGATGATCAGGGATTTGGGAAGGATTCTGATCCTCAAGGTGTTATAAGAGACTCAAGCTTTCCGAGGAATAGGAATAAAGGTGTCAGATCTGGAGTTGAGACGTGGAATTGCCTTGCCGACAGCTACCCAGGCACCGAGGTAAATTCTTGATAGCAAAGAACCTGATGGTAAACTCTGAACTGTAATAGCAAAGAATCAGTGGCAATGTTTCGAAGAAACAAGAATGCATATCTAGCTTGACTTCATTAAGCATAAGGTAGACTCAAGTTGAACAATTTCCCAATCAAATAATGACGAATGTGTCAAGGTGGTGGAAACTTCCTAAAATTCAATTTGAAAAATACGTAAATTATTGATGTCCTCGAATTCACCATGACACAAAGTTTCTACAACAGTTAGTTGTATGCTTGTGCAGCTGATTTTCGAAATTAGTAAACCCAGAGAGGACAATGGCATTAGGAAGGACAATTGCTTTAGGAAGGGCAATGGCTCGGAACGCCAGGAGAAACGTGTTCAGGAACCAAAGCCAAGACAGAAAGCTGTTTGGAAAAGTTATATTGATGAGAAGAAGCAAGCTAGTAGAAGGAACCTCGAGACTCCTACTGGGAATCGATCAATCAGGTCAGAACCTTCCTCCCCCCCTGCACGTGTCGATAGAGTTTTCAGCTCAAGACATAAGAGACATGCAGATCAGCAGGACGACTACCAATCAAAAGCCAGATTGAGTCAGCCAGTTATCAACCCAAATGCACGAAACTGCCCCACTCCAGCAGCCAGCGTTAAAAGTCTTCCAAATTCAAGATCGAAATTCATACGAGACAAGTCTGTTCCGCGGTCTTGGAAGTATCCACAAGCCAATCCTAAAGGCATTGAATTGGAGGCATTGGAAAATATAAGCACAAAAATGAAGTCCCTTTCTAGCCGGTTCCACTCACCAATGACCAAGGTATGCGCAAGTAGATTCGGCTATGTATATACTACTGTTTGCGGAATCTTTCGCTATCATATCCCCTTTCAGCCCATAGCTTTATAGGCTTGTCATAGCATCGTCCCGTTTGAATGATCAGATCATAAGTTCCGTCCATGCTATTTGACAGGTACCTCAAGAGGTGAGTCCTCGAAGAAGGAACCAGAAGGATCTTAACTTCAAAGAGACAAACGGTTTCTCTACTGAAATGTTAACGAGGACAGAGAAGTCACGAAAATTTGAAGACATGAGGTCATCTTGTGAAGCGGTAGCATCAAATCCCAATGAAAATTTTGCAGAGGATGGAAGTACGAGGAAAGAGGCAGGTTCAAAGTCCGCTAGTAATGTTGCTGATACTCTGATAACTGCATGGAAAACTGGAAAATTTCAAGAGGACTACGCAAAAGCCATGAAACGAGCAAAAGAAATTACTAGTGGATCGTGTTCCTCAGGAGTATCCAAAATATTTTCTGACCGAAATTATCGGAAGCCCTGGCTATCAAAGTCACCCTTCAGAAGAATTCAAGATCAGGAAATAGATGATGTATCCCTTGATAAACACAGGCTGAAGGAGAGAAGTGGCTCTGCAAACCCTCGGACGAATCACAAAAGTCCTCGGACTCGCAATCGCAACAAGCCTTGGCTATCGAATTCACCTTCAAGAAGAAGCCCAGACCAGATGGTGGATGATCAAGAGAATCACAGGCAAAATCTTAGAACTGATTCTGTTAACCCTAAGAAGAATAACAGAAGTCCAATGGCTCGCTCTAACGCTGCACCTATGTCATCACCGAAACGGACGAATCGGACCAGCCAATCACAATTAGGTCCACAGATCAGTAAATCCTCGCCAGTGAAGAGCAGAGTTGGGAAAAAGGAAACTACCAATGACCCTTGGGAGGGACAGTCCCTGGACTTTGTGCTTGGATCCCTTGCAGAGCAGGTGTGTGACATCTACCTGCAATCTTTGGGATAATAATCTCCCCTTAGCTTTCCTAACTAGCTACTGGTTTGTGTTCCATGAGAAAACTTTCTGTGTAAATAATGGGTACTAAATATTATTGGTGGGTTAAGAATATCATGGTCTACTTTATTGATGACTCAATTACCTTGACATTCATTTCTGTACGTATCCAATCATACTATTTCCACCAGAATGACGGCCCTATACTTACATCTCTTATAACGAGAAAAAATGGGTTAAGTTACAGACTGAGTACTTACTCTCAATGTTCGGATTTTACGATTTCTCCTGAATGTACAGGTAAGGGAGCTTGACGAACGTATCCGCAGTGCCACCATGTCGTCACCAGCTTTGAGCTCCTCTTCAAGCCTCAACGGAGAATCCCATGTAAATAGAGATAAGCAGACCATAAACCAACCAACCTCCAGGCTGCAAGATAAGCTTCACAAGGTGAATGCAGCTTGTTTCTTTCCCAACTCGTTATGCCCATGTCAGTTCTTTGGACTACTAAATTTTTATTTTTTTCTGTGATATTTCTTAAATTAAAGTAGTGAAACATGATAAACCTTATGTATCGAACTATCATATATGAGATTGTTCATGAATGATACATATAGATATATCCTAACCATTGGCTGTTACTGCCTTCTTCTGACATTTCAACTTTAGTATATCCGAGACATGGAAAGAGCTCCGATCTTAGTTGGACCAACGAAGTAAGAGACACTTAGGCCCAAAAGAACTGAACAAGCTTTTCAGCGTAGTTTTGTTAGATTAGAATCTGTTGTGGAAACCAGACTTAGTCAGTCCCTGAATTTTGATTCTAAGAATTTAGACATCGGAAGAGTTCCATTCATGAAGTGGGACATTTGATTTGCAGGGCCGCGGTAGCTCATCTACATGTAGTGCCGCCTCATCTCCAGAGAGATGTCTCCATGAAATCAACCGTGGTCTACCAGCGGCGAGAAATATTTCGAGAGCCTATGCAAATGCAAATACCCAAGACAGGGCAGCAGGGAAGCCAGCCATAGGGAGAACGTACATGGATGAGCTAAAGACATTACTGAGAGAAATTAGTATTGATAATCCAAGCCCTTTAAGAAGACACCGTGTCACTAGCTCTCCTGTTACTGGAAATGTGGATAGAGATATGAAACCTCACACTGTACAGGATTTTGTGAAGAAGACTGAGTTACTGTGTTCGATGAACAAGAGCGGTGGCGTACGGGCTAATGCTAAGGCTGAGCTTGAAGATGATTTTGTGTCAATTTCAGCCAATTCTTCGAGGGCATGCTCTGTGACCTCTCGAAGGGAATCACGTGAGACTAGGGAGGTGATGGTGGAAAATGGGAGAGCACCTGTGGTTGAATATGACATGGTGAGCGGCAACGGACAACTTGATCGTGGACTTGTGCACGATAGGTTCTATGGAAATGGTAATGCGAATGCGAAGGGTGAGAGGGAAAGAGCTACTATAAATGGAACCTTTGAATTAAGGGACGTCAGTGAAACAAAAACATTTGAAAGGAGAAACGTGCCCCGAGAAAATAAATTCAGAGAAGACAATGGAGTCAGACGAGTCTTGGAGAAGAGATTAGTGCAGAGCCGATGGACTGAACGGCAGGCTGCAGAATATAGCAGCAGGAACTTTCAAGACACAGTGGAGAAAAGAACCGTCGAGGTTAGGAGCTGTGCTCCCCGCCAGGTTATACATAGTGGTCAAGCAGTAATCAGAGAGCAGCTAGTGAAGGAAGTTGTTGAAAATGGCTTGCCTTCCCCCGAGCTGCATGGCCATGGATGCTTCAGGAAAAACGCGGTTACGCCCATTAGAGATTGGAATAATCACAGCGATGTAAATGGCAAAGTGTCACCATTTCGGCGGAAAAAAGATGCCCAGGAATCTTATGTTCCTCAGCATGGGCTGCCAAACGGTAAGCCCGCAGCTAACGAAAATGCGGAAAGGCCAAATGCGGAAAGGCAAAGAAGGCCTGTTGCCGCACATGTTGCAAGCAATGGGCACAAATCGATCACGAAAGATCTGCGTAGGAGACCTATGCAACAAATGGAAGACCAAACCAGGGAATATGCACTTTCGAATGGAACTGAGGAGTTGAGAAACTGGCAGCCAGGTTAGATTATTAATAGCCAGTCCAGTATGAGTGAGCTTAATTTTGGTTATGGTGAATTCATTTATTACAGTATTTTGGATTTGTGCGCTTGCGTTCGCTTTTCCCACACTTGGAACTTGGAACCGAAAAAAAATCATGTAAATGGCGTTCTGGTGGAAGAGGAAGAGAAGTGAAGGAGGATGCCGTAGAACGTTGCGTTACGAGTACAAGGTTAGAGCATTGTTTACTGAACATTGATCTTGCTGACATTTATTGCAACTGCAGAGCTTCCACTTTGGGGAGAGGGATCCCCTCATTGTTCCGGAAGTTGGAGGAAAGGCGGTATGAACTCAGATGCGGCAGAAGACCGAATGCTACTTTCTGGATCAGTAGATTTCTCTCCTTGGAACACCGCGAAGCTTCCCGACATTGGAACCCCTCAGACTGCATCAGAGAAGAGGAGTCGAAGCAAGCCACCTTCTCCCGTCGCAGAGGAAGTTGGTAATGGAAATTTGTCACCTAAACTCCAGAGGTATTCTCTTTCATGTTCTCCTGTCTACCATTTGTCCCTTCAACCCCCTTTACCTTAGAAATCGTCAGCAGGAAAATCACAAGGAGAATCAATAATTTTGAGCACAGTGAGATATCTCTATGATGTGTACCCATATATGTTCTAAGGCATTGCTCAAAGCAAGCTCTGACTAGAACTGTGACGGGTGAAAACGTTAGGTTCAGACCACCTCCTCAGCTCATCAAAGCAGTTGGTCAGAGGCCCATACTCAAAGATGCCCTGCCAAATGGAGATTACTTTTTCCATCCAAACACACCTCCTGTTCGAGAAAGTTCCCCAGCCAAAACGAATTCTTTGAAAAGCCAGGCCCGTCAAAATTTGAAGAGACCCAAACCAGTACCCCGGGGCGTCGACGCTCTCTGGTCTCTTAATGATCAGGACACTGCACTGAAACCATCTGCTATCCAGAATGGTGGTCCTCCAACAAGAAAAAGGTCTCCATATGAGACTTCTCTTGTAAGGAACAAAAGACGACCAGCATCTGTCCCTAAAAGCCGTATGATGAAGGAACAGGCTTCGAGTCAAGAAGAGATGCCAGATTCCTTGTCAAAGAGCTCTCAGGATGACAATTATCTACCAGTCATCATGGCCAAAGACCCTGAAAGTCGTCAGAGGGTCATTGAAAGGCGGAGAAAAGCTCTTCAGCTCGATATGGTAATCGCTTCGTTCATTACCTGATCTCATAAGTAGATCGAGCCAATGATAAAAATTACATGTTCACAATTTAGTCATTTCTCTGTAGTGTACATTCTTTCAGGGTGTCAGTTATTTATTAGTCGATTGCATCTGTTTTCAGGAACATCGACAAAGGCTGCGTAATTCACGACCATCGTCCGCGAGAAATTCTCTCTGAAATGATCGGACGGAGAAAAATGGCCTTACTACCATAGGTTAACATCGTTCGTGATGTTCCTTTTGAAACTGTGGCTTCTAGCCATATCTTGGCACATCAGGGATGCTTTCGTATCTGCTCGGCATGGAACGCGATCGTGATCCAGCTCGCAATGCCTTGCTGCGTCCTGGCGCAGTATCTCATGTCACAGACTTGCTCCCCACTCCCCTCTGCTTCCCCGACCACCACCGGAGGGGGTGAGATTTTGCTTCCCACTATCTCTACTATTAGCATCAAAAATTCTTTGTGCTTTTATGTCTCCGTTAATAGCAAATCTTGACGGAATCAGTGTTTTGTTGTCCCAGATTTGGTCCTCAGATCAGTTCAAGCAATTTAAGCGTAGTGTAAAATTTTAGTGTAGTCACTACATGTATTCTGTAATTGATGTCTCAGAGTATTTCTCCTGATGATTAGCCTGGCGGTTAATTAAAGGCTCATGTGCTCGAGAGATCTTTTATCCATGGATAAGAAGAAGAATTTCAGACTCTTTGTAAGACTAGTATGTCAGTTCGTTGACTTGAGATATAAACCTATTTTTTTCCAGCACTTTGGCAAGAGTAGGAGGACCTACATTCCCCATCTTAGAGGTGATCTCTATTCTCCCTAGGGATTGAAATGTCACATTCATTTACAAGAGCATGGCCACCGCAAGTGCATCTTTTGTAAGTGACATAGAGCCTCCTGGCATGTATCGGTGGGTGAGTTCACCGATACTGAAATATAGAAAGCACTTTTATGTTTCTTCGGGAGTGTGGAATGTACTGATATTGCTGGAACTCATTCTCCTACTTCCACATTCACCAATGATTGGTGGAAATCTTCTTGTCTTTTAAGAGCTTTTTCTACCCATTGGGCTTACATGGCAAGAGACCCATATCACCCATAGTTTCCCTTTCAGCAAACGAGTTTAGGGGCACCACATTGTGGTGAAGAACATCAAAAGTAGCAGGATGGTGTCAAAACCAGTGAGCATGAAATAGTGAGCATCTTAACTTTCTTAACATTTCATATCATTCACCATTAGGCAAACTCCGTCAATTTTTTATAGAAAGCATACATTTCAAAAATTTTGATATTTTCTCATGGAATAATTCATGTATATATTATGTTTATCTTCATCTTTTCATATTAAATATATTAAAATGAAATTTATGTTATATTTAAAAAAATATTTATAAAAATTGTAGTAATTAAAAAAACACTTCAAATATTATAGATCTTTTAACAAAAATGGAGATAAGAGTAATTAACGTCAAGGTGTAATTGGTGTACTTCTTGAACTCATACCAAGAGAAATTTGATAGAAAAAGTTCAAAAGTGATGTACTTTAAGTTTTCAAGATTTGAACTTCTAAGTGTAACGTTATAAAAATTATAATTTTAACAAATTTTGAAAAAAATTGGAATACAATGTAGAATTATTGGAGTTGTTGAAGTTACATTTATTAAGGTTAAAAACATTTAAAATCATAATCTATGTAAAAATTCAAGTTTGAAATTAAAAATGACCTTTAGGGCCACTTCACACTATGGCACAAGGTCGAGAGTTCGTCGGTTTCAGCCAATGAGATTGCAGAAACCCAAGAGTTCGGCCTCTCGGGCCTTCACACAAGGAGGTACAATCCAAAGTCTGTTGCCCATTTGTCTGCCTACATGGCAACGAACTCTTGATTAGAGTTTGGGTCTCCATTTCTAGCCAATCCAAACTCTAATTGAGAGTCTGTCAAGTTTTTTTCAGAAACTAACAAGATCTCAACCATTAGATTGAACTATTTTTGCAGAAGTAGGTAGGATGCCCTTATTTGTTTATTTGTGTCCCCATTGGGGTTTGAACCCTAATCTCTACCATTACAATGGGGAATCTTTGCATTCAATGAACCTACTTCCCTTCAATGTATAATGCCACCTTTTTATTCCATTTATATCCTTCATATTCCTTGTTTAATGATGAGAGCATGTGCTGTAATTATTTTTCCAAGGCCATTTTTGACTCCTTCCTCATGTTTTTTAACCTTTTGCTTGAAAAAATTGTCACATGGGTGACAATTCATTGAAAATTTCAGAAATTGGATGGATTAATGTGGAGAGAAAGGATAGAAGTCGAAAAAAATGGAATAGGTTTGGACTTTGGGCTTGGACTTTGGACTTTGGCCTTTGGAGGCTTCACACTATGGCCGGATGAAGGCTCCAATTCCTAGTTTTTTTGGCCTATTTGTTGCTCATTTCCTTGGACTCTCACCAAAGTTTGGCCACTCAATCCCACGGCCTCTCGACTTGGATGGCCATAGTGTGAAGAGGCCCTTAGACTTCCAATGTCTTCTAAGAGTTAATCCCTCAAAAGGGGGTCCATTCCCTTTCTTACAAATAGGTATCCTTTATAATAAATAAATGTGATATATGGAGACTATATTTGTTCTAAGTAGCCACAATCTTAATTGGTATGCCACTCCAAATACCTAGCAAAAAGATACCATTTATCCCCTGAGATCTTCAACAAGCAAAAAAAAGTGCAAGCTAAGAATGTTATGATGTGCTAAAGAAAGTAGGAAAATGTTAACTCTTGCCTCAACTTGAATTAGCTTAGTTACATGAACCAATATTCTCCTCATATATGAAGGATGAGAAATTGGGAGTTTGGGCCCTTATCAAAGTTAATTTGGTCACTTAAAGAGTGAATATCATTGGCAATCATTGAATTCTCCTTGCTCTCTACACCTACAATAAACTTTCCATTGGATTTTTATATGAAATACAAGTGAGGAGCAACATTGGTTGAGTTTTCGGTGGTAGAAAGTAATGTCTTTGTTGCCATTGTTTGCTTGGCTTTCACGTGTCAATTAGCCATACCTCCTTCGAGTTTTACATCTATTTTGAAACTTGTTGTAGATACTTCTTCAATAAACATGATAACCGCCCCTAAAGTAATTTGAGTGGTTGACAACAAAGCCGTGTCTTATAGAATAGGCAATACAAAATTGCATATTACTAGTAGTGATTTGCCATGAATAAACAGAATACCAAATTAGATAGACTTTATCACGTTGCATTCACTAGAAGAAATTTGTGTTTGCCTCAACAAAATCTACATGTCTGACGTGTTTGTTGAGGCAAACTTAGATTTCTTCTAGTAATTAGATCTTTGATATAAGGTAGATGAGCCCATTGTTGAAAACTTCTAGATTGCTTTGTCCCCATAGGATGGATGAAGAATTTTGATTTTTTCACAAACACAAATGTGAGATAAAGTCATAGCTATTGAAAGTATATTTTTCTAGCAAAGTATGAGTTTGATATGATTTTTTGAAGCAAAAGATGCCAAAATCATTTGAAAGAATCAATAGGTTCTATAGAAATCTAAAAGTAGAAAATTATCAAATTTTTTTGTTAATTCTAAGGATAAGCTTCGATATCTTTTGTATTATTCAAAAACTAATAAAAGATGAATTAAATAACTCATGTCCATTATACACATATGAAAGATTTTCACCACATTAGTATAAGAAAAAAAACTAGACTTGGTTGGTGGAGAGTGTTTTGGATCCTAAACTATTTTTTTTCCAAATAATGGACACCTATGATGATTTTGGTCAAATGAACCTAAGTGATAGGGGCAACCCATTCCATAACACCAAAATAATGCCCTACACCATGCCCACTCATCTAATACATACCCATGTAAATTAGGGCATTTTTCTATGCAAAAATTATCATTGGAAAATTTCACCATTAGGGACCCAAATTGTACCAAATTGGGCCCTAAAAATGAATTCGAATACACTATCAATCCCACAAACCCCCATATTCAATATGCATGGACCAAAATGAATTTTCACTTCAAATTAAGTTCAAAAGTTTGATCTTATGGCCAATTTCCTAAAAATCACCATTCAAACACTACAATGGGCCCTAATCAACTCATGACCAACAGTTCCAACATACTACCACATTCAAAATTTTCGTAAAAACTGAAAATTTTGCATGATCCATAAGCAAAAATTCCAACACAATTCCAATCACCTCAAAACACACACAATCAACATGCATTGACTTTAGAGGTTAACACTTCTCATGACTCCATAGTTCTTCCCCAAAGCATTTAGCACATTCTTGCCAGCCATTTAATGTAAACTGCCCTTCTACCATTCATGAGCATTCATAATACTGCATGAAATTCACATGCATTCACTCAGCCCCATTTAACACTCCAATACTTCTACTCCATACGCAATTGACTCATACTTAGGGGTGATTGCAAGAAACACTTGTCCTATATTTTGTCCCCTTGTCCTTGGACATGTGGTTTTTTGGTCATAACTTTTGCATCATAAGTCTGTTTGTCTTGAAATTTGAAATGAAGGTACACTTAAAAGTTTCACACATTCTTTAATTTTTTCTTTTTCTTAAAATTACTTTACTACTTTTAAGGTGCCCCCAATTGGGTGTCTACCTTGGCCATTCGGAGGGGTTTTGGTCCAAAGTTGTACCCAAAAATGTAAACTAGAAGCCACAAATTGGAGAAGCTGGAGGTATACTTGCATTTCAATGAGAAATGAAGAGTTTTTTGCAAAAAAACTTTGCATGACAACATGAGGTGTCTACATGGGGCCAAGGTGACTGTTGTTTGTGCACATTTTTTGGTCAGGAGAAAATTTTACTTGAAGAAATTTTTGGTGCAATGTGTGAGTAAGCTTGTCTACAAAAATGGCTTTTTTCTAGGAATTTTTTGAATATTTTTTGAATTACTAAAAATGAAAAGGTTCATAGACCCCTTTTCTACTATTTTTTGCTCCCAATGGCTTCTATAGTACTCTTTAGTAGTCTATAGTACTACATAGTATTGTATAGTATTGAATCAACGGTTTAGATCTGCAGGTGCAATCTAATGCGCAAAATTGATGGTGGTGTGTAGTACTGCCAATCCTATGGCGAGAAATCAAGTTTTTGAGACAAAAATGTGAAGTGTTTCTTGCAATCACCCTTAATGCGAAGAAAAAAATTCTTTGTATTAGTGTCCAGTGATTACATCACCTTTTTAGTTCCCTAGCCATATAGAAGCATAAGCTAAACTACAATTCCTAAAAATTGTGTGCATCCTTTAGATTTACAATTTCCAAAGGAGAAGGGGGAGGAGAATATGAACCACCACTACCATTACAATAAACCACCTCTCACTAGAGTGGTCATTATTTACATCTATGTCCTTGCTTTGAATTTGGCAAGCCTTAGTTTCTTGGTAAGCTAACTTGATAAGCTACATTGGCTATAAATTTCGGCTTATTTTGCTTTACTATTCTTCCATTAACATCAAGCAAAGTTGATAATCCCATTTGAAAGCGGAGCTTACCACCTCACACCAAATTGGCCACCCCATCTTTGCCCTTGCTTGGAAACTTAGATTTCCAAGCTACATTTTTCCAAAATTTCAACTTGTTCTACTTTATTATTCTACCACTATTGATCATCAAAGTTGGCAATCCAAGTAAACCTTCAAAACCTTGAAATTCTAGCCCATCTCCTTCCTTCAAACCCTGATTTCTTTCCACAATCATGAAATTTGGAAAGAACCTACTTCACAAATTTGCTAACTCTCTTAACTTAACTCATCTTTTTGATTCTCCTCACACTTTTTGCTTCATTTTTAACAACAATTCTTAAGAGCTATCAAAAACACATCATGTACACAAAATTACGAGAGAAGAGCTCCTAATCTTAAATCATGTTTATCATTTTGTCTAACACTTTTTAGTTCATTTTTACCCCAATTGTCCAAAAGCTCTCATAATACATCATGTGTAAGAAATTTGAGAAAGAGAGGGCTTCAAATCCTAATTTTTCATATAACCAAGTCACTGAATAGACTAATTTCATCCTCTTTTAATTAGATGTTAATCCTTTAATTCAGTGTAAAATGTATCAAATTAGATATAATAAATTTGCGAGTTATTTTATATATGCTCATTAATTTAATATAGATTGTGTCAATTTGGTGTAAATCCTCTATATTATTGTAAAATCTCTACTTTAGTGTTTCTATCACTACAGACTCTAATGTTTTTAGTAGTAGTTTTAATTTCACTAACTACTCTTCTATTTTTCCTATTTATTATTTTTTGTGGTTTTCAATTTACTTTTAGACTCAGTTTCTACTTCTAGACTTCTCTTTTTAAATCACTTTAGTTTGTTTTTTTAATTCTAATTGTTTTTTGCCACTTATTTCTAGTTTTATTTTTATTTTTTTGGTTTGCAATTTAATTCTAATACAATTTACTACACATGGTATATTGTTTTCATTTTGGTGTTTTTTCTATTTATTATCTCTTTGGGTTCTTATTTAACACTGATTTCATTTTCCTACATAGTAGTATTTTGGTTTTCATTTTATCACCATTTTACCACTTGCCTAACTTGATTACTTTAACAAATCTTGTTTAAAGCCTTTTTAGTTTAAGCCCCATGTTTTCTCCTAGAATTTTTCCTTTGTTTTTTCCTAGTTGCATTTTCTAGATTTTCACCCTAATTTCTTGAAGTATTCATTGCTATCCAATAGAAAACCTTCATTATAGCATTTTTTTAAAACAACCACAACATCAAGACCTTAAAATAAACACTTTTGTAGTGGTTTTACATCCCAAAGGTAGAATGGTCCACTCATTACATGTGTTTAACAACAAGTTTTTCATATTAGGCTAATTTTTGTTGGTTTGAAAATGAAATGCATGCATCAAAAATAGCATATGGCTAAGAAAATGCACAAGGAAAAATAAAATAACTAGAATTCTCTAAAAAAATGGTCAAGAAAACCTTGGTTCATCTCCATTCATGCATAGGTGGAGCCAAGTCGTTGCACTACGTAAGATCAATACAACATGGGTTGCCCACTAATCAATCACGCACAAGAAACATGGTTGTTGATGACTTTAGCTATTCATTTTGCTTTGTAACTCACCCCCTACAACTTCTCCTCTACTTCTTGGAGGTTATAATCTCTATTAAATCACTCATAATGTGAAGAGTAGAGGAAGAATTTTTGAGAGGAAGGATGTACAATTTGCTTCTACATTGGCACTAAAGCTCGATGCTTGAGCTTTCAAGTGAGATATAGGAGTTTAAGATTACATTTTGGAGGTTCTACGAGGTCTCAATGGACAGTAGTTTTTGGTCTCAAAGGACAATGATTTTCTAAGTGTAATATTTTAGCAAATTATCATTGCTCAAATTTAATGAATTGTATTTTTCAAGTCTTTTGATGTTTGTGGTTTGTATTTTGATATCCATCAATTGTAGTTTGATTTTTATGTTCACAACGGTGTAGAGCATGTGTTCACTAGTTTTTAGGAGATTTAGCCTAACAACGATCTAGTTTTTTCTTGATTTTATTATTATTATTCTTCCAAATTCTCCAAGGAACACTAGTGATATTGCATTTCTACAATTAAATACCATCAATTTTTGGTTGTTGCCAAGGTAGTTGCAAGAAAGACTAAATGTTTTATGTAGTGTTTTGCCAAAACAACGATTTCTCCGCTTAGTACTAGGAATATTACAAGTACTTGGAAACCAAAAAATCTCAGCCATTGATCTCAAAAATCAACAACTCAAAGTACCATTTTGAGTACTATAACTACTAATAAGTACTAAAATAGTACTATTTGAAAAAAAAGATAGTTTGTCACAAAAAATAGATACAATGAGATATGAATTAATAATAAATAGAAAATTGTGAACAAAAAAAATCTAAAAATTGTCAATTTGTGAGGACTTGATGGTGATCAAATTTCACCAAAAAGATGAAGTCAAAACCATCTTCAATATTCAGAAGTGTGCGCACAAGGGAGCCCTATTTGCACAAATATGGAGGCCATAAATTAATGTATTCTTAGATTCCCTTTGATGGGCACATGTACTCCTACTATGGGAATAGACCACGAAAATTTCAGCTCTAGATCATTAATTTTGAATACTCCCCAGTACTAAAAAACCCTAAACCCCAAAGTGTGACAAATTAGCAAAATTTATTTTTAAATATAAAATTATTTTAAAAAAATAAGTGATATGATAACAATCAAGTTAGTCATCTCCAAGAATAATTTCAAGATCATTGGGCTTTACCTCCAAAAGTTCTAGTAGAAAACAACTTTGTCACTCTGAATGTGACACAAAATAGAACTAGTCTTTCTTGCAATCACCCACCACTAGACATCATTGTTACTTCTCTTCAATTTTGCTTTGATAGAAATAGACACTAATATTGGATGGATACTCTATCTATAGTTAAGTGGTATAATCAATCATTCTAGAGGATTTATAGATTTATCCATTTTCTTTGGCATATAGTGTTGTGGTTGACATCTGCTTTGAGGTTATGAACTTAGAGAGTAGGCTTTGGAACTAGGTGACCTCCAATTTTGAAGGCAATGCTTGCTTTTAAAGCAATGTTTGTATGCTCGTTACCAACTTGTGCTATGGAATTTTGGCTTCAATTTCAATGTTGTTGTGCAATTTTGTCTTGTATATGGTTACCACCTTAGTTTGATTTTACTTTTTAAACTTGTAGTGCATTTTTTTTTTCATTTTTGGATTGTATGTGATACTTGTGCCCAATTTTGTAACTTGGTGTAGTTGTTGAAATAGCCAGAAATTCAAGCTTTGTACAATTGTTGCTTGAAATTCTAAAGTACAATTGCCAAATTTCTAATTTTTTCCAAATAAATTGTTTGTCTAAATGTTCTTATAATGTGAACATTGCAATCTACACCTATTTTTGTGTTTGCAAATTTTTCAAGAATTAATTTTTTTTAGTAACCAATAAAATGCTACTAGTTGTTTATAATGATCAAATAACAAAAGAATGGAAAATATAATGTAATTTGTCAAAATATTGATGAATCATTTTCAAAATTGTTTTATGCATTGTTTCCAAAAAATGAAAAAAAAACTAGCTATTACATCAGTCCATTGTGACCCAAATCACATTTACTCGAGAATGGTTGGTTTAAGTTGAATGCTTGACCATAATGGTTCATGGTGTAGCATGTCTAGTCTCTATAATGTCACTTGAGGTAGCCATGCATGCTCAAGTAGGTAAATTCTCTCTTTAGAGATTATTTATTCTAAAGAGGCTTCAAATAGACCATTTAAGTGGAGTAAATATTATCAACATGTATACATTTGAAATCTAGTGAATATGACGGGGAATGCTGGTACGCGAGTGTAGAGCACGGAGCGGGGAGCGTAGAGCAGGGAAAAGCGAGCAGGGATTAAAGATTTAGGAAAAAATGAATGAAACCTATGACCGTGGATAGAGTGTTCCTAAAACCGTGGAATCTATTTATGGCAGGAATTTCATGTTTCAAATTCAAATATTATATGTTGACCTATAACCGTGCAAGCGCAAAGGGTTTAGTCTATGAAATGGATAGGTGACAAGGTCTATTATGGATATGAAGTGCGCATATCAGTCATAGGAGAGGCTTCACAATTACAGATATAATAATAGGATAAATATTCATCCTTTATACATAAAATTAACTTAGATGTTCATGAAATATGAAAAGTGTACTATACAACTTTGATTTAATGAATTCAATAAAATGCTTATGACTAATGTATTGTATAGATGTACAATGAAAAACATTCAAAGTAATAGAACATAAAAAAGATCTGAAGTCGGTTTAGGGTTCGAATTTATTCATAATCAAGATTGTTGTAAATTTAGGGTTTTAGGGTTTTCAAATGTTTATTTCAATGGTAAGTCCTAGAGGATCCTAAGTAGTTGGATTGTCAAAAATTACTGAAGGACATATCATAATGTATATGGAAGACTACCATAGTTTTCATAGTCACTGTGGATTTAGGTGCAGCACATGCTATATTCATCTATTATCACCATAGAACTAATGAAATCCCTGCCCTTTTTATCACAATGACAAGAGGGTGTGTTGAAGGTGTTTGTTTAGGGCCATTTTATCGACCATGTAATGGTTTGGTGACATTATCATCAAAAGGGCAAGGAATTTTGGAGTTCAAAAGAGGTGGTGAAAAAAAAACACGATGACGATCACAAACATGGTGTTTTAGGTTTACAATAATCCACTTACAAGAACTTAATTTAGACACAATCCAATTAGAAGACAATGAAATCCAAATGGTAATCAATTACATTGCAGAAAAACAAAACACCAAAATCTCCAAATGTTGCATCACCATCATGCACCACAAACACTAGAGTACTACACATCAGTACTTTAGCTAGAGTGAGCTGAGGTTGAACTACCCTCACTATCTGATGTCTGCGAATCAGACTCTATAGCACAATCGTCTACAAAATTTAAGACGCGAGGATCAATCGAATGGGCCCTAGAAGGTGCCTTAGGGTTTAGGGCTACTAAATCCCTGGAAATTGCCTCTGCATAGACTGGAAGCTGAAATGGCTTAGGAGGGCTTGGAAAAAAGCTTGGTGATGCAAAGAACGGTGCATGTTTGCAGTTCCTCACTTCTGGAGCTTGCTTGCAAAACAAAAAAGCAACAAATTAGACCAGAAAAGGATAAGAAGGGAAGAAAGACTCTGACACAAAGAGATTAAAGGGGAACTTACTTACTGAATCGGGAGGTCTTCACGACACGTTGGGGTGCTATCTCCTCATCGTCTAAATCAAGGGAAACAATAGCTGACCGATGTGGTTGTAACTGAGTAACAGTCGCAGTGCGCATGAACGGAGCAATGAGAGCATCAAAGATATCTCTGTCCTCCTCAAACGCTAGAATATGACGTCGACTAGCACGGCAGGCGTGAATACTAGAACCTGTCAATAAACCCCCAAAGGGATTAGAATGCGACATTAAAATTAAATAAATGAGAATTCGAGATGTCAAGACAAACAATATGAATTGGAAAACCAACCGGTAGATGCAGTGCAGTCCATGACGACATCACCTGGTGCAAAACATGCCTCGATGAGCATCTGCATAAAAGGTCGGGCCTTTTCGCGAGGACCTCTCCAGGGTTTGTTGCCATTCATGGCGACGTCATCTTTGCCACAAAAGTTTTGTAGAATGTCGTCTTTACCAACATCCACACCAACTGCGTCATGAGATGGAACCATTTGGAATGCAAATGGTGGTGCAGTCTCTTTCAGCACAAGAGATATTGTAAACCTCATAGTCTGCAAAACAATTAGAGTAAGAACATAACATGATTGAAATGCAAATTTGTAACAAACATGGAAGAAGAGAAAAAAAAATTACCGTCATATTTGGATCCACAGGCGATGTAAGATGTAAACGATTCATTCCCAACCAAGTCTGGACGATCTTGAACCCATATTCTTCGCAACAGCCAAGAAGGTGACTCTTGTGGGTCCGACTGGCAGGGTACATGATAAGAATACCACCTCGATCATGAAGATACTCAAGAGCAAAGTCAAAAACGGGCATCAAATAATCCTCACTGAATTCATTCCATCGGGGAATAGGGGCTGGGGGAGAAGATATGGTAGGAACATGAAGTCCTTCATGGACATCAACAATCATCAAGTCAACTGCTAATTGAGTACTCCGAGTACCATTAAAGTATCAGTCCTTGTCGCTGGAATGTTGGAATCAGAAGTTGAAGTTAGAGAAAATGGAATAGGGTTTAGGGGACATGGGAAACAAAGGGTTTAGAAATGAACTAAATTAAAATTTGGCGTACTCACTTGTACTCCTCAAGACAAAATTGAGAATTCAACGACTAACAATGTTCAAAGCTAGGTTTACCATGGCCAAAAAAGCAAGAACATCGTTGTATGACGTGCGAGACGAGTCCTTCCCCGAACCACGAAGATTCGCCAGAGATAAGTTTAAAATGCATTCGTCAATGTCGGGAACCGGTTCCATGTTTTGAACTCTTGGAATTAGACCATGCAATAGACGCTCTTGAGTGAGTGAAAACCCGGATGAAGTGTCCTTCATATCAGCTGCACTTGTTACTGGTTCTTGCAACGGTGTCTCCGCCTTTCTCTTGGTGCCCTTCTTTTTGGCCTTCTCTTGGTCCTTTGCAGCCTTAGCAGCAAGCCTCTTCTTCTTGTTCTCTTCGGTTTTCTTCTTGGCCTCCTCCCATCTCTCCACCTTCTTCTTATCGGACATATCCCGGCGCTTGATCGCTTTAGCTCTAGCATCAGCGTCCAATCCCGCAAATTCATTGAATTCAGGCTCAACAACGGCAGTATCCTTCAATGTCTGAAAAAGATGCATTTTATCAGGTGGAATGAACCCTTGGTTGCATTCCAGGTACCAAGGACAAGCTTGGAGATGGAGAGTTGTCCAGTTCTTCAACTGCCATGGAGAAAACATGCAATCCGGGGAGGAGCGGTCTAACCAAGTTGTGAGAAATGGTGGTAAATCGGCTTTCTCAATAGCTTTCTTAGAATATAATTCGAACTTGAAATACCTGAACCCTCAACAAAAAAAATAATAGAGAACCATAAGGTAAAGAAAAATAATGATATTAACATCTAGAGATATTGATAAAAGTAGAGACTGACAACATGAACATATGAGTTCAACCAATTTCAACAAATCCATAAGCAATACAATGCATCCAAACTAGCCTATGAATATAAATTAAAATTAGAAGATGTCAAATTCAAATTATAAAGAAGATATTATATTTGGAATACTCGGAGGTACTACACTCATTAGCCCAATATTAAAAAACCACATGACAAAAAGACAATGACGGTGCATCAAGCGTAAGAGGACCTGTCCAATGGAGACATGCTGGTGTTAAGAGGTCTTGAGAAGGGCCCCATCCATTTTCATTAAAGAGAAAAAAAATACACAAAACCCCCCTCTAAGAACAGAGAATCATGAAATCAAATAACATACTCCTTTAACGTTCTATAGAACCTAAACCATAAAACTGTTGCATTCAATATTCATTAGGGTAAACAGTTGAACTAAAAAGAAACAAATAGAAACCAACCTGTATATCAGGCGTTTTACCGCAAGAATAGATCCTTTGTAATCCTTGAAAGAGTCTAACTTTTTGAAGACGTCAGTTCCCTTGAAAACCCCAGTATAAGCTTGATCCCATAGTTTCATCCTCCAACCCTCCAAATATTCGCTTAGGGTTTGGGGTTCAGTTGAGACAGAGAAGTCAATAGGAATATTGTCGGAGCGGATAATGGAATCAAACATCTCAATGCCTACATCCTCCATCTGGAAAACATTTGATCAAAGAAAGGAAATTAAAAGGATTTAATTGTATGAAAAAGAACATGAAACTATCAAATTATTGGAAAAGATGAAGAAAAAAGAAATAATCAAATGAATGTTTTAATCCTTACCCCAGCATACCAACTGGCCCTAGAGAGAAAAAGGATAAGTTTCTCCTCATTGACTGGGCGGGGAGGAACTCTACGAGCCTCTTGGGAAGGAGCAGAGGCGTTAATCCACTTTAGCCATTTCACCTTGTGATTAGGACTCACATTGGCAGTTGCAATCAATTGAAACTTCTCAAGGGTTAACTCTGGAACGATGAAAAGGCTCCAATGCCTTTCAATCTGTAAAAGAGAAAACAGTTTAATATAGAATCATGGTCACCATAACAACAAACACCCTCACAAATTATATTCAAAAAGGATTTTACCTCCTCTAGCCAGTCTCGACCAAGTGCAGGGTTGGCAACCGAAACAATCTTCGACAGTTTTTTGTATAACTTCTTAGTCGAGTCCTTAATGGAACTTCTCATAGCCTCTGCTACTCCTTCCTTCGTCAAATCATTCACTGGCGTATCTTCAGTATACTTTCGAACAGCAGTATCAGCTGATGTTGCAATCTCATGCTGAAGAGAACCAAAAAACAATTAGTACGAAATACGATGTAAAATAAATCATCAAGTTAGTCATAGAAGTCACGGAAGAAAAAGAAATAATAACATAATATGACGACAAGCATACCTTGAAAATGAACGAGGTAAAAACCTCAAGGGGCATAGAATACCAAGTCCTTCGTGTACTTTGTTGGCAAGTTTTCACATCTTCAGGACTTAGAAGCTCATTGAATTTCTCCAGTTCCATAAGACCGTATTTTTGGACACGGTAGAGGATATGAACTAAATTCATCTTGACATGGGAATTCTCAGTGTTTTTGCAAGAGATCAATTTCACCAAATAAGAGATGAAATGATGTTCGATAAATTTATAGTCTAAAATGTACATAAATATATCGTGAAAATGAAGTTGGGAAAAAAAGTTAGAAACTCGTACTTATTAATGTCATGCATGGCCTGCATCGCCAGGCCAATACGATTCCTGGTGTCTAATATGATGGAGTCCACTAGAATATGCCAGTCTCTCTCCGACTTGTGGAGTCTCTCGATATGATTCATCCACGCAATCCGGCGGTGATTCCCGTCACACACAAAAAAATTTTAGTCCACCAAATGCTTCAATGCCGGCTGTGACCTCAGTTGCATATTGAAGTTATCATTCACCAAATTCCACAACGGGCCCCATGCCTCCTTCTCCTCAGCAGTGAAAACACCAGTCTGTCCTTGTTCATCTGAAATGGAAACATAAAAGACACGAGCACCTTCCTCGTAGCCATGCACAAATTGTTGCTCAAGTAATATTAAATCACAAGAGAGAGTTGGACGAACCATCGGCATTGGTACCAACCGACATAGCGGAATTCGCATTCTAGAAAGATCTGACGTCGTAAGTCTTAAACTGGAGATGCTAGACACAGTGTCCATCTTGTGCATCTTCCTAATATCATCCTCCAATAAATCCTTCTCTTCCCTCGAATGGGGGTCTTCCTCCAAATCCTCTTCGAAGGAATCAATCTCTGGTTGGGTGGAGACATCGCCTATTGTGGACTCGGTAGACTTTTGAGGAGAGTCCACAGGTCGCTTGTCTTTAACCATCTACAGGATTGAAATCAAGATTTCAAAATTTTAACCAATTATAAATAAACGAAACGCTTCCGTTTACTGTTAGAGAGGGCCCCTTGCTATGGAACGGGTGCAATGGATGATGACTAAATCCATAAAACTATAATAGAATAGAGGAAAATAAGAACTAATATGATCATGGAAGAGGACAATGATGTGATCGACTGCAGGCCACACTAACAGGTCTGTATTGGCCACAACAAAATACAAGAAGGTCATCATCACTACTTAGTAGAGATGTGACCTCCACATCTTGTTGGCCACATGTACAAAATTCACCGGAACCCTCTAGACTAGATGCTACATAATTGTTTTCGCCAACTGAGGTGCAACCTAACGATATTGACGCAATGCAACGGTCCCTCAAAATCTGTCCAAGAGCCTGGTCTAGCTCATTCTGGAAAGCATCAAGGCTTACCCTGTCAATCTCGACGGGAAGATTGATCTCATCTACGAGCGGAGAATCTTGAACTGGTGGACATTGAATGATATCATCAATCGTGGCCATCTCTTCTAGATCTTGGATGATTATCTAAAAAACGGGAATAATATCAGAACTTCATGATCCTACATAATTCAAATATATGGAGTACATTACTGAAAGAGCATACATTAATAAACGTTCTGGAAAACAATCGTAAGACTAGTCCCACTCCCATCACCCTCTCGGGACCGAGAGGGATCCCTGATGGGACTAGCTCATACGCCACCCACACGGAGATCCACCTCCGAACCAGCAACACAACGACATCAACAAGAAAGAAAAAATAAGAGACACCTCGCAATGCGGGAGGCCCGAAACCGATGCCTTGATCAATCAATCGCGAAGACAAACATTCAAAGTCGTGAATGAAATTTAATATCACAAATCGTAAGAGCTATCCCTGTCCCAACCCCCTCTCGGGACCGAGACGCATACCTGAGGGGTCTAGTTCTTACGTCTCCGAGACAAGGCAGCGCTGCCGATCCACCAGGAAAGAAAAAAGGGGGACCCCTCTCACTACGAGTGGCCCAACACCATGCTCAGATCATTCAAACACAAAGGCAAAGCCATATAAAGGTTTGAATCAAATTTTATGAAAATAATCGTAAAACCTGGACCTCTCCCAATAGCCTCTCGAGACCGAGACGCATACCTGAGGGGTGCAGGTCTTACGTCGCCTAGACAAAGCAGCGCTGTCGATCCTACACGAATCCCAGATCGACAGGAAAGAAAAAAACGGGGACCCCTCTCACTGCAAGAGGCCCAACCCCACGCTCAGATCATTCAAACACAAAAGCAGAGCCCAAAATATGTGGAATCAAATTTTATAAGAAAAATCGTAAGACCAGACCCGGTCCTAGCACCCTCTCGGGACCGAGACACAAACCTGAGGGGTGCAGGTCTTACGTCGCCCAAACAAAGCAGCGCTGCCGATACAACACGAAACCCAGATCGACAGGAAAGAAAAAAAGGGGGACCCCTCTCACTGCGAGAGGCCCAATCCCACGCTCAAATCATTCAAACACAAAGGCACAGCCCAAAATATGTGGAATCAAATTTTATAAGAAAAATCGTAAGACCAGACTCGGTCCCAGAACCCTCTCGAGACCGAGACGCAAACCTGAGGGGTGAAGGTCTTACGTCGCCCACACAAAGCAGAGCTGCCGATCCACCAGGAAACCCGGATAGACAGGAAAGAAAAAAGGGGGACCCCTCTCACTACGAGTGGCCCAACACCATGCTCAAATCATTCAAACACAAGGCAAAGCCATACAAAGTCTTGAATCAAATTTTATAAAAATAATCATAAGACCTGGACCTCTCCCAGTACCCTCTCGAGACCGAGACGCATACCTGAGGGGTGCAGGTCTTACGTCGCCCAGACAAAGCAGCGCTGCCAATCCATCAAGAAACTCGGATAGATAGGAAAGAAAAAAAGGGGGACCCCTCTCACTGCGAGAGGCCCAACTCCATGCTAAGATCATTTAAACACAAAGGCAGAGCCCAAAAAATGTGGAATCAAATTTTATAAGAAAAATCGTAAGACCAGACTCGGTCCCAGCACCCTCTCGGGACCGAGACGCAAACCTGAGGGGTGCAGGTCTTACATCGCCCACACAAAGCAACGCTGCCGATCCACCAGGAAACCCGGATAGACAGGAAAGAAAAAAAGGGGGACCCCTCTCACTGCAAGAGGCCCAACCCCATGCTCAAATCATTCAAACACAAGGCAAAGCCATACAAAGTCTTGAATCAAATTTTATAAAAATAATCGTAAGACCTGGACCTCTCCCAATACCCTCTCGGGCCCGACACGCAAACCTGAGGGGTGCAGGTCTTACGTCGCCCACACAAAGCAGCGCTGCCGATACAACACGAAACCCAGATCGACAGGAAAGAAAAAAAGGGGGACCCCTTTCACTGCGAGAGGCCCAACCCCACGCTCAGATCATTCAAACACAAAGGCAGAGCCCAAAATATGTGGAATCAAATTTTATAAGAAAAATCGTAAGACCAGACTCGGTCCCAGCACCCTCTCGGGACCGAGACGCAAACCTGAGGGGTGCAGGTCTTACATCGCCCACACAAAGCAACGTTGCCGATCCTACACGAATCCCAGATCGAGAGGAAAGAAAAAAACGGGGACCCCTCTCACTGCAAGAGGCCCAACCCCATGCTCAGATCATTCAAACACAAAGGCAGAGCCCAAAAAGTGTGGAATCAAATTTTATAAAGAAAACCGTAAGACCTGGACCTCTCCCAATACCCTCTCAGGCCTGACACGCAAACCTGAGGGGTGCAGGTCTTACGTTGCCCACACAAAGCAGCGCTGCCGATACAACACGAAACCCAGATCGACAGGAAAGAAAAAAAGGGGGACCCCTTTCACTGCGAGAGGCCCAACCCCACGCTCAGATCATTCAAACACAAAGGCAGAGCCCAAAATATGTGGAATCAAATTTTATAAGAAAAATCGTAAGACCAGACTCGGTCCCAGCACCCTCTCGGGACCGAGACGTAAACCTGAGGGGTGCAGGTCTTACGTCGCCCAGACAAAGCAGCGCTGCCGATACAACATGAAACCCAGATCGACAGGAAAGAAAAAAAGGGGGACCCCTCTCACTGCGAGAGGCCCAACCCCATGCTCAGATCATTCAAACACAAAGGCAGAGCCCAAAAAGTGTGGAATCAAATTTTATAAAGAAAATCGTAAGACCAGACTCGGTCCCAGCACCCTCTCGGGCCCGAGACGCATACCTGAGGGGTGCAGGTCTTACATCGCCCAGACAAGGCAGCGCTGCCGATCGTATATGAAACCCAAATCAACAGGAAAGAAAAAACGGGGACCCCTCTTACTGCGACAGGACCCAACCCCATGCTCACATCATTCAAACACAATGGCAGAGGCGTCAAAAAATCTCAGTGTTACAGATGTTGAACATTACTTGAGGATTCTCATTGTTTGGCGGTTGTTGGGGTAGCTCTACTCCACTTTCCGCCCCCACAACTCGCCTTGAACGTAAGTTCCTCTCCATGACCTTAAAGCTTGAAACTTTAATGAATGGTCTCAATATGTAGTTGATCAATCGAGATAGCATGCACTTCACCATGAGAGACCACACTTGCTTCGAGCTCTATCTCGTGATAGATTATGCGGCACAGGGACTCCCCGAATCGGCTCTAGAATGAGAATGACAGAGCGGTTTTGGGGGTCCCCTAACGTTCGTATGGGGAGCTTGGCTCTCAGGGTCTAAGCTGGTGGAGTTGTGTTCACATCAATTTTCGTCCTCTTGAGCTGGGGAGTTGGTCATCAAATCCCGGACGGGGTGCAACCTCCGACCCCTACTGCGCATCGCTTGATTGCAAGACGGCTGTGGCTAGGGTTCTCTGAAGATGGGATAACTTGTTTACCGTTAAGGGGATGGGCGTGTCGAGCTTGCCGCTCCGGGTGCATCAAATCCATTTGGATTGTAGAATATTGAAAACTTGATTTTGTGTATTATGAATTTAATGTTTTTAGTCATTAAGTTATATTACAAACTCGATGACTCCAGGTTATGACGGCAAGGTATGATTGTATATCTTTTAGATAATTTGAACTAGGTCATTACATTCTTGTTGAGCCAGTTCTATTCAAGTTATGATCCCTTTAATTCGTTACCTTAATGTCATGCTGTTGGTCTCCTTAAGCAGATGGACTCATTTTTCTACGATTGATCTTATACTTGCATAGTTTATACAACAAGTTTGAATAGTGTAGGCATTATGGTGTATTCAAATCTTTGCATGCTTGACCCTAAGTTAGTAGGGGCTTGAGCAAGTTCTGTTCGTGTTTAGGGTACTCTAAGAAGCATAATTTGAAGTAACCCTAAAAATGGGGAGTGAATAAAAATCCATCATGAAAAAGCATAACCAATTCGATTTATAACATTTATAAATGCATAAAATTGAAATAAACCCAATGATGGATACAAGCCTAATTCCATTAGGAAATGAAGGATCTCAACCGATGTAATTGAAACTCTGTTGTTCGATTCCCAGAAACAATTAGAAAAATCCGAGTCTCCATCTTAAATGTAGGTATTGTTTCTATTTTCCTACTGAACTCAGTGGACTATGAATGGAACTTATAATCTTACATAGTGGAAATGGAAAGTAAATGTAAATGAAATTAGTTTACTAATATTTTGGCAGGTGTTGAATTTGAATCCAATATTCTCTAGGGCTGTATTATTGGTTCTTAGTTATTTAGAGGAAGGTGAAAAATGTCCAGCTGATCAAAATGATGAAATCAATTCAATAGCATCGAACTGAAACTTCATCTAAGGTAAGGCAGCCTATGCCAGGAAGAATAAGAGGTCTCTATTGTTGCCATTGGAAAAACAATTTCGATTTAGTTCCTTACATAGACAAAGGTAAGAAATAATGGATTTAATTAAAATTTTATTTTCTTTGGACTAAGTAAGATTTGTTTCTGAATTCTTTATATGTACAGCCCAATAACTACAACACAGTTTGTAGACAACCCAAATCAGCATAAAAGATTTCCATCACAATGAATTCACCACTTTATGCAGTCAAAAATATTTCTACCATGCCTCTGATATGAAGAGATGAAAGGTAAATCCTTTATTTCCAATTGAGACATGAAGGTTGTAATTCACCTATTACAATCACTGATAACTTTATCATCATCTCCGAAGACAAGATTATGGCCAAAAATCACCCTAATGTAGTCTGAATCTCGTTATTCTGAAAAAATATCGCATGGGTTGATGTAAAACTCTAATGGGTGCTTTTCTGGATCATTGTAGTAGGTAGTTTGCCTGCCATGGGCTGATTCACCTTAACGGCCTTGAACTCTACTGTCCAATTTTTCTCTTAAAGTTTTCTATTTGGGGTGTTCTCCCTTGTCAATGAATGTCGTACTTCCCTCAACCGTCATTGCTTAGTTTAGTTTCATTATAATATACATAACTAGAGACGTATACCCTAATGACTATGACTCTCTCCTTTAATGCTAATTTGATATTTATCGACACATAGGTGAGTTCCGGGTTCAGCCTTTCTAAAAATTAGCGTTCTCTCTCCGTTTTCTTTACTAGTTGTATTCATTAGCAAAATGATTAGGTTTGTTGGTGACACTATGGAATCCGGTTAACTATGTCTTGCGATTCAATGGCTGTTGTAAGGGCTCCTGGAGAGACAATACTTGTCTCTTTTCCAATTGGGGACATGGGATATGCTGTTGTTACTGCGTTTCGTTTGAGTATTCAATTTCGTCTATCTGAGAGTTCACTTCATATTGATAAAGAAGTCTTCGATATTACGAGTGGAGAATTGGCATATACCCTTGGTCAAGAGCCTACTCTTGAAAGCTCTTGCAAGCAATGGCACCTTACACCAGGAAGGTATTTAGCATATGGTTTACCTATATCGGTGTCGGAGGTTCCCTCTACAGAGGCAACTCCTAGGTCGTCAACTTCTTTCGCTCCCGAGAAGCCTTTGCCAAGCATTGTTAAGCTTGAGACAAGAGTAGAGGTTGTAGAACTTGACAGCGATGATTCAGATGAATCATCACCACCACACAAGCTCTCCAAGCAATCTCACGATCCACCTCTGACGGTGGAAGGGACGTCATCTGTGAGAGTTCCATTATTAGTACCAACATTGGAGTGTGATAATGGACGATCCATTGTCCCTTACCTACGGAAGCTCGTTCATACAAAAGGTTCAAGGAACCCATTCAAGAAGGTTGACTATTCTACAATTCCAATTCATCAGGTTAATTTCATTCCACCTTTGTTTAATGGTGATGTTATTTTTGAGTTGCCTCCAGTACGGTGCTCTGCATCCCTTGGTCAGGCAAAGCTTTTGAGTGGAATGGAAAAACGCTATGACGGGCACGTTTGGTCAAACACTCATACTACAAACATAAAAAATGAAGATGGATTGACATTCCGTCTATCTTCATGTGTGGGTCATCTTCGTTGTGAAAACACTATGTGTGATTTTGTTACTCGAAAGCATCGTGTAGCGCTAGTCAACGAGACTGAATGGGACGGTTGTTCTCCCGTCGTATTTGAGATTGGACCTCACCCTCCTTCTAGATCAACTATCACATGCAAGATTTGCTCTTATGTTCCTTCATGTATTGCAAGTTGCCCAACAAAAATATACTATATTGTTGGGAAAGAAGACATGAGGCGTGCTTGTGTTCATTTTGGAAATCATGACCACCCTGTGAAAGTTGGAGCCTGCCGTGATTCCAAGGAGAGAACTCGGTCATTAATTGCAGATCAAGTCGAGAGGAATCCAATTGGAACCAATTCTTCTATTGTTCTAGAAGCAAGCAAAGAGTTTTTTGGGGAGTTGCTTCTTCAGGCTGAAGGGACTTCTGGAGCCAAACTTGGAGTAGACAAACTCATGCCAGTCCTCAAGAAGTGCAAATTCATGAGTTCACCAAATATTAGGAATGAAGTCACTACTTTCAAGTATTTCCGAAGGTTTGGGGTCATGGACAGCATCACGAAGCTTCGAGGATGCAGCAATTGGGCTTACGTTCAAGAGAACAAGTTTCCTAGTCAAGGATTGGATTCAGATAAAGTATTTGTCTTCAAGATGTCCGAGATAGGTCCAGGTAGTGGTGTTGATTTGGTCACACGAATGCAACCTGGTGGTGACCTTAAAGATGCTTGGATCATGTTTGATCATGTCAAACGAGTGAAGCATTGGACGACAATTGCTTGTCATGTTTATGACTCTAGTTACTGTCGTGTAATGACCATTGCAGTTTGCGACATGTAGTCTAAGGATTCGATTGCCCAAAGCCATTTTTGGAATAATTTGAATGCAATGATGGGAAGGCATGGTATTCCCCTCTCCTATTTCAAGGGCTTCATGGCTGACTGTGCACAAGCAAATTGGAATGTAGTAAAAATTGTTTATGGTAGTGGTGACCCGAGCAAGCCGATGGTGGATCGAGAGCGCACATGTCTCTTCCATTGGACTCAATCAATGGAAAAGCATACGGTAGCAGACATTCGTGCCAACCTTCGAGATCAACATCGAAAGTTATGCAAGCAATATAAAGATGCGACATCGCCGTTAGAATCTGACATCCGATTTCACGCCATTTGAGCATGGTGGCATACTGCTGGTGCAACGACTGAAAATGGGCTCTGAAGGTTGGAATTGTGGTTAGCATTCTGGCACTTCCGATACAGACAATGGGGAGGATTCATGCAGATTGTAAGTATCTTAACATCTTGCATTCGTTTATTATGTGCAGTTTCCATAAGCTATATGGAATGTTGTATTCATTTGTATGGAGTTCAGATTCTTGCTTCACATATGGAGACATTGTCCCAATTGACATCTATTGCATTATTTTGTATTATTTGATTAGATCACATCTTCACTGTAAGCCTCCAATTTGTTATTTTCTCATTTTGTAACTGTTGTTTGATTGTACAGGATTTGTCGCCAAATGAACTTGCAGAAATGCCTTCATGCAACTTGGCCGAGACGGTACATAATAAATGGTTACAACAGTCTGGAAATAGGGGGAATGATTTATACGTGGCAACTGTTGACGACTATGTGAGGGCATTCATGCAGATGGTTCGATACTATCAGTTTTTGAAAGGTGAAAACCCTGGTACCGGTCCAGGAAAAGAAGAATTTCAGCTTCGAGTAGCACAGAGGTATGCAGTGCGCACAGGAAATCCTAAAGGACTTAATGATGTCATGACAACTCTCCCAGGTGCTGGAGAATGTTGCATTAGGGATCCACATTTAGAAGGTGAAGAAATTTTCGGATCTCAATCACGAATGCCTAATTTGCCTCCTGGGTCTCAAGAAGATTCACACCGCCCTGACAAAGTGAATTTTTCTAGACCACGTGGAGGAACAAGATCGACCCGAGCAAGTGCATCTGTTATTCGTTTGGATACAATTTCTGAAGAAGCATTACCTTTTGCACCCGATGTAGAAATAGAGGTGCAGATGCCTATGAATCCATTGAACACCTATCCAACCTTAGAGGCCACTCGAGTGACAAGTGTTGAAGAGAGTGCTTGTGATGAATCACAATGGCATATTGCTCGATTGCCCAAGACGTCGGCCAAAGCTTGCTTTGCCTTGCAAGCCCTTACACAGAGAAAATGTGTGGCAAGGATTGTACAAGACAACAAGGGAACTGCAGCACCCACATACACAGGCAAAATGGATAATTATAGGAAAAATAGGATTGAAACAATGCAATTCTTTTTTTGCAACGACGACATTGAGCGTTGCGTTAAAGGTTCGAAGAGGAAATGGGTTTTATCTAGACCTGATGTGCCAAGCATTTGGCCCGTGAAATTCGGAACTCATCTCACCCCTAAAGAGATAGTAGATCTTCAGAATGCCGATTTCCATCTTCCCCAGCGTCTTGAAATCTCCCCCCGTCGATTGTTTGGTAACCATGATCTACTAGTTGATGTATCAGGAATGCAAGTTCCACCAAATCATGGAGAGCATCCTAGTACAAGGTCTGGCAAAAAAATCAGGAGGAATCCTAGCTCCCCAACAACTAAACAAGCCAACAATTGCAGTTCAGCACTTACCTTGAAGGCACTTATTCATCAAGTGACTTTGATACCACATCCTGGGTTTGGTTGCATCTTACATCTTGACTCAGGTACAACGCCTAACATTGAACAGTATACAATTACTATAGGTTCATATCCGGAATGCACTTGTCCTAATTTTAAAGAAATGTCAACAAAGGCATTAGGGAAGAGAGGGCAATGGGCAAACTACAAGCATTTGTATTTCCTTTTCATTGTCATATGCCGCTTGAATGCACAAGTAGATGTTTTCATGCATGCTCCAAGCTTCAGCTTTGATGAAGTGAAACGGATTCTAGAGAGTGGCATCTTAAAGCCTACAACAAATTTGTAGGTTAGACTAGTTAGCGACTCTATGTGCTAATTTAGTGAAGAAGTTTACATGAAGGAACTTGTTGTATTCTGATTCTTTTTTCTATATGTAGTGAGACTACAAGGGCCACTACTTTGTTTAAGCTATCATTGGTTATATGCTTGTTGTAGCTTAAACTTCCAACACACTTGTTCTTTAATCTTGGTTGATTTACTTCCCGATAGACCATAATGTTTGTATGCCCAAGAATGATCTGATGTACATATTCATTGTGTCAAAGTTTTTGTTGACAAACTTAAACCCGCAGAATCCTCTGTATTCCGTGGACTCTAAAGATTACCAGGTTTAAAGTTATTTCAGTCCACATCAACATTTGAGAATCTCAGCCAAAACGTGTGTCATGTCATTTCTATGAAATTCATGAGTTATAAAATATAGAGTAGAATACAACACCATGAGACTAGTTCCATGTTTCCAGAGTGCATTTGTCCATGTTCATGAATTACCTTCTTGTACAAAGTTTAACATCCACGGTTATAGGTTTAGGGTATATTCACACACTTATAGGTCTTTGATTGGTCATTCTATGACCAACCACCAAAAATTTCAATCCACAGTTGTAGGTCCATGTCCACGGTTATAGGAACCAATTATGTATCTTAAAAATTCCATAATATTTTCAAAATCAAACATAAAAAATTGTCATTTTTTTCTTAACCCTGAAAAGAAACTTTACATAATTTTCACTTCCACGCTCAATTTCCCCCGCTCTACACTCCACGCTCCCGCTCTACGCTCGCATACTAGCTTCGTTGTGAATATGACAATGTAAATATAAGAATTGAAGAACCAACACCTATGCACAAAAAAATTATCCTATAAAGATGTCTTTCAAAATTCACAAAATATTTAAACAAAATCCAATGATATGTAATTTAGTACACCTACATCTTATCCACAAATGAAGGTAAGACCAACATTAAAAATCTCAAGTGTAGTAGAAGAAACCATTGAAATCAAGACGAATATACTACTTGTTAGAATGAGCTACAATAAGCATCATTTGACAACTTCTATGCCCCTCAAGAATGCTTTAATTTAGAGCAAGGTTTTATTTAATATCTTATCATTCATCCAAAATAATAATTGAATCTTTTTTAAGACAAACTTTTCTTATAATCAATTTGATGAAATTAAACTAATTAATATATTAGACCAAAGATATAAGCAAAAAATTACCCAAAAAAAACAAAAAAGGGATTCAAGCATTAAAGGGTCAAGAATTTATATTGCTCAAATAGCACTAGAAGAACAAAAGTAGTACTAGCTCAAATGCCCCCCCTTGAAATCTTGTAACTTCTCATCCCAATTCTTGAATTCATAATGGTTGCCAAAAAAATGCATTGCAAATAGAATTGCCACTAATTAATATTGTGCCAAACTATTCAATTTTCCTTCGAATTTGCTATTAAATTGCTTTTAGAAATTAGTGACCAAGCTTGCTAAATCTTTTTCATATAACTCTTGAGTATTTATGTAGTATTTTATGTAAAAATATGTATTGAACAAACAAGGCCTATTTTTTTCAAAAACAATGTAGAATACAACTATATTGGTACATGAAAGTTTCTTCTCAACAATGTCATCTATTCACCTTTATCCAATCCTAGCTGTACAATTTCACATCATAAAAGAAGAATGAATGGCTAGATTGAACTACTAATCAATGTAGTCAAGCACTTAATAGCATATTATAAATGGAATATAATTTCAATATGCATTAGGAAGTAAATAATTGATATGTGGAATAATCATCTATTTTGGCTCTCATGATCCCCCTTAAAATTCAACAAAAAAGACAAAATCTCTCATGATAACTCGTGATCTCTTACAACCTCCTTTGAATTCACTTATCACAAAACGTAGGAGAATATAAAAAAAACATCATTTCACTGGTGTTTATGTTAACAATGACATCAAACCTAATGTCAAGGAGGTTGGTTGTAACATCAAATGTAAAATTAAAACAAGTGGGCATTAATAAAATGCATAAAAAAACAAAAGTTTCTTCTAATGCCAAACTTAATGTAACAAAATAACAATTTAGAATTGGTCACCCCCTTCAAACTTAGGATTGGGACTACCAACCTCAAAAGGTTTTCCTTGTTGCTCCAACTCTAGCATGTGAAGGGCAACTTCACAGCTTTGTGCCACAATTGGTTCAGAATCGGTTGAGAATATCCGAAGCAGCTCTACACTTCGTTCATCTACAAAAACACTTGGCTTTCAATTTACATACACGAATAAAACTCTCCATTTACAATGTGTCGGCACTTCTCTCCATACAAACTTGAAGCATTTATAATATTTTGAGAAAGGAATTCTCAAAGTAATAAGGTAGTAATACCATAACTGATGGTGTTAGTCCTTAAATAGTTTCAATCTACTTAGTCGTCATTTATGCCTTGAAATGACAATAGCTAGTACATTGAAACTGTTTATGGACCAACACTACTTTTGGTATTCCTACCTTAAACATGAATGCCTTGAAGATTTAACAATACTTGCAAAATCATCCTCACAACTGAAACAAACAAACAAGCAATAATGCAACCTCCAAATCATAAAGACAAGTGTTAGTAATCTTCACCCAAACCTTGTTTATGATGCAACTAAAAATCTTCAATTGTACCACCTTGGGCCAACAATTATTAATCTTGTTGTATTGGTGACACAAAGTGAAAGCCCCACATGATGCTTGAAGGTAGCAAGGGAATCAAACTTCAACAAAAGATAATGCATTAATAGAGCTTTATAATCTTTCGATCTCATTGAGTACCTCAATTATGGACTAGGTATTTAATTGCAAAGCAAGCCAAGTTATCAAAAAGAATTGTTGGTCACGACCTACAAAGATGTGGGCAACAAGGTTGGTACTGACCTACAATTATTTTTGATGACTTGTCTTGCTTTGCAATTACCAAACATAATCTCAATTATGAAGGAAAGTTGAGTCATTCGACTTCTTTGATTGGTGGAGATGAAATTCATGAAAAGATGCATAATGAGTGCAATAATCTCATGAACTCACTACATGAAGTTAGAGGTGGATCCCCAGTCACTAAGTTAAGACCAATTGCTAGTAGTATAAATTTCTCTCAGATTTCTCTCAATCAGACCAATGAAATTTCTACTTCATACCACCCTCATTGTTGAAAATTTGCACAAACAAGTAGCAAGCATTATCAGTTTGCCTCTCCTTAACCAATCAAAACATGCCACAATGGCTAAATTCTCTTACATTGCATGAGATTATGACCAGGGAAGACAAGAATCATTTGAAATAGAAACTGGAGTACCCAAAGTAAAAAAAATTTAAGTTAAGAATACGGCAGTTTGTAGAGTACCGGCAATGGAGCCGAGGGCTTCAGCAGCTTCATGTCGAACCATTGGATGCTCGGTGACATCCTTCAATGTACTTATTAATGCATCTGTAGAAACCTTATCTTGAAGCTGTCCTAAAACATACGCCACCTGCAAAACCCAAATTGTAACTCAGACAAAAACGCATCATTCAGCCAACTGAAGGCCAACTAAGAGCATTGTTCAAACGACACATCATTCCAGAGAATTCAAAGAGGAAAATTCCAATTGTAATGCATGCCTCATGTTTCAGAAGTGCACTTTGGCATTTCAAGGAAGCAATAATAGCAGCTACTGCTTCATTACCACCGCGATTGCGGAGACTGAATAAGGCGGCATACCGCTCATGCAATTTCTCCTTCTCGTCAAGCAGCTTCTTCCTTTGCAACCACAATGGCGGCAAACCGAAAGAAAAAAACACGAGGCCACAATCATTACTTAGCATCTTCCACCCAAATTGATTGAGAAACATTAACCTCTCATAATCAATCACCAACTTTAGATTATCCCAAACGAAACTCAAGACAAACTATTGAACAAGACCTCCCCTTTTCACACAAAATTCCAAGAACAAACATCTGCACTTCTATCTTACATAAAAGGATTCTCTGGCACTCATTGGACACAAAGTGTCTGCAACGATGTTAAAGGATTAAAAGAAAGTCGTAAACTAAAACATTAATACCTCATCTCAGCAACTGAGGAGGATGACGAAGCTGCGACAGCAGGGTCTACTGTGCAAAAGGGTGACGGCTCTTCCAAATCCTGGGCTTGAACTTGTTCGATGCGGTGTAAGGCTAGGTCGCAAGTCTCTCGCACTTCTAGCGCAGGATCATTGACAAGAGCTTTTTGTAACAACTCCAAACATTCCGGGGAACCAATTGCACCCAAAGCCTCCGCTGCCTGTCAACCAGTGGTCGGAATATTTAGGCTTACGGACACTTGCATGGTACGATGCACTAGTTTTTATAGCAAGACAATTAAAGTGGACATTCAAAGTCTACGATTTTATCCTTGGGAAAAACACTAGAATTTTTTATTTGCCACTCATGATAAAATTTTGAAATTTGAAATTTGAATTTGGATTTTGAAGTCCCAAATTAGCAAGAGTAGGTAAAGAAAACATTCGGAGAGGTGAAGAACATAGGACATGCAGTAAGCAACCACAAAAAATAGAGTTAATTTTTTATATTTATTCTTGGCTAGGGGAAGACAAATGAAAAACAGACTTCGAATGACCACTTCAACCCCTAATGGACCGAGGCATATTTTGGGCAGAAATTGTCAAAAACTGCCACTTTTTAGGGCCGCACGGATCGAAAGATTATAACGTTTGAAGTTAGGTGAAAAGGGTTTTTTTCCAACCTTGCCCGACACGGCTTGCAAACTTTAACTCCTAGAATGAGATTCTTATACTAAATAGGGTTATTTATTTGACATTTGCATCTTAGATTATGTAAGCTAGACACCCACCAAATTTCAAAATCATAGGAAGAGTTTTGCACATACTACCCGAAGCTGCCTGAGCTGCCTACAAAGCTCAGGGCAGCATAATTTTTGATCTGGGCACTCGATCGGAAAAAAAATTAGATTTTCAGGAAGGGGATACATAGTTACACATTATGTCCAAATTTCATGAACATCCGACTAAAAATGACTTCGTAGGAGCCTACCCAAGATTTCTTGTGTACGTTGAACGGACACTTGGTCCTTTAGGGGTTAAAGTGCTGCATTTTTATGTAGCAATGCACTAATTTTCATTAATTCTTAGGATTTCAAATTTTCAAAACATCACTTCTTAAATTGTGACTTAATATTTTGCATAAGTAAAATTTAAATAGATAGAACATCTCATCAATTACTTGAGAAAATTTGAAAATTTGAAAAATATTTTTTGGCTGCAAGTTACAATATACTAGTTCCTAAACAAGCAACTGAATTCACTATAAATGATTGGATGAGCTACATACTCCCAGAAGAATTATTATAGAAGGTGCTAAGTTGTTAGGAACCTGATTTTAGGACCTAACAACAATTCACTTATTCATGCACTCATTTGAAGTTTTGAACTAATTCGCAAGTGATGTAAGCATGACTTGGTCGCTAATCTTTGAATGAATATGAGTTTTTCTAGCTTACCTTCAATAGTGTTATACAATGCAACTGCACGAGAAATTCACACTTACTGATAAACGTTGATCTCAACAAATCTACCTCTTGTGTACCCAAATTGATCTCTCCACACCTTAAACTGATCTCCTAAAACTCACATTCCTATGTAATAGTTAAAATGCCAGAAAGGGACACAAATAGCATCCTCTATATAGATATGCCTAACCTTAAAAGAACCTGAATTTCATCGAGTTGGATTCGCAAATCTCTCTAAAAACAGCACCTTTCATCTTCTATACAGAGAAGCTTAAAATTCTCGGCAGTTCTGTCTCACTAAAATGCCTGAGACGACATGTGTCAAAGTTCTAATTCCAACAATGACAATCATCGTACCTCATGGCGGACGATGGGATGGAATTCCTTAATGCCTTGCAAGGTGGTCCGGAGGGCAGGAATGGACTCGGGGTCCTGCATTTGACCGAGCGAGAACGCCGCCTCGTGCGCAAGCAAGCTGGACTCGTCACTCAGGGCCATACAAAGCGCTTCTCGTGACCCCGCACCCTTCCGATTCCGCAACGACAAGATGGCACGCCATCGCAATGCGACAGGCATCAACGTATCTAGCAAGCAACGCCCTAGAAACGACACCATGTCGTCCATGTCTGACGCGTTGCTAGCAGGTGAGCCACTGGACAACATTGGCATCGGAGGAGGTTGCATCACCACGGACGAGGCGGCTGCCATTGTTGCTAAAATAATCTCCTCTCACAGAAAAGCTCACCCTAAACACCAAGGATACTCACACCTAAATCCTAGAATAGACATTGCCATAAAAAATTGTCTGAAAATTGTGTCCTGGAAGCACCTCGAAACAAAGTAATTTCCGAAGACAAGTGCACTAAATGTCACGATCGAAAGAAGAGTACACGCACGCAGAATCTTATAAATCTCATGACACAACAATCTCACCCTAAGCACAATACTTGCTCTTAAAACCTAACACAAAAATTGCCATACAAAATTGTCCGAAAATTGTGTCCCGGAACACGAGGAAACAAAATTTTGGACACAAGGGCACTAAACATCAAGATAGATAGAAATAAGTATCCATAGACGCAAATCCTTAGTATTCCAGCACAACAATCACACTCTAAACACAAAACTTAAAATTTAAACCACAGCATACAACATGCCTTCAAAATTATCACAAACAAACGCTTGTCTCGTGAAAAATTGTCTCCACAAACAATTGCTGGACAAACATCCTCGGATTTTCAGGCTGGAAATAAATGAGCGGAGAGTAATTCAATTCACAAGGCAAGAAATCTCTGTCATGCACTCGACGCAGCGTTTGGGCTGCGGATCCAGCGACCACGGTGGATCGTGTTGGCGACATTTCTCGAGAAGCGAAAGGAGACGACGGTGGGGAGCTTGAAGGGAGATCGAGTCCGGCAAGCGAGTGACGGTTACTGCAACTACCGCAATTCGGTTACCATCCTTCTTTCTTCCTGGCCTTTCTTTTTCTCCGACCATCCTTTTCTTTTCAATTTTTGTTTCGTATTTTTGGGTCCTCAAATGTAAGGTTCACTACACCTAAATGCGTCTCAAAAGACAATTGAGCATTCTTCTGCTCATTAATTTGCCTCAATTTTTTGGATCTTGTTAGAGGTCAAAAGAAGGTTCTAGATTCTTTTCTTTTACATTTTTTTACATTACATGAATAAACTGCGAATTCTGAAATTCGGTTGAAAATAGATGTATCTAATGTTCATGTATTGTAGACTCTCATGAATAGAGGTTGCACATTCTAGGCAAGAATATGTAGGGTTCAATATTCAAAAGGTGTCACAATAAGGTGTGGTGATCCAATCTATTACCACCTAAATTCTAATTCTACTTTTATGTATCTAAGGTGTTCATTTTTGTTTTGAAATGTATCTCTAAGGAACATAAGAGATGAGAGGGATAATAGGTCGGTTCACCTTAATCATCATTATTATAATACAAGAATTACCTTCGAATCAAAAAACAACACTAAAATCAAGACATGAAAGCCTAGGAGAGTCTAGTTTTGATTATGATACATAAAATAATACTTTGAAATTTTATGACTTATTTGCCTACAATGTCTAAATGATGCATGCAAAAAAATGTTGGAATTCTCTTGAAAATAAGATTTAATAAAAAGAATTTATAATTTACAAGAGTAAATATGCTCACAAGTTGCTATTAGTGTTGATTAGGGGAGTACTTATCTTATCAATTTTGGCAATTTATATGAAGTATTTTTGGTGATTTTAGTAAGTAAGCTATAATAAATTTTGGCAATTTACAGAAAATCAACTAATTTGCTTCAAAATCAAGCTAAATAGTACTCCTTATCATTCTCTTCCATCAGTTCCGATTGGCTTGTACCTAGACCAAATTGGGTTGAAACCGTTAGCAATATTTAGTTTCAAAAAAGAATGGTTACCTCTCATTGTCTTTTCCTCAATCCACCCCAACTCTCCAATTCTATAAAACAAACAAATTTAAAGTGGGATAATTTCTTATTAGTTTATTAGTCAATTTGATGTTGGCTACATGACTAAAAACATGGATAAGATGACCAAATTTAAATGAACTTCATCCAAAATTTGGAAAAATTTGGATGAAGTTGAATAATTTTAGATAATTTTTTCTCTATGCCAAAATGATCTTCCGGGTCCCCTAAATTTTTTTGTCTCTTTATCACTAGAAATTGCCTTCTAGCTAATCATATTTAGGAAGCACATGCTTACCTTTGAAAGTGCTACAAAAGACAATGAAGTTGTTGCAAATGGCACCAAATTAATTTTTAGCACAATGTAGCAGCTTATCTCTAATATCTAACTCACAAATTATTAATACCTCTAAAATTTTCCTAAAAATTTGAATTTAAAAAAAAAAATTCTTCAATTGTGAAATTTTCATTTTCATTTACGTCTCAGAATTGAATAGGTAGGAAAAACAAGAATTGCAAATTAAATTGAAGATAGTTGGCATTATACTAAATAATAATGATATTTAGTGTTATGTACACTATTGGTAAGTGATTTTCAAAATTTTCCAATTTAAACTTTCACAATTCCAATTGAGACTTTAGAGACCAATTTAGACTTTTTGAGAACTTAGAAAGCCTCTGTTGACTTCAAAATTTAGATTTCTGTGAGATACACGTGAGATTTTTAGCATAGATGCTAATCATCTGCTAATCTATATAGAAAGCTTTATTCATGTTCTTGTGATAATTCTTGAAAATTTTATAATTTTTTTTTCTATTTCAATGTCAAAGCTAGAAACTAAAAATATATCCTAAAAAAATATTGATCGATTGATAAAAAAAATTACAATTTTTTTTCTAGAACGTTCTCACCATAGGGATTTTAAATTTTAAATTAAAAAAAAGGTTTTTTAGTGATTTAGATTTTTCTTTCATCCTATACCACCTTCCAAATTATAATCTTTTTATTAGGTTTAAATTTTTTTCAAGTAACCTTGACCCATTTTCCACATATTAAGGTAAACCTGCCTATGACAGACAGAATGAGTGGTTTGAATTGTTGCCATTAGCAAAATGATTCAGATTTTTTTCCATACATAGACATATGTGAGAATTGAAGGAAGCAATTGAAAATTTATTTCTTTGACAAACTAAGAATTTTTGAAGAGTACAACCCAATTGGCCCAACAGAGTTTGTAGACTACCCCAAATCAGCAAAAAGGGTTTCCATAATGGTCATCTTACCACCTAAAGCAGTCACAACATTTTCTAACATGGCCATGACATGAAGGAATACAAGATTAACTTTTTATGACCAATTTACACTTGAATGGTGTACGTGTTCTATGACAGTCACTAATAACTCCATAAACATCTCCCAAGACAAGATTATGGCCACAAATTAGCCTAATGTAGTCCGAATCTCATTTCTCAGAAAAAAATCTCACATGGGTTGGTGTAAGACTCTAATGGGTGGTTTTCTAGATGATTGCATTAGGTAGTTTGCCTATCATGGGTTGGTTTACCTTAACTAAACTACATAAATTATATGGCATACATGTTTTGTTTTTTCTAAAAATGATGAAAGACAAAATCTCATCTTTGAATTGGGAAGGACTAAAAACACTACTTTTGAAATTTTAGGCACATTGAACTTGCAATTCGTGGTGCTTTTCACTCTAAATTTTTTTTTGAAGATGTACCTAAACAAATAAATTGAAGGATTGTACATACAATAGGATTTACTAGATAATAAATATACATGAAGATTTTACTTTCTTTATGTACCAATATTTTGAAGTAGTTTCAGATTTTAAAATACTATGAATTAATGGTATGTTCGCACTTGGTGTTAGGGGGTGTGTTTCCAACATGAATCTAGTCCAAAAGTTGGTCTAAGTTCGTTCCTAAGATCCTCAGTAACAACATTCTTTAACACCAAGTGTGAACATACACTAAGGGCTAATCTTCATACTTATTTTTACCAACTATATTTATAGAGATACTCCTCTTTGAATATTATTAGTATGTATGCGCTTGGTAAGAATATTCATCATATGGAAAAACTTAAAGCATTCTTAAATCAATCAGTGTAGGGTTTTCTATCCTTATAATTATTAGTGCACCGGGAAATAACCCTGTCCTCTCAATCAATCAGAAAGCACCACGTGGCAATATTGAGGCTCGTGTGCCAGGTTGCTAACCAGACCTAATTCAGTAAAATGTACTCAGAAGGTACATTGTACGACCAAAATGTAGTCTCCGGTTAAGAAAATTGCCATCCAGGACAATTGCCTTCCAAACTCTTCAGACAGTCTCCCTTGCGAGCTTCAGTTGTTGCAGAGCAGAATCGCATTCGATCTGCCGGCGAATCCAAGTCGATGATCGCCAGCTTCCACAGCTCGAATTCGCCTCCCCGGTATGCTTGCTTCTCCCTTTCACTGGAGGTTATCAGAAATTCCATGATGTCAAGTTCGGTGAATTTGTGATTGCTCTGATATGGCAGTCGAAGGAAATCGATTCTTAAGAGTGTCGCAATTCACAAATCCCAGGTCGGGGTTAGGGTAGAGGTCTTCCGGCCTCTTCAGCTCCGCTCCCAATAATTCATTTCTCATTGCAGAAGCGGGCTCTAATTTCTGATTTAAGAGGAGGTCACGATGCTTCCCTCACGAATTTCCGCCATTTTGCAATGCATCCCATCCTGTTTGTTGAATTTAGCAGTTTTGGATCAGCTACAGATTGATAGATTGGACATTGGAGATTTTCTCGTGAGCTTTTGGTTAGAAGAATTGTAAAGAATAATGAGACTGTTGCGAAAGATTGGATTGCCACAGTGAGTATCTTAGAGACTCTAAACCCTAGATTAGTATTCTCCGTTTCTTCTCTGTATTTATACCACTGTGTTTTGGCGGATTCTGATGAAGGATTGGCTCAAGGCTGGTGAAGAAGGATGATACTGTTGCCACATTGAGTTTTCTAGCGACTCTAAGCCCTAATTTTGCATTCTCCGGGTTTTCCTTTTGCATTGTCACCACTTTTCTCATCGCTTAGTTTGCTGCTTCTCAATCAGATGAAGCTTTGGGGAGTCCGATGAAGGGTGAAAGAGAGTGACGTTGATTGGGTTACCAGATCCTGATCCAGCAATCCGTTCCTTTACTGACCTAAGAGTTTCCCGCTTGGAGAGCCATGGTTCACAATGCGTTTGATTTAGTTCAGATCCTTAAGGACTGTCCCGTGAAGATCGAAAGTGTGGGGCTATGGGGCTCCCGACTTCTTGTGGGTTGCATGGACGGATCATTGCGGATGTATGTGCCAGAATTTATAGACGACCCTTCTTCATTCAAGGAGGCTGATCTCTCGTCTGCGTCCTATATTCTCAAAGATACTCGAATTGGCTTTGCAAAGAAGGCGGTGACGTCCATGAACGTCTTGCAATCGCGGAACTTGCTGATTTCGCTCTCGGACACGGTTGCGATTCATTCTTTGCCGGAATTCGACGTCGTTGCGTACCTGAGGAAGACGACGGGTGCGAATTTGTATGCGTGGGATGAGCAGCGAGGGATGCTTGCCGTTGCGAAAGCCAAGCGAGTTTTTATCTACAAATATGATGGTACCTGAGAATTCTGTTTCATTATTTTGGTTTTACAATCATTGGTGTGGAGATTCTTCTAAATATGCGATGTTTCGAACTCAAATAAAAGTAATTCTGGACCAAGTTACTCTCTCCTGTGTCCTTAGTGTGGATTCCGAAATACGGTGGGCACCCTAAACCCTAAACCCATTGAAGCAAAGGTGTGTGAATAGTGTTGTCATGATTCTAAATAGGAGGATGCAAGATGATTGGCGCTGTAATAAATAGCTCAAAAAAAGCGGTCCACGCCCACGCTAGATAGACTTAAGAGTGTTGTGCTTAGAAATAATGCTCAAATGTGAGGCATCCAACAACATGTAAATATAGCCGCTCAGCCCTAAATTCATAGTAGAGTATTTGAAAGTATTGAGTCTGACTTAGAAACGAGAAATCAGAATTCTGGTTCTTAAAATGTCATCGGAAATTTCAGTGATTTTTGGTAGAAAAAATTACGAACTAAAATTTTGGGCGAGCGTTGACAGGCCTTTTGATGGTTTGGAAAATAGTCTCGATTAGTTAAGTTCAAGTTTTCTTTGGTTATTGTCTCTCTCAAGATATCTAAACGATGCTTGAACTGGCAGGTTTTTTTTTTTTTTGTTTCTGCAATCCCTGGACCATGTCAACATTGTTTCCCTTTGTTCATTCTAATGTGCCCTTGTTTCAGGAAATAAGGATTTCGAAGAGGTGAAGGATCTACCAGCTCCTGATGTAATCAAGTGCATGGCCTGGGTTGGAGACTCACTATGTCTAGGGATCAGACGTGAGTATGTCATTCTTAACATCTCCACTGGTGCAAGTTTTGATGTCTTTCCCTGTGGCAGACACGCGAATCCTCTTGCAGTGTCACTTCCAAACGGAGAGCTCTTGCTTGGAAAGGTACCGCTTTTGGATGGATAGCTCTTGCCCGTGAAGTTTTGTTTTATGAACACCATGTAGTCTCTGTTCTTCATTTGAAACTGCCTGTTCGATTCGTCCAATTATGATTATAAATTGAACTTGACATATTTGTGTATTGCTAAGCCAGCATTAATCTATGTCTCATGTGTCATTTGTGTACTGATTGTGAGGGCTTGCTAAGGCCGCTTATCTCTGCAGGACAATATTGGAGTCATAGTGGATCGCAATGGCAAGTTGTCACATTCCGGTGGTCAGAACTTAAGTTGGTCAGAATCGCCCAGCAGTGTTGTCATTCAGCTTCCGTATGCCCTGGCCCGATTGTCCCGTTTCATTGAGGTCCCTCCCTTTTCCAAATAAGTGTTCGATCTTGCATGAGTTGTTTCACTTCATCTTTTCTTTTCTTTTCCTTTTTCAATGCCTTCTAGAAATTGCAACACAAGATTGTGGACATGCTTCGAATTTCTCGGTTTTATGGTTAAAGCATCTGACTTTCAATATCATTTGCAGGTAAGATCGTTGAGAGCCCCATTTGGGTTAGTCCAGACACTTCCTCTTCGTGACTCCCAAGTGGTACTCGCTACTGAGTTAGGCATAATTGCGGCGTCTGACCACTCAATATACCGCCTCCAGCCAGTTCCCATTGGAGTACAGGTATAATCTTAATTCATTGAAGCAATTGCTATGCCGCATTCGTTCTTGTCGTGGGTGAAGTTTCCATGTTACTGTAGATGCTTGCTTGGTGCTCTGAATGCGAGTTATAGTTTTTGGGTGCATATTTTGTTGGGCAACCATACTAGAAGTGCCAGTCATGTTCTGTGAAATCTCTTTGACCATGTTGTACCGATTAATTGTTTTCGAGTCTACCTGAAAGTTTTCGCAATTATCTTGCAGGTTGTTCAATTGGCAGCCTCTGGGAACTTTGAGGATGCTCTGGCTTTGTGCAAGCTGTTACCACCGGAAGATGCTGCTTTACGGGTCTCTAAAGAAGATGCCATCCACATAAGGTAATACTTGCTGCTTCTCTCATTTAGAGACGCTAAAGTAGTGCTTGCCTATGTTTCAATAGGTATACAATTTCATCAGTTGCTTAGAGATTGCAGAGTTTCTGAAGCACACATTATGTGTTTTCGGAACCATTTTCTTCATTGTTTAAGTTTTTGCTAAATCCCCATATTAAAACCTTATGAAATTTTCTCCTTGCTAGCTTTTTATGCATGAGGCTAGTCAAGCGAGGTTATGAGGCCTTTTCCTCGATTTTGAGTAGCTGGGCCTACAGAATGCTAATTGGTATTTAATTGTGTTGCATTTGATTGTATTGTTACTTAGTGAGCAGTTTTTGAGCACCACATGCTTCAGCACATTATAGATGGTCTTACGATGAAAATAGGTGTTTCAAAGTGATTTTTGTGATTCAATATTTGCAATCTGGAGTGTTGATTATTTTCTTTCAATATGAATGAATGCAGGTATGGTCAATATTTGTTTGGACAGCATCAGTTTGCAGAAGCAATGGAACACTTCGCTGCTTCGTCCCTTGATTTACCCACAATTCTATGTCTGTTCCCCATGATCAAAATCCCAAATGTGGGTGCATCAAAGGACCTTGCAAACGTTAAAGAAAGCGAATCTGGTGGTCCATCCCCACTAGGGGCATTAACGCCCTCCACGTCTGAGACTTTAGAGGGTAATACCTTTCATCACTCTTGTAAACCTACTAGCGAATGTTCATGAAGTGGAAGACGCTGCAGTCCCTTTCTAGCATGATTTATGTTATCGATATACAATTGGATTCATATTATACCTGTTTGCGCTTGGAGAAGATGCTGGAGACGCTGAGCATGTGCTGCCAAGCACAGAAAGAATGCATATGCTGATGCTTTCTGGTGGATTCTTACTATTGCTGCAGATACTGCGGCTGCATTGCACAGTCTTGCCTTAAATCAAGGACCTGATGCAAGAGAAACCAGGATTGCGTTAGGAGCTCTTGCAACACTGTTGATGAAGAAAAGGAGTCCTGTGATTGCAGAAGCGGAGGCCGAAGACACTGAAGCAGCCGTTGCTGCCATGGTTGAGGTTGTTGAAGCCACCCACCGGCGCGGCAAAAGTGTTGACAAGGTAATTGACTGAAGAATTGTAGTTTACATGGCTGTCCTCTGTGATTTATCTGAATTTTGTTGATTCTATCTAAGAGATTGGAAATATAAGATTTCTAAATTTTCTGCTTGGTCTCAATTCCCAACAGGAGCGGAGATTCTTCTAAGTCACTAATTTTTCTAACATACTTTTGCGTCGATGGAATGTTATTTTGTGGCAGCATGCAGAGCTTGGAGAGGAGAAAAACATTCAGAAACCAACTGCCCGAGAAGTCGCAGTAGTTTTAGACACGGCCTTGGTGCAAGCTCTATTGTCTACTGACAATCTATCAATGGCTTCGCAAGTGTTAAGTGGCCCAAATTATGCAGATGTTGGTGCTTGTGAAGACGTCATGCTAGAAGGTAAATCGAAAATTCTAATACTGATTGACGAACTTGATTATCTGATAATTCCCTGTTAAAATCTCTTTTATTTATCGGGTTGCTTGTTAATTATTGACGGTCTCTCTTGCAGATGATTCATGAACACAACGGTAGACAGTAATTATCATTTTGTTCTCAGTATTTGCAGCTGAGTGATGGACCCCATTCTGATTTCATTCTCAATCCTAGAGATTTGCATTGGAATTTTTTCAGTTCTGATCGCTGTGCCCATCGATCAGTGTAGTTTCGTTCTTGCCGTTTCACTCAATTTTCCCATTATGTGATTGTATTGTCTTAATAAATGTTTACAGGTGGACATTATGCCGAGCTCGTTCAGCTCTACAAAAGTAATCATAAACATCGAGAAGCTCTTCTCTTCCTAAACCGTTTGGCCGAACACCCAGAGTCTTTTGCTACGGCCCCAAAGAACCCAGAGCAGTTTGGTCCCAAGGCGATTGTTGATTACCTCCAGGTTTGTTTGTGATTCCTCGAATTTGTGTATCAGTTAGGTAGTTTCAAGCAAACTCTCAGCTCAACAACCTTACACGAAAACTGCCTAGTAATGCAACACGATTTGCAGCATGCATTTAGTTACAATATCTTTAATATTATTTTTGGTTCCCAGCTCTAATGAATCTGTCATTTGCCTTTCTCTCATACATTTTCTTCTCGATGATTGTTATGTTGCCACCTGCAAATCACTAGTTTTGTGAAAAAAGGAAGTTCCTAAGGATTACCTGGGTTGTGCTGACAGGCACTGGACAGTGTAGATCATATACTCATCATGGACTGTTCCCAGTGGCTTCTCAAAAACCACCCTGAGCAAGCACTCAACCTCTTCGTCACTCTGGACCCGCCTCTTCCACCGTCGTTGGTGCTGTCACATCTCAAAACTAATGACAAAACCCTACAAATTTCTTACTTGGAACAAGTGATGGAGCGGCGACCAGAGACGAGGTCACTGGATCTTGAAAATCAACTGGTATGAACAAAGATTGTGCATGCTGTATTATGACTTGTGAATTTATAAGCTAGACTTTTAAAATTTTCTCTATGCCAAGTAAATGGAGGGTTGAGGGATTTTCTCTTTGTGGTATCTCGTTTGGATGCTTTTGGTAAGGGTTGATTTTGCTGGGTAGGATTCTGAGCCTAGTCTCATAGTGAGCGGTTTTGTGACCTTAGGTACAACTATACTTGACGAAGGTGCTAGAAGAGCGTTCCGAGCTCATGTCTCAAGATAAGTGGGATGAAAAAAGTCACAGTGAGTCGCGCCAGAAGCTCTTAGCTGCCTTGGACTCTTCACGATTTAATGCGGAGCGGGTTTTACAGCGCTTGCCTGTTGATGGCCTGTATGAAGAGAGGGCCTTCTTGCTGGGTCGTATGAGGCAGCATCGTCTGGCTCTTACACTCTATGCGCACAAGGTGTGGCATACTTTATCCTGAATTTTTTTCTTCTCCTATTTCACTAATAGAGAGTATAAATCATCAACCTTTTTGTCACTCATCACAAAGACGTTGTATTTGCAGCTCCACGAAGCCGACTTAGCCCTAGCTTACTGTGATCGTGTATATGCTCCTACAAATCCTGGCGTGCATCCAAATACGGCCTCACTCGCATCTTTGGCTTTAAGACCCCTTCCAAGGGATCCAGCTACCGCAAATATCTATCTTACACTATTGGAAGTCTATCTCAAGCCTAAAGCCGCAATACAAGAGTTTGATCGTTCCATTGCCAGTCTTGCTCCTGTGAAGAACACAATCAATCAACGGACTATTTCAATGCCACGTACCAAAGGCATGAAAAAGATTGCTCAAATAGAAGATGGTAAGCAGCGAGCATTCTTCCTATCCCTTTCTTGTTCTTGGCTTTCGTATTATGCCGTAGGATGTTGGACCTGGATTGCTTGCTTTTAATGAAGAGGAGATATGTGTTACAATCAATAGTTCATTGTAGCCCGTCATTTAAAGAGTGAATTTCTTATGTCTTGTAGAATTATGACGTACAGGAACAATCGACATTCTGAGGTTGCCATATAGGGTTTGTGAAATTCGAATCAATGAGGATTGTACTGAAGATTATATGGAAGGAGACTTAAGAATATTGTACATTTTTATTTGGAGTAGAGATATTGCAATTAGCCGCTTGTTGATGACGAATAACTGATAACATGGTGTCCTCTCATGCTGGGTTGCTTTCATTCTGTATATTAGGTGCTTACTATGGGAGCCCTAGTGCAAACAGTTCACCGGAGAATGGCCGTAGTGAGAGCGAATCAGAGCCACTTGAGCAGCAGAGTACTGTCTCAGATCAAGGCATAATGCTTGAGGAAGCATTGAGCCTTCTCAGCCAACGATGGGAGCGCATGGATGGTGCACAAGCTTTGCGGATGCTGCCCTCGGACACAACTCTTCAGGTTACCAGATCACTAATCGCACTTTAGAATCCTCGGAATGCGTATGCTGAAGTGAAAGCTAATAAATAGTGACATTTCATGGTTTCATATGGGGTAAGATAGTTTTTGAGTTTCAACAGGCTGGTAGTAGAACCGTTTTCATTTTCACGTGTGGGATCATAAATTTGGTGCCTTTCACTAAACGCTCACTATCTTACTCATGATTGGCAGAAATTGATAACGTTTCTAGAGCCCTTGCTGTGCAAATCTAGTGAGGCCCAACGCAATGGGTCAGTCATCAAAAACCTGCGTAAGAGTGAGAGCCTCCAGGTATGCACCAACTCCATTAGATGTGGTGAATATTTGATTTGTTCCTAAAGGTTAACAATTTCTTCAAAATTTGTAGGGTTGGCCACTTCATCGAGAAGCTTCACCAATTGAAGGCAACTGTGCGCGTGGGTTTAACCGCAAGTCTCAGCTGCCTACATTGGTGGCAGCAGGAGATGGAGTGACTCACCTTGCGTAAAGAACTGTGAATAATTGCTCCACTTGGCACTCAAGGCTAGGCAAACACCAGTTTCAACTACACTTAGCTAGCCTTCCATTGGTCACTCTTGTGGGTGGAGCTTATTGAGAAATGAGCTACACAAAACAACTGTTTCAATTTGTTTCTAAGCCTAAGAAGTGTCAAACAAATTGAAACAGTTGTTTTATGTATTATTGAATTCTTAATGTGAATGTTTTGACATTATTGTAATGCAATTTTTTTTTCAGGTACGAGAGGAGTTAATGGAATGTCGGAAACGAATGGTGAGAGTTACCACTGATAGGACGTGCTCCATTTGCGGGAAACGCATTGGCAACACTGTTTTTTCTGTTTATCCTAACGGATCACTAGCGCACTTCAGTTGCTCCAAGTTGGATCGCCAAAGCGCAAAACCAGGAGCTTGATCAGACCACAAGTATGCCCTTCTGGCGTAGCTTTTGGCCCTTTTAACCTTTGTATAGCAGACTTGCCGTTGTTGTGGCATATGTACATGGAATTTTTCATCTAGAATGATATCACCTTTCCTGCTGTTCAAGATTATTCTCTTGTGTTTAAGGTCTTAGGGGCACTTTAGGTCACAGGTTTAAGCAACACCTTGATTGGTGCAAAAAATATCAGAGTTGTTGCTTGCATGGCTCTATGTGCTATGCTAAATATATTTGAGACTAATCCTTAACATATTTGAGACTAACACCTTTCATATGTAGCACTAAGTGAGGAGAGAGCACAAAGTTCTTAGATAATTGTTTAATGTGAATGTGAATGTGGATGGTTACTTGGGACCTCAAATGCTTTAGGTGTCATAAATGCAATGGATTATTTTATGCTTGTTATTTCATCCTTTGTGGCACATCATGTTTGTTCAAATTTCAAGCTTGTTATTTCAAACTCTTTGCTTTCTCATGGTAATCTAATTAGTAATTAGAACCCCAAACTTTAAGTGATTAGCAAAATTTAGAAGAGATTATACTTTACTAGGTTGGCACATGATGGGTTATGACAATGTCTCAATAGCTGAAATTAGAAGATGTCAAGCACTTGTCTTCTATATTACTCCCTCTATCCCAAAATGATCTTCCAGTTCCCATTTATTTTGTGTCATAAAATGATCTTTGCAATGGTATGTGGAAGGAAGGGCTTATAGATAGATTTCTTTGCACTTTTCAAGAGAAATAATAATTGTTAACAAATGCAATAAATGGTGGTTTGATTTCACCAATACCTACATGGAGGCACCTATTGTGTTGAAAAAGAAAACCAATCCAATGGTCTCCAATAAGATTGGATGTTAAATGGCTTAGAGGCTTAGATGGCTTGCATCATTGCCAACATAAGAAACCCCCGTCACAAGGTGCTCCATAGATCTAGAGCCAGTGCACGCCAAAGAAAGTGTGGGACTTGTAGGACAATTGACATGTGTTGGAACACTATTCTCCTATTCTTAATGTCAAAATCACTTTTAAGGTCTCTACTTGTGGGTTTTACAATTGACATGTGTTGGAACACTGTTCTCCTATTCTTAATGTCAAGATCACTTTTAAGGTCTCTACTTGTAGCAAAACCCACAAAGGCTCCCTTTCTAGATTCTATTTCATCTCAAAGTCTAATGACGTGGACAATGTACAATTGAGGGATCAATAGAACAACTATTCAAGCAACATGTGAATTGGCCAAATGAGTGGCCATTGGTGCTCCTTACAAATGCCCATCAAAACTCTCTATTGAGTACTTTAAAACTAGACTTTGAAAACTAAATGGCAAACTTAAAAACTATAGTACAATAGGAGTGCATCAAATTCTACTTGCAAATTGAAACGTTTTTTAAAAATTATTATTATCAAGCTTAATCCGGAACATTTTGTTCAACATGAAGATTAAGTTGGGACGGAGGGAGTAGAAATTATTGTGAGTGCAACTTTTGCATTTAGTGAAAAATTGGGTTCATTTCTTAGAAGTTGAAGATCCCAATCATGTATAAAGATCACTTGCAAAATTTCCATTTGCATTCTCCACTAGCATTTGACCTAAGTAAGTGTTGTTCAAAGGAGTTTCTTGATATTGAGCATAGATTCTTTATTCTCTATTGTTGAAAAGGTAGAAAAAATTGTAAGTCTTGTCCCTTTTAAACAAAGACAATAGTTAAGATAGTGAAATAAGTGTTCTTCAGATTTTACATGAATAAGTTATAATGTTTTGAAGTTTTTTCCACATGTGATGGAGAAGGCCTTGGTTTTGTAGTACATTTTCTCAACTTTAGATCTATTTTTGTACATGATTGCTTATTATAAAATATTTAGAGTTTTTATTGTGTGATAAGAAACTAGAGCACAATACATCATGAAACTATGTAGTGAGTAGGATTTTTTCTCTTGAGGAATCCCCCTCCAAGGACAACCATTCACATATTTTTACCTTGGATATAGTGCTATACAATGGTCCTCATATAAGTTTATCTAGCTACAAGAAGCCTTGGCAACCCAAGGTACTATCCTTATAGCAAGTGCTTATTCTCATAGATCATCTTCCTCTAGTTTCTTTCTAAAGACATGAACCAAACAACAAATTGACTATGAATGGATTCTTACTAATTTTTGCAAGAACTTCTTCTCTTATGAGCTTCAGATGTAAATTTTGTATCTATATTGATCTATTAAACATTTTCATATTACTTGTTCATTGAAGTCATCTTGAAGTGCCATAATTTGAAGGTTTTGACTTACGAAAGTCAATTTTCAGAGCTGAAACTTCTGTTCAAGTGTTTGCAAAAGGAACTGTAAAGAAGAATTTTGAAAATGCATACAATACAACCACCAAGAAACCAACAAAAATTCTGTAAAATATTGGGTGGATAAATTTGGACATGTGTGTGATTCTACATGTACTCATTTGAAAGGTGTACAATGCGGTAATTCTGTATGTGACACCAACTTTGCACCCTCACTAATAGGACAAAGCAGTGTGCACTGAAAATGCAGTGGGTAAATTCATGCATCCCTACAATTTCCATCCAAGTGAAAAAGCACTTCATCCCAAGGAGAGCCCACAGGTTAGGCAAAGTTGAGTTTCGCAAGAACTTCAGCTACATAAAGTTAGTACCGATGCACTGTCCATTTTCAAGGTAACTCAATGAAGATGGACAAAAACACTCCAATCTTTGAACTCTCAGATTATATTCATATCAAAATGGATACGAGGATACTGCAAGGCGCCAACTTTAGATGCTCAAACAGGTCCTTTGTCGCAAGGGCAAAGGCTAGCATAAGAGCGGAACTCGAAATAGCAATACAAAATTGCACCCGAAGAACATTTCGGATCCTCCTTCCATGGGAACTATGCTATGGCATCGGAGTCTCCTCGGATACAAAAACTTGCAGACCTCTTCCAACCCCAGCCATGCCAGACCTCTTCGAAGAACTCAACTAGAAAACTAATAATGAACTCACATCTTTAGATAGAGCTCCCTGCGGACTTGCTTCTCAGTTATCAAAATTTTCCACCTTGATTGGAACGATGTCATCTGCAACTTGGAATCCGCCAACAAGACGGGCTAAGAACGTCATCTGTTGCTCAAGTGTGTTCCGGATGTTCTCAGCCTGTCAACCCCAGCCATGCCAGTCGTTAAGGACAAAAGATCTAGATTACTTAGCTACTTTAAACTACTGACCATCTTCTATCGACTGTTTGCCACACCTATTTCAGCTTCAACGGTGTCCAGAAGGAAAATCTAGTACTTTAGAACTATTGCCCATCAGAACCTAGTAGATAAATGAAAAGTGATGACGAGACAGGATGAGAAGTAAGACCTTCCGGAACCCATGTTGTTCGCCTTCGTACTCGACAAGAGCAACAGGGATACCTTTCGCCTTAACCGCATCGTAAATCATCCGTGCCTGGTTTGGTGGTACGACCTGCATATCAACGAGGTTTAGCCATTCTGAGAAAAGACGGAAAATCGTAAATATTAAGAGATAGTCTAGCATAAAGTCGGGTCAAATATGAACTCGGGATCAAGAAAGATGGACTCAATTCAATAATCGAGTTGGTAGTACTGTTGTGCAAGTTGTTCAAATTTGAACTCATTTATACCATCCAACAAGCAACTGGATACGTATTCTTCACCTACACCAGTGGTGCAAGAACACTAGAGGTCAAGACACGTACCTTATCTTCAAGACCTTGGAAAAGGATAATAGGACATGAGAGCTTCTCTAGAAAGTTGATGGGAGAACGGTCATACAGATTCTTTTCCAGAACATCCTTGGAACCTGAACACGGTTAACAAATCCAAAGTACTGAAGATCTTATACGTCAATAAGAACACGAAGACACAGCATCAGATGATATCAAGACTAGCAAAACAAGACAATATCCTGCATCCATTCAAAATAGGCACAAGTTTCAATATTCAGCAAGACCAGAATCATGGATACCAGCCTTCCTATCGTCCCCATAACAAATAATCCTTCCGATAAAGCACAAGCAGATAAATTAATCTGAAGATACGCGATGTCGTGTCCGAAAATGAATACTGGAGGCATCATACCACTCAGAATACTAGTCTAGCAGGGATCGGCAACTCTTTTAAAGGCAAATATGATCATATTTACCACTTCAATAAACTGTGAAGCGGAGAATGGGCGAAGGAAGCAGAATCGGCACATACCGAGAAGATTAACCAAATAGCGAGATTCGAATTTGTGAGTATCTGCTATACAACTTTTCAAATCGCTTACCTGTCAATTATGCAGCGTACATAGCGTACATAGATTAGCTAGACATTGATACAGAAGGCAACACTCAGTAAAAGGCAACGCTGAGACACTTCCAAGATCAAACCAGGTCCGCTTTCAGTACACCTTTGCATTAAAAATTGGTGTGCTGCTGATGTCTGAAGACAGGCAATGCCCCATCAAAGACATGGTGAAGGGCAATTGTACTCAATAAAGAAAAATTCGTTGACCAAGGGTTCCAGGAAGATACCCCATAGAGCGACGCTCCTGCAGCGAAGGTATCCTTGAACACCAGAGCGGCCATGGTGGTGTAACCTCCTGCCGAACCTCCGTATATGCACAACCGTTTGGAATCAACCTCTCCTATCTTTACCTGCACAAACCTCACAGTTTCCAATATTTTCGTTAACAGAAGTAGAAAGTTTTTGGAATGCCAAGTAAAGTCCATATCGTTGGCCAAAAGAGATACACAGAAATATATTGCCTAAAAGGCTAATTGTGAAAGACACTAACAGGCTAAGAACGGATTGCTGCTATGGATTCTCAGTAAAGCCTTTTTGAGGGTGCACCAGATACTCAGCACAGCTGCAGCAGTCATTGACATCCACAACGCCCCACTGGCCGTAGAGCCGCTCTCGGTACTCTCTCCCATAACCTGCTCCAAATTCTCAAACCTTGTCAAAAATTAACCAGAAGGAAATCTTTCAATGTTGCAAGAGCAGTAGGATAAAGCAGCACCAAAAACTTTACATCAAGAAATGTCTCCTGTACACACCCTCACAAATGAGTAATATCAACAAGTATCACATGCATTTCTACTTTGGAAGACAACTTGAAAATTGAATCAGATAAATTATCCGCTAAGTGCCTATTTGGACCAAACTGCCCATTTCAATATCAGTCGGACTTCAAATGCATTACTTGGAAGTCTCTATAAATGGGCATTTAAGCAAGGTGTTAAAACATACAGCACATACGCCGGAGATACATTTAGTTGAAGCGAAAAACATACCTGTGCTGCCTCCATAATTAACGTCAGCGAAGGCCCAACCTCGGCTTGTCCAATATTGGACAGCAAGATCCAGATTTGTACTTGAATCAGCTGTTGGACCCCCTGACAGAACAAAATTTCCACCTTATTTCACGTAAAGACCGCACCAAAGGAGAGGAATCAATTTATCCAAAACAATCCAAACCTGAGTAAATAAGGCAACCTCAATCATGAGGTACACTCCTAATAGAAAATAGCTTCATGAAAGGAGTGGTTCACAAAGACGAAATCCTAACATACCATGGCTTCTTACAAGCAAAGGTGGCCGCTCTCCGGCTGGACCAACAAAGTCTCCATTTACTGGAGGGTAGTAATTAGCAAATGCAGTCTGGCCTGCAACATTGGTGTCGAACTCCACCACCCTGGGAGTGCTAAAGAAGGGCTTGTACTTCTCTATATCCATAGCAATGGATGACCAGAGCACCAATTCCTTAGCAGCTCCCTCTTTCCCTTCTGCAAGAGAAACCTACAATCAACCAAACCTGTGAGCAAAACAGCTTCCCGCCTAGGTAAAACATGAAGCATGATGTAAGAAACAATGAAGGTGTAAAATGCCGAGAGCGAACAAACATAGTGATGCTGTGGACAGTCAGAGGGAGTTCCTCATGACGCGACCCGTGAAGAACTCTTGAGCTACCCTCAAGCACATTTAAACTTCAAGCTCCGATAAAGACTGCAAAATATAATTATGCAGATCTGGATATAAATACATTCAGGCATGCATACAAACATCGATCCAATCCAGCTCTGAAATCCCAAATAATTTTGCAGGAGACAGACTTCAGAAGTTTCTCACCTTCACGAGGGAGAGCGTGTCGGTCGGTGACCCACCACTAAAATACACCTCATTGCCTTTAACAAACTGTCATCACATCATAGTAGTAGTATTAAGGTTTTCAATCGTCCATATGGTCGGTGGTTAATAGAGAATACATAAAACTCAACCTAGGATATGAAAATAATCAGAATTAATCACTGACACATCTGCAAAGAGTGAGGATCATTGGATAACAGAGAGCATGATGGATAACTTTAATAGCTTGCAACTCATAGTTTCCAGCATAGTGGAGCAAATGACAAGGAATCGATTAAAGGAACTCAGGACATAGTGCACAGTCTGTGGTGATGTCCTGAACTAGAAAAATTTACTTAACAAAACCTATTTGATAACAGCCTTGCCATTGAAAGTTCACAATTCGTGCTACTCTCTTGTAGATACTCTAAGCATACTTACCACATTGTGTATGTCAGTAAATCTTGTCTTGATAGGTGACAATGAGCCAGTCGACAGATCAAGTGTGGCTAGATAAGATACACCCTGTCGCCTGCACATGAGAACGAAATCCATTAAATGTTGTAGAGATAGCCAGCAGTATACAATATACTAAAAGTTGGATACTCTAGCTGTTTTCAACGAATTGAAGTGTGGCAATTCACCAAATATTTCTCAAACATGAAGTAAAAACGTAAAAAGGTATCTGGCTAAGTTATAAATGAGTAGTGCGTGATAATAATACAACTGAGACCTGGATCAGAAAATATAATAGCTGGAAATTTTTCGGGCGAAATGTTTGTACAGAAAGATGGATTCCGACAAGAAGACTAACGATAAAGAGACTGAATACCTGTACGTACAAACAATTTGAGTTCCAGAGTCGCCAAAGAAACCAAATGAGGAGAGGCCAAAAATCCATTGTGGTCTTGCAAATTCGGCCTCCAATGGACACAGAGCTTGCACTTCCTTCCCAACACCCTGAAGAGCAGACAAGACATGCACTCCGGATAAGAAATTCCAGTTCTTATGGATTAAATTCATCGATGCAAAAAGTCCCTAAACATTTTAGACGTCTCTAATATGCTAGGCCAATAGCTTAGCAAACAAATGCCCCAACTGATATCATTATGAACTTTCGCTGAAGGAGGAATTATACCCAGGAGTAGAGGTTCCAGAAGCCATTGCCACGATCCGACGCAAATATCAAGTCACCTGAACGCAGTATAGGATAAGTATTTGAAAACATCGTATTCTTTATATTTTCTTCTAAATCACTGTGAGTTGCGAAAAGAGCTAATTTACTCTGCGCACTTCCACTATCTCGAGGCATCATGCGAAACGATTGAAGGAGAGAAAATAGCATGTGGGAAGGGACATAGTTCCACCAAAATAAGAGGAACTACAACACGTAGGGAGAGAAAAATAGATAAATGATCCATCAGATTGAACTGACAACAAACCTTTAGGTGACCACTTCGGCTCAGTAGGAGCTTCTATGACACCCACATCACCTCCCGCAATACAAATTGGATTTGTTATATCCCTGTAGATGCATATATGAGGTCAGACGGTGGTCGAGATAGCGGTTTGTTCACGCAAATGTAATACACGACAATGAATAAAGACAAATGACAGTCAAAGAATTTTCACAACGATTGCCCCAGAAATGCCATTTGAATCACCATTAATGATTCGCTGTAAATTTCTAAAATCAAAGTAGCTATCAAAGCTGATATAATATAACAAAGGAGCAACATCCAACAGCCATTTATAAAAACAGCAATGTCACACTTACCCAGCATCAGAAACCTTCCCAACCCATATAGATGTTCGATCCCAAGGCATATTTGGGTGAGACCATTCCATCCAAGCCAGCATTTGACCATTCGGGCTCAGTCTTGGAAACATGTAGAAGTCGCTGCCTTTCACAAGGACCTTGGGCTCTGCTACAAAAAAAACCAAGAATCGTAGACTTAATGCATGAATTACATCATGCTCTTGCCAGTACTAATCCAGCACTAAAGACCAGTTCTTAAACAGTCCAAAGATGTCATCTTCATCAAAGCAGATTAACTACGACATCAGCAGATATGTCACGCATTTCATCAGAATAATAGCAATATATAGATATAAAGAAGAGTACCAAGGTTAGAGTCACCGCTGAGACCCACGGATACAATCTCGTTAACGGCTTCAATCCCTTCTTGGCGATTATCTGCAGCAGGGAGCAAGTTAATAACTATCTCAATACATGATGTACTATGAAGATTAAACGTCATTGACAATATATTATCAGCCCCAAACCATGATGCTCTGATACATGTTCTCATAATATGCAAGGTACTAGTTTACATCAATAGACCAATGCATCTACATTCTGCTATCTGTAAGAACTAGTGCAAGTGCTAGAATGCCGTTACCTTCTCGAACAACGATCACTCGCTTCAATCTTTCATCGAAATCTCCATCTGCATATCTTACTGCTTTATTCTCGTATGCAGGAGTAAGAGGCACAGGAGTGCGATCTGTCCACCCAGGTGATCATCGTTGGTGTTACAAAAATCCGATGGCATCCACATCAAGACAAACAAATCTTAAACAATGAACCCTAAACCCTGAAGGAAGGTTCGGATAACAAATTGAAATATAGTATTGAGTGCAACAAAAGAACTGGATAGCTGCAGGAGCACAATTCAAGACAACCCAATATGACCTGGTGGTTGGAGAGATTAGTACCTCCATTAATAGACTGTTTAAACAACCTCTGGTCAGCATAATTGGAGAAGATGATGTGATCTCCCTTGACTATAAACGCCCCTCCGCCGTACTCATGCACCACGGTACGCACACTAAAACCAGCTGGAGTGATATCCTCAGCTGATCCAGGCTGAGTTCCCTCCCTTACCAAAACCGCACGACTGCCAAACAAATCCCGAAAGTAAATAAATAAATAAATAAATAAATAGAACAGAGCATGTAATAAAAAAATTAGCATCTCAGACGCAATTTAATGCTGCATCAACAAGAAACTCCGAGGCAGAAAAGGCATAATTACTTTTTCAGTGATCTTTTTACTAGTTACACTAGACCCCAGACAGCTCAGAGCTTCAGGTCCATACTCCAGAGTAAATTCTAGCAGATGAACGAACCAAGAGAGTGCTGAGAATATTGGTTTCTTCGAACTCACCCAGCTTCAGAAGGTCGACCTTCAAGCCAAAGCAAGCGGCCGTCGCCATCGATGGCGGCGCCTCCCAAGCGCTTTAGAGAACCAGAAACAACATCCGCCGTCAACGGAGACTTCCAAGCTCCATAAGGCGTCTCGGATTTCGATTGCCCCATTTCTCCACCAGCAGCAGCAGCAATAGCGCCTGCAGAACCTGCACCCCGCAAAGAAGTAACTACACACAGGCCAAGGTTCTCGGGACATGCATTATCGGAGACCTCCGCTGGGTAAATTTCCCTCCTGGAAACATTATTCTTTTCGAAATGCACATCACAATTCCCTGGCGAAACGCATCCAAGTATGCTGCGCAATCCCTCCAGCACCAACTCGCACAGTACCGAAAAGCAAGAATCAAACAAATAGTCGCAAATTCAAAAACGTTTTCTGTACAACCAGAAATAGAAATTCAATCACAAGCACGTCCACATTCCACAATCCATCGCGGTGAATTCCTAATCGGCGGCGAGATTCTCCACCTGTTTCAGCACGGGCAGCGAACTGAAGAATGGCGTGCTGTCTTCTTCGATTCCCCGCTTGACTCCAGACCTGTCTGCCAATCGAAACTGGAAAGAAAGACCTGTGCACAAGCAACGAAGGCACAAAAGCGGCCGACCGTGACGACTTTGCTTTGATGCCTAAGCAGCGAGCTACGGCATGCAACGATCCCGCACTACTCACCGTGTGCGACATTGCTCTCCCTCGCGCTCGCAAAAGTGAAAATCTTGCAAAAGAATCCAAATTGCTCACAACATCTCACTCCTGCAACACCTCTTTCACCCTAATTGGCAATCTATCAATCCCCGTTTCTCCTTTTCATTGCAATCTCAACCAGAGCGATGTCTAGATACTCTCCGAGAATTTTAGAGTTTCAGAGAACAAGTGTCGAATGCATTTGCAGAAGGTGTGTTTGGAGGTTGTTCACCACGAAGTTTGGCGATCGTGCTCACCTGCCGAGGCGATTGCGACGAGCAGCCTTGTCGTCTCGAGGGGGCCGATGATCAAGATGGCCTTCTTGCGCGATCACTATTTCTCACCCTAGTTTTAGCGGGCTCATAATGAGACTGGCCCGTAAAGGCGAGACGTTAAATACACACCCCCATCGAGCTACATCAGGAAAGTGCCCCCCCACTCCAGTTGTACTATTGCAGTACTGCTGGAGGAACTATACAGGTTAATATTTTTGCAGTACTGTATGTAGTACTGCGTTTATACAAATGTTATAATTATTTTTTCGAATTGTTTTAATACTACATGTATATTGTTTTAATATTACATGAGTATATTATTTAGTACTTATTGTTTGAATACAATACAATCCCAACAACAAATGAAAAGTTGCTATTCTAGTACTTCAACAGTACTGCAAAAGTAATGTTGGAGTAGCAATATCATACATGACAAAGCTCATACTTTTGCAAAAGTAATGTTGAAGTAGCAATATCATACATGACAAAGCTCATACTTTTGCAGTACTGCATTTTAATCATATAGTACATATATTGATATAGTACTACAAAATAGTGCCATGTATTATACTTTATAGTAATAGTACAACATTAATCTTAATACAATACACTATTAATTCCTAAATGTCATGTTTAATTTCCAAAATTGATGATTTCTGAAAAATATTTATTCAGTTCTATTTGAAAGAATATTTTGGAATTAATATACAAATTGATAAAAGTTGTGGACCTAGCCAAGAGTTGTAGATTTCATTCCTATGGTTTGATTCACCACTATAGTACTATCACCAATACTTTGTATGAATTTTGAAAGGAAAATTTCAAAAGTTCTTGAACATTTAATATTAAGGTAAAATATTACCTTTTCCAAAATTTGGAGTAGAATTTGTTGGAATGGATTTCAAAGAAGGTTCTTTTAACATGGTGATTTTTTGAAATTCTTGTGTCCTTAAAATCTTTGACTTCATCTTGGCGAATCCACTTTTGAAATAAAGTGAATGTAGTTTTGGCTTGGTCAATCACTTGACATACTTGCACAATGCTACTTTTAGAAAATTATGTACTCCACTAACACCAAATCCAACCATTAGAAAGAACAACAACCTAGTAGTGTACTATAGTAACTCCACAAAATAGAAGAACTTCCATCCCAACAATTACAATGATGAAATTGTAGTTTCAATGAATTCATCTTCCAGAAAATGGACATTGGAGCACTTTGTCCAAGATTAATATGGCTGAAATACAATTTTGAATGAAATTCATTATTAAAGCATATGAATATCCACTAAGTGATCGACTAACACGTACTTGGATGGAAGTGGGTAGCATTGGATGAAATTATTGATCAACGCACCATGAGTGCTTTAGAGTTATGAGTTATCATTCAAAAAAATTTCAATTTCAATTTCAATTCAAAACTAACATTTCTTAAACATGAAAGGATAATGATTTCTTCCTCTTCTCTTTGAAAAGCATAATAATGAAATTTATAGAATTTTGTAGAAAAATTGTTCATGAGAAACTAATGTAAAAAAAACTTATAAGTACTCTTCAAGTTGACCATTGATGTATGACTTCTTCAAAAATATAGAATTTATTGCTAGAACATTCAGAAAAAATCTTACAATGTTTAACAATACAAATGCATTATTAGATATAGACATTCAAAATGCAACTTCTTTTGAACAACAAATTTGCCCGAAACTTCAAATCCATGTTTCCCTTCTTGTTCTACAAAAGATCTACCACGAAGGCTTGTCTTTCTTGAATTTCCTAATCTATTCAATGTTAATTACTTGTATACCAATTTGAAAAGGAAGACAATGTTTCATCATTTTGAAAATAGCAATAGAAGTGCAACACTTGTATTGTACTACCAAACACTTTAAACTTTATTGTAAACTACATCTCCTACAAAATCACAATCCAAAACCACAAGTGATAGAATCCTTTTTTCTTTCTGAAGTAGAAAACCAAAGTACAATGAACTAACACAATCCCTTACTTTTCAAGACAAATTGTCTAAATACAGGCATAAACTCCTTCACGGATTTACCCCTAAAGGTCCTTGGAGAGTAACGGCAAAATATAGCTGAAAATGGGCACCAAAAGATTCCCTACAGATTAGATGCAATGAAGGACTACTTCAAAGGGGCCATGGAAAACCGGCCTAAACCCCATGCAATAACAATGGAGGAGCAAGTACAACATGCAATGAATTGTGAGGCGTGGAGAGCATCGGGACATAGAGATGGTGCTGCCGAGGACCCTTCCAAGCTACACGGCGTCAAGCAACTAAGGAATCTCTTCCGATTGCCCTATTAGAAGGTAAGTCAGAGCACTCCATTCCCTTAGTCACAACATTGACTTCTGGATGACTCCTGGGTGCTTGGTGAGTGTCCCAGTAGTCAGGTCTGAGTAGAAAAAATGTACGCAGTCACACCTAGTGACTTTGAAATGACTAGTCCCTCTAGGGGGTTGACTGGAACTGTCCTGTAGTGCAATTGCCGGCGGAGAAGGGAAGTCTGAGGTTGTCGTGGTTCTGGAATGTTTAGTATCCTTAGAACCGTGTCCCATCTTTGACAAAGAAGTTATGTTGCTTTGATATGATGAAGCCTACAAACCACTACTTTGAGAATCTGAAGTTTCTCTACTAAGCCTCAATGTCTTGCTCCACAGAAACTTTTGATTCGCTACACATTGGATGCCATGCACTACGAAATGAATTTGGCAAAGAATTTTTTGAAAACCATTATAGGGAAGAAAGATACTGTGAAGGTGAGGAGAGATTTGCAACGGTGGAATATTAGGAAGCACCTTTGGTTGACACCAAATCCACGGAAATTGAGGAAGATGGTGAAGCCTCGTGCTTCTTTTGTTATGTCGGACAACAAATTTCAGAAGTTTGCAAGTTGCCTTGAGTCTTTGAAGACACCGAGCGGCTATTCATCTGACCTCAACAAGGGCATCCGGAAGAAAAACTTTGGTGGCTTCAATTCCCATCATTACCATGTGTTAATGTAGCACGTTCTGCCATTAGCACTACGAGGGCTAATGCAACCCGGGCCACGCATGGCTATGATGCAAATGTGCAAGGTCTTTAGGTGCTTGTGCACCAAAGTTTACAATCCATCAAACTTTGCATCACTAGAAGTTAATGTTGTAGAGAGCATGGCTCTATTGGAGATTGAATTTCCACCATCTTTTTTCGACATAATGACACATCTCCCTTATCATCTGGCAAAGGAGCTGGACTTATGTAGACTAGTGAGCGCAAGGTAGATGTATCCAATCGAACGATATATGAAAGTGCTGAAGAACCACGTTCGGAATATGGCACGCCCTGAAGCTTGTATGGCGGAGGGCTACTTGAAAGATGAGTGCCTTGGCTTCATAATAGAGTACTTCCAACGATTTGAGGCCACAACGAGACGAGTATGGGACGAAGACGAAGAATACAGTGATGCTGAGGAAGTGCTCCAAGGAGCAGGCAAACATTCCTAAGCTTCGGGATGTAGCACACTAGTACGTGGTGACAAATGTGGCAGTTATGGAAGATTTTTACAAGTAAGATCTAGTCGCATCCTTTCCTTTTCAAGGCACCTGCTACATATCCCTGATGCGCCCATTGCACAACACTGTAGTATAGGCGTTTAGCATGTCCAGAATGTCACCTGGTAGTTGCATGGAAGATGCGATGCACTCATTTGTACAAAGTGAGATCAAGTCATTCCCCAGTTGCACGACTCCATAGCGATTGTACTAAGTCACTTATAAGTAGTATATATGTGTAGTGTCTAATCACATCACGCGGGCCCCTTACGCCTTGCATGTTTTTGTTTTCCCTTTCCGAAATTCTATATGGGAGTCCACCTAATTGTGCAAAGTTTACCTTCTGGTAGGAAGTGGAGGACCGAGGAGAAGACAAATCCGTCCATTTCAGCATTAGCAGAATGGATTTGGAACTCTGTTGAGGAGTCTGACTTGAATCTGAAGAACCCAGAGGATATGGACCGCCTCTTATTAAGTAGGAAGCCATCTCAAGTGGCAACTTGGTATACGCGAATGATGGTGTTCGGTAACCACTTCCGTGTGGAGGACGAGACATCTACCCGAATGGTGAGCTACAATAGTGGCGTAGCTTCAGTGTTCAAATTACCCTCCGAAAATGAAGTGGATGTGACAATTCCATATGTTGGAGTTTTGTAGGACATACTGCTTCTGGATTATGGACCATTGCAAACGAAAATCATTCTCATGCGATGTGAGTGGATCAAGCCCTACGACAACCGAGGTCTTCCAACATACACTCGGGACGACGTTGGATTTTTGGTGGTGAACTTCCGTCACAAACTCCCACACTTAGCTAAGCCATTCATCTTTCCTAACCAAGCCACTTAGGTTTTTTTCTCGGATGTTGTGGAGAGACTAGGTTGGAAAGTTGTTTTACGAAAGGAAGCCCGAGCAAAGCGAGAAGTTCTGGACACAACGGATGCCTTTATCAGCACCACAATGGAGAGTGTAGGCCTTAGTGCTCCCCATCAACTGCCAACACCGGTGGATATCATGAATCTAGTTGGTGCCATAGATTTGTCTATAGAAGACAACCTATTGGCCCAAGAAGAATACCAGTGAGAATACAAAGCCTTGTTGTTGTAGTCATTTCTGAGATTGTCAACAACTGTGTCTGTAGACATCTCACACTTGAAAGCTATGGCTTACATGACGCTCATAACTTTTCTACATAGCTACAACATTGAAAGCACAAGTCATGTAGTTCAGTAGTTCATTAGTAGTCAATGTCCCTTACATTACCCTTGTAGTGACATCTTAGTTAGTCCCTAGTGGCAATGGAGACATGTAGAAGTCATTCAGCAGTCACGTCGGCGCCTATGGGTAATGGGAAAAATACACATGGCCTTAGTTTGGAAGTTGCTTGTACTATGCATATAGTGACCCTCTAACTGTGGGCATTTTTTAAATGTATTGAAGTATCCTTGGCCAAAAATTTGCAAGTTTCCTATCACCATGACCCACTACAATGCAATTTTGTTAGTAGTACTCAGTGCCTTCCATTTAACTTTTGCAAAAGCAATTATACTTGCCGTGATGAGAAAATCATGGATTCTGAAATCATGTGGAAATGCACTTTGAATTTTCTGTTATTGCCAACCCCTAATTGACACATATTCACTTGCTTGCAAAAAGGATATTTAGTCCTTGAACTCCATTGCATGTCCAAGTATCCCTTAAGTCATCTTGTAGTCGTGTCGAAGTCAACGTAAGTTATAGTGTATGACAACTACTAACTCCTTCATGACTGCGTGTCCATGGTGGAATTCTGTCCTACCACATCAGAAAATCTCCGACACCGTGAACAGAATTAGGCAGATGAAACTGCCCCCCGTCATCGGGGTCATCCTACAGTCACAAATGCAACTGCACCCTAACTCGAATGCTATAGACCTACCCACAATGGTGCAATTAGGGAGCTCCAGTCACACGAAAGTCACATTTTACATGGAGTCATTCTTTTGCAATCACATATTTGGCCATTTTCTTATAGTGATTCTATGCAAATGGACGTAAATTTCACGCAATTGGAGAGACCCATCATTTGATTTCGGTGGGAAGCTCAGTAATGCGCACAAGGAGGAAGACGGCAACTCTAGAGCTCTAAATTGAAGTGCGTAGAGTGAGGAATTGCGGTAGTTTGGGTCGATTAGCTAAGGTTTGAGCTTCACATTACCTCCCTCATCTTTTTGCTAATAATTTTGTGGGCTGCCTTGCATCCTCCATGTCAATTTAGCAAGTTTGTGGATGCTTAGGCTTGCAGTAGTTTAGAGCAACGATGTAGGAAAGTCACCAATGCAAAAATGGACTCCACGAAAATCAAATACTTTTGCAATGTAGTGGAAAATGAGCTTGTTAGCAATGTGTAGGGTTTAGAGCGCTTCCTTCCACTTCGCCTATGTAAATCGCTATCTCAGATGACGGAGAATGGTAGGTCAGAGCAAACGGTGTTGGGAAATTTGTGTCCAATTTGAGGGTGGGTTCGTCATTACAAATTTTGAGTTTAGTTGCCTTATGCATGGTTGTTTGGCTAAACAACTCAACAATACGACGAACACAACGTCTAGCACATCTAGTAGACCCCCTTGCCTGTCTAATAAAGTCAACTTTAAGGTTGACTTTCAAATAAAGCACTTTCTATTTCCAATCTTGACATATTTGAGTTTCATTTTATTGAAGTGTCTCAATTTAATAATCACTTATTACATTCTTAATTATGGATCATAATAAAATGAGATTTCAAATTATCTCTACTGTTAGGATAAGGCCTTCACTAGAAGAAAATCAGGAGTTTTGCGACTACAATTAGCAACTAGTTTTGTAGTTGCACCGGACATTTGCAATTGGGTGACAATTTGGAGCTCGCAGTTGCAGTGGACAATTTGCACCAGTTGCAATATAGTTGCAAAAGTTGACAAGATTGGGTTTTTTTGGACAGCCTAAGTGGAACTTCATCGATGAACTCTTCTGACATGGAAAGTATTTTTGTGCAACTCGTTTGCAACTAGTTTGTGACTTACTTGCAACTGGTTTGTGACTTACTTGCAACTGGTTTGCGACTCATTTGCAACTTGTTTGCAACTCATTTGCAACTTGTTTGCAACTTTACATTTAGCTTTTCTTAGATGACCAAATTCAAATATTGATATTGAATAGATTTCACCAGTTTATGAAACTTTAAATTTCATAAATTTTAAAATTTCTTACACTTTTAAACATTTGTAGATATCTACAAGTTGTAGAAATCTACAAAGTCTATTATCAAACTTCATTACGTAAACATGATATAACTTACAATTCTTATGTGTTCAATCTAATGGTACTCTTGACAATTGATATGGGACAATTAATATAAAACTCGATTCTATTTGTTTTTTAGTCTTATTTTAGTTTCATTCTAGTTGTTCTCTAGTTGCAATCTAGTTGCATTTTAGTTGCAGTGTAGTTGCAGTCAAGTCAAATTTAGGTTATATGCAACTGTAGTTTGACACACTAAACTTTATAGAACGTAAAGTTATCCACGTCGACAATTGTGATGAATATTGGATGTAGAATAAATCACAGTAATTTTGTTGTTACATTCTTGTAACCCAAAACTTCAATCTACGACTACTTTGCAACTACATGCAACTTGAAACTTCAATCTACAACTACTTTGCAATTATAGTAATGTGTATATCAAATTTGGTGCAAATATAGAGGGTTGTAGTTGTAGGGTAGTTGCATAGGACACATAGTTGCATTTCAGTTGGTTGTGGCGGACATGATTTTCTTTTAGTGCTTATTCATCAAAATTGTCATGTATACACAACACTCGTCTTGTATGACATGCGACATCGAACGAACAACTTGACACCTGAACACCAAAATGTGTTCGATAGAACAACCTTGGCCTTATGTCATAGGCAAGAAGCTTCTAGACTAATGGCATAAATGCATACTACTTCCTTCCACTAATTTCATTTTGTGTGATTGATTGTAGAGCTGTCGCACACTATCTAGATTTCTGCTACTACTATCAACCAGTGTTTTGTTGGAGGGAGCACATTGGCTTCAAGAACTCGGGTTTTTTTGTAGACGTGGGAGTACAAGTTCGTCACTCTTGTGAAATGGCGAAAGGCAAAACCCATAGCCCGCTTATGTGAAGGTGTAGCCTCAGAGGGTCAAGCACATGAAAGTGGTGGCAATGAAGACTCAGAGTCATCTGACTTGCAAGTGAAATATGATTGAACCACTCTTGCTATTGTCCACGGTCAGTCTACTTCAGTTGATGCATTTGACAACCCTCTTCCACCTTAGCACTTTTAGCACTAACCTGCAAACTTTGAACTGTTGCATGTAGATTGCGGAGCCCGCTATAGTAGGTGTTTAAGAACCTCTAGCGGAGAAGGCTAGTTGGTGGTGCCAAGTAACTATTGACAACATAACTATCAATGTGAACTACGGTTCGAAGGAAGAGTTCACGAAGTTGCTGAATGACTGCTCCTTGTAAGTATACACGGACATTCCTAAACTTCGTGATCTAAAGAGGAAGTTCTTCCAGTGCATCCATTGTAGTGATCAGACCTTCACCAACAAGATGCAACTAAACAAGCATCGATGGAATTCATAGTGTCTTGTCGTGTAGGATGACATGGGAAACCCCAAGCACTTGTTGCCATATCTAGACCAAGGAAGGGGGCAGGGTAAGCTCTCAAAGATGATCCAGAAAGGAAAGGCAACAAAGGTAGAGGCCAAGGTCATGCATGCATCCAAGGCTACCAAGGAAGGTTCACAATGTCCCAAACCAAAAAAGACTACTAAGGATGCAAAGCGAAGTCCCTAGAGTATGAAACATAGAGAAGTCACTAACAAAGACGCTGGTGATGGATCAAGGGCAAGGGGGATGAAGCAGATAGTAGTCGTGGAACATAGCAGTGACACTACAAAGAGGCTGAAACACTATGCACAAGAGGAAGAGGACCACGCTGACAACGTGCCCTTAGACAAGATTTTCACATGTAGTGGACCTACCAACAAGCCAAAGCAGAAGGCGGTCCAGAAGCACGACGACATCCCAATAAAGGAAGGAAGCCCACCTCTTCCACAACATAGCAACAACAATGGCAATGTAGGGGAGTTTAGAGTTCAGCCACAGCGCATGCGAAAGAAGACTCCACCTCCTCCTACGGTAGGCACCACTATAGTACTCTAAGATGCATAGACTCCACCACAGATAGAGCCAAAGGAGTGTGTGAGAGTGCTACGACAGAGTGACATTGCTAGGGGCAGTATTCCAAATAATAAACTTCCTTTGGGCTCTCCGCCCTCCTCTGTCGACCTAGTGTGGGGTAGTCGGGGTGTTTTGAAGACAAAGGCAATGCAACTGTCCTTGCACAAACGAAAGATGCGGTCAATGTCTTGGGTGGGTCGACGTGAAGGAATGTCATCTCCTCTAAAATGGGCAAAAGAAGACCGTTCCCTTGCATTGCGACAAAACACTATGCAGGTGGTTGAATCTTTGGACACCGAAAGGGACAATGGAGGAGGGATAGGGTGCGATTTTGAGGAAGCAGACTACCTGTACCCCCGAGATCCAACTGATGTGAGACAAACTTTGTGTGAACAGATACCACGAGTGACTAGGAGCATCGACGAAGAATTGGATTCTTACACCAACCATATTGAGATGATGCTAGAAGAGGAAGGACACAAGAGTCCAAACATCTCTGGATCGGTAGGCGAAACACTTGGTCCAAGTTACCCTTTTGTAACACCCATTTAGATGCTTCCTCATAGTAGCCCACACCTGTAGATAGTTAGTTGGATTGGGAACTACGGAGGGAATGCTGCACTTTACAAATATTGGATGTGCAAGATGGGGTCCCCTAAGCCACGGGTGTATCACCCAGAGTTGGCAAACCACACATTTGGACGAGCCGAATGACTAGAGAGGGATGAGCGTGAAGTCAAGATGCGATCTAGAGTGAAGGCTGATGCTTTGGCCATAGAGTGCAAGAAGATAACTCCACCAGTCCTCTGTCCTATACCTGACCTATTCCACCTCGTGCAAAGTAGGTCGAGGTTGCTCAATTGGGACTACATGGGGCAATCAGCAAAGGAGTTCAAGTCCGAATTCGCAAGGTCTTGGGCCTCTGGCAAGTTCCAAGTTGCGACTCGCGAGTGCTCCATGTGGTGGTGGTGCGAAGTGAAGGTAAGTGAACCTTGAAATTTTGAGCCTTGTAATTTAATACCTTGTACTATGACCTTGCCCCACTTAAGCTTTGTAGAGTTGTCAACATTCATGTGGATGGAGTGGTATGCACCATTTAGCACCAACCTATCACTCCTTGACATCATATTCATTTTTTTGCCAGGAAGAGATTACCCCGAGGTGAGTGAAGCGGTTGGCCATGTCATCACCTCATTGTGCGCCAGCATGAAATACTCCAGGACACCTCCGAATATCGAACTCCTTGCAAATTACCTATAGTTCGTAAAGAAGTCATCGACTTATAAAGAGAGGCGTCGATAGGCTGCAATTGAGCTTTGTGTTCGTCAAGAGCGTCTCATAGAGGCAGTTGTAAAGTTATTTAGATGAGACATTGAATTCTGACGCGAATCCATTCAGTGGGATTGGTGCCCAATATATTGGATAGCCACGCAAGAGAATCTCTTCTACAAGTTGCTATCACTTCCCTAGCGTCACGACGGTAATTGCTACCTTATAGTACTTTGTGTGGTCAGAATTTTGTTCTAGTGTTTCATTTTAGTGTTAGGAGAATGAAAGCCTATCTTATTAAATCTCCCTTGCCTATTGCAAATGAGGAAGCAGACGAGATATGCCACATTCTGGTTTCCGAGTGATTACCACACTTGAGGCCTCTGCACTTTGTGCAAGTCTTGCAGATCGTTATGAGCAACATCTATGGGAAAAGGAGGCAACTGACGTCTCCAATTTTTGGTGTCACTCAGTCTTCAGTGCTTTTGCTATGCAAGAGGCAGAGAGAGATCATGCTCGCCCTTTCCGTGTACATACACAAAGCACCATTTTGATTTTCAGGTATACTAAACTAGGAAGCAGACGTGCTTCATAGTGTTGTTATGAAGGATGCCCACCTTGTGTGCGAAGGCAAAGAGCAGCGCGTCATGGACGGAATCATGGAGTGGGTCAAAAATGTTTGGGTGTGTACGCTTCAAGACTTGGCATTGCACCACCCCATTGCGTTTCATAGGTGTTGGACGATGATCCTACACAAGCATTGGGGGGAGCAAGCAAAACATTGGGGGAGGTGCTTAAGAATCCACAAAGACTTCTACATTGGCTGGATTGTAGATGAGGCTATGCCTAAGTGGGCAATGAGAGTGAAGGAAACAAGGCGATAAATAATGGAACTGGTGGAGTCCCTAGACGTGGCGTTTGAAGAGGACTATAGAGCAGCTTGGGACGTATATTCAAGTGATCCTACAACATCACCCAAGGCCCGACAAGATGACCTATCCCGAAAGAAGGTTGTAGCACCAACCTAGTTGGACGACCACTCTGCTCTTATATAGGAGTCAGGTTCTATCTCAAGGACTTTCACTATGTCATAGGTATAGAGATCCGTGCATGTGGATGACATTCAAATGCAGAATTTAGACATACAGAATTTAAATTCGCCACTAACTCCACCCAATCTAGTGGGGCTTGTATATAAGTTAAATGAAGAATCTTGTGAAAGCCTTCACCTTGTCAAAGACACTCTACGTTGTCGGGTAGAGAGGAGCATGCTTAAGGAACACATGGGATGTCTAGCTGCAAATTGCTCAATGTAGATGGAGACTCTCAAAACTTGAATCTTCATTCAGTCTTCAAAGTCTTCAAATTCGAATCTTCATCCGATCTTCACCCATCCTATCCTGGGATGGCTCTAAAAGGGTTAAGGGTAAAGGTGGGTGATAAAAAACAAGTTCTTGGATAGGTAAAACAGGACAGTCAGACACGAGTTGACCGTTCGGATAATGGGCTCCTAAACCTCAAACCTATGGTGACGAGGAGGTGCCTTTCACCGATGGAAACAACATATAAGATCGACCATGTGGGTCATTAACCCACTTCACCACCACAAACACCAAATGGAACGCTTATTGGATAACCACAACTCGCAACAGGTTTACAATACAAAATTGAACAACAACAAGCCTTCCAATCAGCTAGGAATAACAAATAAAGATAACGAGCGTCCAAATCCGGCTAGGAACAACAAGCCGCAAGCCACAACACACGAGTCTTCAATTTTTTTAGCCTTGAACTCCAAATCTTCAATCTTAAGTCTTGGAGCCTCTTTCGTTTATCAACTCTTAAAATCCTAATTGGAAATAAAGGAAATAAGTTCTACACTAACTGCGGCCTTCAAACTAGCACCACAAATGCTCTAAGAAACCAAACAATAAGTGCTATAGCAATTTAGAAAGCTAATAGCACAAAATAAACACTCTGAAAATTTCAATCCATTCCAAACTACTGTCCAAAAGTTATTAGAAGGCAAAATAGAGGTCCTATTCTCCTTTCTCAAACTAACCATTGCCTCTTCAATCTCCAATATCTTTTGATTTAGGACTCCAAATGACAAGTCTGACATCAATTTGAAAAGATCTCTTACTTTTCTATAACTTGTGAAAGTTTCACAAGATTCTAAGATATTGTTCAAAAGTTATGAAAGGTAGTGCCTCAGCCTCTCGATCAAGAAGTTTAAACCTCACTCTAGATTTTAGCACCCCATAACTTCTTGCTCCAAACTCCAAATAAAACATGTGATATCTTCTTAAAAAGATATCAAGAACAAAAACACACACTCCAAATCTCAAAGCAAGAAAATAGACACATCAAAAATTATAGCCTGAGGAAGCTTCTAACCTCTCAATAGAGGTCCTTAGGTCTTCACAATTTCAAACCTTAATGACTTTTGAATCTCAACTCCAAATTTCACTTGCAAACACTCTTTGGAAAGCTATAAGCACAAAGAAACTGATGCCAAAGTTTTATTTCTTAATAATCCATGCTCCATGAGTTACATCAATCCATAATTTGGCTTTTTCTCTCCCTAACTCCCACACACCATTCCTTTCCTTTCAAAACCCTTCAACTCCAAGTAGAAGATGTTGACCTACCTCCTAGACCCCTAAGGTAGGAGGAATCAGCCCATGATACATCACATGGGCCTCTTTACTTCCCCCATTGGCCCTAGGTAACCACCAAAGGTAATTTCCTATTCATTTATTTAAAGTCAATGAACCCCAAAGGTTTAAACTAGAAGGGAAAACACTTCTATTCTCCTATCTTGCAACTTCTAACAAAAACAAAACAAAACCCTAAAATTTAAATCTACTAAAGATTTCCAACCCAAACTAAACGGAGGTAAAAATTGAAGTAAAAAAAGAGTGCTATTCCATCAACAAGAATTTGAGGATGCATCTGATAGTATTAGCCACAAAATCTGCATGTTTGGCCTTTCTTAGAGGATTCATTGGCCCTTTCAACCAACGATGATGGCTAGTGCCTTCTATATCTGGCCTCATCATACAAAAATACTGGTCTTCGTTCAAGCCTTCGTAACTCGCCTCAAATGTCACATCTTATGTGCCTCGCTTAATACATCCTACTTGAAGTAAGATCACCAAAGCACGAGCATTCTTATCAAGATTTCCATGCCAACGTTGCTCCACACGAGGGATCTTTAGCGAGCGAGAAGGCCCAGCTTCATCTTGTGGATGGAAAGACAATAGTGAAGAAATAGTTGGCTGAGATGGTTGATTTGGCAATTGAGACAAGGAAAGTTCTAACTCTGCCTTCGAATCAGCCTCTTGATCTTGTGACTCCATAAAAACCCTCCAGTTCGACATTCTAACTTTAAAGTAAGAAACAAAATCCACTACTGGAATTCAATAAAGCTCTAAGGCAAAATCGTCTGCTTAAATAGATGTCATACACCTCTTAGAATGGCGTCACCTTGAAGCTACTCAATAAAACATATTATAATATGTTTTTATACTATGTACAAATAAACAACAGGACAACGTAGCTTGGAAGAAGTCTCTACAGAGATTCTGAGCACGCTTGTAGATCCGAATGCACCTTCCAATGTAGACAACGATGGTGAGCTTTAGATGAAAAACGAAGTCGTATGAGATGAAGAAGAGATGGTGAGGAGAGTGCGCCATTGGAAGACTGTCACGTTCGCACCTTTGCTTATTTCAGAGCGGGAATCTAAGGCTTGGTATAAAGTTTCTATCCCTAAAGCTTATAACTTTTTCAACATCGAGGAACTCATGGAGGCCATCCCAAGGTACGTAGGGCTTCTTCACTTCTTTGCTAGTTTCTTTGTGGCAACGTGAAACTTTATTTTTTGTGGTTTACCTAGTAAAACTAACCGGAAACTAGAGATAGGTATCCGAATTTAGCTAAGGAACCATTGAGTGCTAAAATATAGAAGGAAAATGAGATAATGGAGAGATCTGCTCAATCTGTTCCCAAGAGGAGAACGGGTTAGAACAGAAGTCTGACTCGATAGGGGATGGATTGGATATCATATAGAAACTGGATCCAAAATAGGTCATGATGAGGTGGCAAGGGGTCCAACAACTATATAAAGGCTGGCCTACCCAGTTGAACCTCTTTTTGCATTTTTCGTTTTCCAATGCTCTCCATGCTCTGAGCTTCTTGATTGCGTCTGTCACTTAGCCATTCGTGTCAGTTTTGTGTGAGTGCCTTTTACGAGGGTTGTGGTGTTAGTTTTACAACTTGAATTTCCAGTTGAGATCGAAGAGAGACAATGAGGAACGGGATGTGCGGCTAGGAGAAAGTGAGGTAGAATTGGAAAGGGGTTCCGAGCGCGCGTCTATTTCCATGCCGCAACTTAGGAGAAGTAGAGGTGGAAAAGCTAGTACATCCTCGATGGAGGTGAAGCTTCAGAAGGTAATTCCGGTTATTCCCTCTACTGGACCAGCTAAGTCTCAACTCATGGAGGATTTGACTTCCATGGGTTGCCTAGGGTTTTCGGAGAAACCCTAGGGCTTCACAGAGGAAGTGATGGTGAGGGAACTCTTGGGCAAATTGTCTAATGAGTTTGACAACTCCATGAGAGCGGTTCTACATCTCTGGACGAAGGATGCCTAGAGATCAATATACAACTTCTGGTCAAGAGGATTAGGAATGGTGAACCGGAAGGACGAGTTTGTCCGAGGGAAGTTCCAGGGTGTTGTCAACTCAAAGGACGGATACACCATGGAGGACTGCGTTGACGAGTGGCATTGTCAGCTTCTGCGATTCGTAGTTCCAATCTTGCATCCGGAAAAGCCAACGAGGGTGATAATCTCCCTCGTGAATACTATCTCCAGCGCCCTGAAGGGAGACCGGAAAGTTAACTGGGCCCAGATCATTTTCGATTTGGTCACCCAGCTCGTAGGGAGAGTTGGGAAGAGTAGGGTCACTCTTGTGTGTCCCTACCTCATCCATCTCTACCATTCCCATCAGCTCCTCAGCGCAGAAGAGGAGAAGGTGTGGAGGGCTCAGGAAGTTCTCCTTAGATACGGCGAATCAGAAATGGATGATGAATAGTGAGTCAGAGGAGGAGGAACTAGAGATGCCGTTGATTAAGTGACAGAAGACGACCTCCCCCAACAAGCGAGGGACACCACCCGCTCGTGACACCTCGTGAGTGTTTTAAACTCCACCCTTCGAGTTAAAACATACACATAGGTTGTAACGGCTAGTTAAATCAATTTCCTTAGGGTGTTTCTGATCTAAATTCAATTCGCACCTTCCGAGCAATGGACACTTTGTTTTTAAATATCCAAATTGAACTTAAATCATTTAAATCCTAATTTTTTAAACTAGGGTTAACTAAATCAAATAACTAATCAAAAGATGAATTCAAACTAAAAATCAATCTAAACTAACTTGTAGAATGTAATTTGCCCTTTCCAAAATGATAAAGCAAGTTAAATTTTGACTTTCCTATTAAAAGAAATGAATGGATGAAATATTGATCCCTAAACTACATCACAACCTTCATCTATGGATTAAAAATGATAAAACTAATTGAAATAAATCTAAATTTTAGGGTTAAGCTTTTAGTTATGTTAGTTACCTAATTCTAAGACTAAACCTAATTTGACCACTAATTAAAGAACTTCATCCAAATTAAGATCAAACTTCATCCGACCTTTTCTCACTTAAAATTAAAGTATTTTTTAAATGAAAACAGGTTTTGGAATCTTTAAAAGATTCCCTAATTGATTTCTAATTTAAATAATTCCTTAAATATTCTTTAGAAATTCTTTTTAATTATCTTCTAATCTATCATAAACTAAACTTTCTATTCTAAAATTCATATTTTTACGGTTTCATGTTTGTTTTTTTTTAAATAAAAAATAAAAAATAACCTTCTCAACAAGGTAAGATACGAAAACCTTAATTCCTAATGAAAAAGTTATTAATGAATAAAATTTGTTTTAAAAGCCTAATGAGTTAAATTTCATTCATTAATTATTTCTTAGTCTAAACGAACAATTATAATTTTTAAATTAATCTAAAATTCTAAATTCTTTTAAAATTCTAAAATTCCTTTGTTTGGTTCTCTTGGATGAAAATGTTAATTTTTCATCCAAATTTCAAACAAAGTTGATCTAATTGTTTTTGGTTAAATTTTGAATTATTTTCTAAATTAAATTGTAATTGTAATTTTTAAATGTTAATTTTCTTTTCTAATTTTCCTAAAGTTTTCGATGGTTTATTCTATCAAGTGAAATTTTTTAAAATGAAATATGAAGAATTTTAACGTACCTTTCCCATGAAGTGGTCGATTGTACCGTCTTCAAGGATCATGAGAGGAATGGTTTCGTAGTAACCAGCTCCATCCTCCATTTTGCTAATCCATCACGCCATTTGAAATTAATCCTCCTTCAAGGCTGTATTTCAATTTCAATTTTTCTTTTCCTACTAATGGTTATGGGATTTTAGTAATAATTTTGGTTGTATTTAAAATAACTCCTAATTAATTAGAAATTATTTTAATACCTCAAAACCTTTTAAATCCGCTAAATCCGCTAAATCCTAATTATTTTGTTATTTCCTAATCCTCCAAAAGATATTAGTTGGCGTTTTGTCTTTATCTATTTGTCTTATTAAGCCTAATAAAACAAAACCTAACCAAAACCTAGCCTTCTAAATCTTGTAGGATTCCTAATTAATGACTAACCAACAATTCAATGAATAGTAATGAGAATAAAATTCAAATAAAATCCAATAGATTCTTACCTTATTAATTGTTTAGATTCCTTTTATTCTTCTTCTTCCTTTCGTCTCCAACCTTTCTCTTCAACTCTCAACTCTTTCATTTGTTGAATTGCGTTTTATGTTTTTAGGTGAGAGTGATATGAGTTGATGATGTTCAATAAGTACTTAAACTAGTTGATAAGAGGGTTAGCAAATTAATAACAAACAACTCACCTTACAATCTTGTATTTGAGCCGTCCTTTTTCATAGCATCAATTTGGTGATTTCTCTTCACAATGTTCTGTGGAGTTAGCCTTCCTTCTCAGTAACTGGTCCTTTTTTTAGTCTTCAGGTTGAACTGGGCTCTCTTGCAAACTTTCCAACCCCTCTCCAATTCCCAATTGTCTCAGGGTTGAACTAGGCTCCCATTTCAACGTTCACGTACTGGTTCTCTTCGTAGCCCCCTGGAGTGCCACGTGTTGAGTTGTGACTGGCCGTCGACACGTCACCCGCCTTGGCCATCCCCTTTTGAACGGCACCTCAATTGTAACCTCAAACCGGACCAATTGATTTTCCCTACTTGGGTTTCGGTTTGTTCACCTTATATTGGGTTCTCGATTGGATCACAATCCCTTGTGTTGATCTTTTTTTGGAACTTTTACTAACTATACTAATTTGACTAACCTTACATTAATTAGCTTCTCTAATCAAAATTAATCAAGTAAAGGATTTGGAGGGAATTTCTTAAGCTAAGGCTGCTAAGCTAACCTTTACAACTATGACTATGACATTGAAATTAATTTATTTGGGGGGTTTAAGGGGTTTTCAATTTCTAAACCAACAATCTAATTTTTGGAAATTTTTGGGAATTTTTAGGAATAATTTTAAACTAAAGAAACTAAATATTCTAAGCTAATTAAAATCTCTTTCTAGGATAATTTTAATGATTCTAACTAAAAGGAAACTAATCTAAATTTTGGGTTTTCTCTAACTACTACTAAGGGTTTTATCAATAGTTCAAACTAAGGAATTTTGACTACTTTTCTCTAATCTTTCTCACTAAATCAAATGTTCCTAATTACTACACCTACAAATCATTTTTCCAAGCATACAAATAAGAAAATTTCTCTAATATTTGAAACCAAATGTTAATTTCGAATATCTCAAAGTCAAAGCTTCGTCGTGCAGGGGCAACCCTAGGTATACACGGTACTGATGGTCAAATTATAGTATTTCAAAAGTTTTAATCTTTAAAGGAGGTACACATGACAGTGTTTAACCAAACATTAAAGATTAATTCCTCAAAATTTCAAAGTATCCAGATTTAATCACTAAAGGAGGTATGCATGACAACGTTTAAACCGGACTTCAGCAATTAAAACCCCAAATTCCATTATACAACGAATTTTGGGTAAAGATTGGTTTAATAAACTTTTGGCAAAATCAAGCTTCGCCACCTTAAGTCTATTGACACCAAATTCTATTGTAATGAACACAATTTGTTAGTATTCAAACAATCTTAAACAGAATTAGAGTTTGGAGGTCTATTTCTTCCAAAACTCTCACAATTCAAAGAAAATGAAGGCTTAGCCTCAAGAACCAGGGTTGTTCTGTCGAACGTGTTTTCGGGTTTGGGTGTCAAGTTGTTCGTCTGATGTCGCATGTCGTATAAGACAAGTGTCGCATATACGAGACAAATTTGACGAGCGCGAAATTAGGGTTTAGGATTTTCGGACAAGGCAGCCAAAATTTTTATCTTACGTGGCGGGTTATCAACAGTGACGTGGAAAGCTTTGACCATGTCACCATAGGCGACTGCGGGTGGAGCGCGTGCGGGTAAGGTGGGGCGACCGCGGGTACCAGAATGAGGGCGACTGCGGGTCCTAAATCCAAGGCGACCGCGGGTCCCAAAATGAGGGTGACTGCGGGTCTAAAATCTAGGGCGACTGCCGGTCCAACTCAGGGCGACTGAGGGTGTGAAGGCGACCGCGGGTGTAAGGAAAAGGGCGATCTTGGCTTTATCCCATACGCAAGGAATTTCTTTTGTTCCATGGATGATAAGAACTTCTAATATACGACATAAATGCAATTGTCCATCTTTGAAAATTGGGTCCCAATTCCCAAAAGAGAGATCTTACTGAGTCCTCATATTGGAAATGAGTATTTTTGTGAGGGGAAAGGCAAGTACATCACATCACAGAGTTCCATTGGAGATGATTTTCATACTCACTAGTCCATCTGTTAAAGGTTAAGAGCAACCTCGTGTGCCGTTGCAATTGCAAACATGGATATAACAACCATTTCAATCTTGCTCACGATTTAGGATCCTTTAGTTTCCATGTGCCATTGCATTCTCCTAAGCCTTAAATTAAGTATTTCACATTCTGTGGTCATTCACTCATTCATAGGAGCCTCCGAGTTCTACATGTTTTTATTACATATGGTTGGGAATTTCTAATTCAAATTTTCTACTCCTATTGAAGTGTAGAAGCCAATATCGCAATTGGATATAATAATTACACCAAAAATAGATACAAAAACAAGAAAAAAGTAAGGATAATTAGTATTATTGTATTTATAAGTTGTACACACTAATAGAGTAGTGACCCAATCTTAAAAATGAACTTCTACTTCAATTGTACTTCCATGAACTTTGTTAAGATCTCCACGTCTATACCTGTAGAAGTCCACACTAAAGACATTGAACAAAACTTTGTAATTCTAACACTATCATGCTTTCATACTAAAGTAGATACTACACAAAACTCATCTATAGGCTATTTGTCTATGAACTTAAGCTAGAAAACTTCAACACACCAAAATTATGCAAAAGCATTACATTACCACTTCACTACCTCTAAATCTATATTTATAAAGTTACGGTGAAAATGTGTAATCACTAGGCACCTCATCAACGTCAGGGTCAGAATCATCATCCGACTCCTCCCCCCTATCATTATCATCACGATTATCATTCTCGTCGTCCTCCCTTCGTACTCGTTCATTTCGCACTTCATGTTCTACCTCTGAGTTCACATTCCGCACTTCAGTATCCATGACGCCATCGCCACTAGTTTGCACCAATCGTTTAGTCAACCTCAATGCATCTCTTGTTCCATCAAGGTTGGATGCAGGATGTCGTCCGCCTCTACTGGATTGCCCGATGTTTCGATTCAAATTGGCTTCACCCATGATGAATCTTTGGACAACATGGTTCTGTCGTTTGGGATTTCTTTGTAGCCTCTCTTGCGTCTTCCTCAATCGCTTTTTCTATCCTCTTGTGCCTTCACGCACGAGTAAGGATGATTCTCCAGGGCCAAAAATAGAGGAGGGTTGAGTGGGTTGCGGAGCTGAAGCATGGCCTTCATTATCAACTATCCTAAGAGGACTATTATGCAAGGGCAGCCTAGTCACACGGGTTGGTATAGACCTAGTCGTCCTAGCATTGTTTGCGTTTCCTCCTCCACTTAAGGGCACCGTACGATTCCGGTTCATAACAGCTTGCAAGGGCAAGTCTGAATCATATTCCACATTTTCTGCTCTTAAGGGGCTTCGTAATGGAGAAAGTGGAACGCTTGTAAGCACAACATCTTCAACGTGTGTTGGCGGTGTTGCCTCCTCTTGCCTTTCATTTACCTCAGCAACTCGAGCAGCACTTCGTAGGTTCATTACCCTTGTAGAACCTTGATCTACGACATTTGGAGATCTTGCTTCCTCAGCTCTTATGGGCATTGGACTATGTATGCCTTCATTGGGGTTGTCGGGACTACTTGCCCGAGTTGGTGATGAATTTATTGGAGGAGGTACATTCCTATCCCTAGCAGAGACGTAGGGTTGCGGGGGCCTTCGCGGTGCACGTTGAATCTCCTCCTCCTCAGAGTAGTACGTATTATTCTCAGCTGTAAATGTATTTCCATAGTTGTGTCTCCGTGGAGGACTCTTTTCTCTAAAAATCAGTCCTGTCCAAATATTTCCACGTAGACGCTCTTCTACCAGCCTAATGTTCTCATTAGCTCGAGCCCTTCTAACTGGGTCGCCATCCCCTGATGATCCTATACCTAATGGCTCCTCATTCTCTTCCAAGGTATTTCCATCCATAAGGTACTTTTCGTAGAACATTGTAGGATTGCATCCATGTTTCTCACGTTCAAGTTTACTGTTGGTGTAGATATACACCAATGCTTCCGCCTTGGATGTGGTTAGGCGATTTCGCACTTTATTGTGCACAAACGAATACATGCTCCAATTCCTTTCACATGATGATGCTGAGCACGTCAAAGATAGAACTCTCATTGCAATTTTTGGGAGAACATTAGCACCCACAAGATTCCACCATTGATGAGGCATTAATTTACATTGTGTAATATCAGGAGCCTCTTCTAAGGGGTCAAAAGGACCTGTCTTCTCTTCGAACTGTGTGAGCTCCTGCAATGCCTCCATGTATGATAATCCCAATGACTCGCTCATTTTTCGAAGCACCCGATTTAAGGCTCTTTTGGCCACACCGTCGTTACAAAGGGTTCCTACTTCAATCAAGAAAGGATTTAAGAGTGCCCCTGCATAGTGTAGGTCTGTGAGCATCAATTTCCAACGAGCCTCGAATTGCGTCTCAAACTTCGTTGCAGTTTCATCATTCAAAAAAAAAGGTTTGTTTCTCAAGCTCCACACGTGCTCTTGAAGAGTCTTCATAACCAACCAAGCCTTAGGCATTGCCGGGGCTTTCCCATCAAACACTCGGAGAGCAATAATGACGGACTCCACCATGTGCAAAAAATTCTCACACTCCACCCAAAAAGATTCCGCATGAATGTCATTCCGCGCTATACGGGCTCACGCACTCAATACATCTCCATTTTGGCGACATTCCAAACTAGCTTCAAATTGCACATATGTCTCATTCATTATCACTCGCATCAATGCTGACTTGCACTCCACCACACATGATATCATGAGGAAGTTCACTGCAAAGCGTGTTTGAGAAGGCATTCGCAATGCCTTGTCCGGGGAGTACTTTCGGAAGAGAGCCAATGTGGAATGGTACCTCTTGATGTATTTTAGTATCTGCATACAACGTCGTACTATTCTCGTCACCTTGACATCCTTTGCCCAGTCTTCCAAAAGCAAGTCCAAAATGTGTGATGCACATCCTTGGGTATACATGTGAGGATATTTCTCTTGTAATGCCTTCAAAGTCCCCGTCATGACAGCAGCATTGTCCGTACATAGTTGGACAATGTTTTGGGGGCCAACCTCTTCTATGTATTGCGCCATCATATTGGTTGTGTACGCAATGTCCTTCTTCTCCCCCATGGTGTCCACCGATCCAAGAAACACATCCCCCGCAGGACACACGAGCATTAAATTTAGTAATGGACCGCTATTAGTATCAAACCAACCATCCGAACAAATAGTCGCTCCATAAACTTCGATAGAGTGCTTTGTCCGCTCAGTGACCATTTTAGAAACACTTTCTTTCTTTGGCTCTATCATTCTTGTACGCAAAGCATTGTATGAGGACGGTTGGTATCGTAGTCCTGATGCCGCTGTCTCTTTCACTGCTTTCACAAAGGCAGGATGGCGCGCAACATTGAACGCGATGCTAGCCTCATAAAAAAAGGAAGCCCACATGGTATCTAACTTTGCTCTCGTGCTACTTTGTAATGCCTCATCCATGCTAGTTTGCCTAGAAATGGAAGGGTTATTCCTCCTTCTCAAAATTGTTTGAGGAATGGAATCTCCTGAATCTGTAATAGGGAGCATTGGTTCATTTGTAGCACTAGGCTCCTCTGACCTCTCCCTATCCCCCTCCAACATAGGCTCAACCATAGTCTCATCTACAACATCAAATTCTGGAACCTCCTCATGCATTTGTTCAAAGCTCATTTCCTTTGGAACAACCCCACCACAAGTCCTGAACTTTTGCAATACTGCCCATGGGATTTTCTTACATCGCTCCGATGCAGTCCTGCCACCAAATCCAAAGTGACAAAATGCCCGCTTTCGTACAAATACGGAGGTCCACCCACAGAAAACACATGTTCGTGTGTTTCCCGCAAATTGACGGTCAATGTCTACAACCAACCAAGGGTCCCACTCCTTCGTGGCTCTCCTTGTATTGTTAATGGTAGTCCTCCTCCCCTCACCCCGACTAGCCATATTGTTCCTCGCCTATGAGTTCTTCAAACAATATTATCATATGAATCAAAGCCTTGATTTAGAAAAAAGAATGGCAAAGCCACTTGCTTTGAACGGTCTTTTAAACCACACAAACCAAGTTGTTGCCCTCCAAAGAACCAAACATCCGCAAGAAGCCTCTTTCGAAGATTCAAGGCAAGAGTTCATCCCTGAAGCAAGGTGAAAACCATAGTCCGGGCCTTCAGCTTTATACTGCCGTCCTACTAGCACCGCAAGTCGCCCCCTGAGAGCCAGAATGGGTGCAGGAAACGAGCGACATCGTAACAGGCACACTCGCCCCGTGGGTGACTGCGGGTCGACGGTTTGCACTAGGAGCGCGCATGCAGATCAAAGGGCGACTACGGGTCCAAGGGGGGCGACTGCAGGTCGAAAAAGAGGCGACTGCAGGTCCAAGGGGGGCGACTGTGGGTCGAAAAAGAGGCGACTACGGGTAAGGGGGGCGAGTGCGGGTGGAAAGGGGGGCGACTGCGAGTAGAAAGAGGCGACCGCGGGTCTGGGGGGGGCGACTACGGGTCCAGGGGGGGGCGACTGCGGGTAGAAGGGGGCGACTGTGGGTCTCAAGGGGCAACTTCGGGTACTTGAAGGGCGATCGCACTTACGCTTTAGGACCCAAGGCCATTTTTGTTATCCCGTTAGCGTTCCATCGCTGAGTTTCTAGATGAAAGTCATCCTAGTTTAGATAGAGATTTTATTAAACCCTAAACACTATCCAAGGGTTTCATGTGGTATTTATAGATACTTCAAAAAAAGATTTTCGGGAGTATGGTCATAGACTTAAAGAATGCAATTTTTTTTTAAACAACCACATGAAGGGAAACTCATTTCAAATCCATTCCAACAAACTTAATAAAAAATAAATAGAATTAGCTTGTACTCAAATGTGGAAAAAATTAAGAACTTTCTCTTTCAAATTAAAAAGAAAAATGGGGGACAACATTGGTTGATCAAACCATATACATGGAATCCACAACTCAAAATGTATAACTTCCATTTCTCTATCAATTCCAAAAGTATTCTTTTGAGTACCTTTTTAGGATGTTTTTTCCCAAATTATAAATCTCAAGAAGAATCCATACATTCACGAGGTGAAGGGCATGGGAATGTTGTCATTTACAATATGTTCAAACCATATGTTAAAATACTGAAAAATGCAACCATATAAACTTATATTGAAACTCTCATGGATGATGCAGCTTAAATTTATTGAGGGTTCTTTGTGTAGACTCAAAGTTACAAGAATTCTTTTCTTTTTTAAAACACTACACAAATTTAACAAGAAATTAACATTCACATAACTTCAAATCATCAAAATTTGTCAAAAATTCAAATGTTTGGATCCAAATGCAATCACATTTTCATACACAAAAAATAAAAATAAACATTCTTGTATTTCAGCAAAAATAAGGACAAAGCCTTTTTCTTCATATATCTTGGAAGAAGTACATAGTCATAAAAGAAACAAGAGCCACCTAATTTATACTCCATCCATTTCCCCTTGTTCTTCCCTTTTCTTCTTTTCCAATTCTATTTGGGCTCTTGCCACTCTCTCTTCCCTCTTCAAAAGAGTCAGGTCATGGTTCCACATCTTATTTTGGATCCACCACTTCTTGAACAATGACATGAACCTGATGTGTGCCTTCGGCCACGACATCTTTTCCTCCAACTTCTGTTCCAATCTTTTCATAGACGCTAACTTCATCTTCAACTTCTCTATTTCCGTAGTGGATGATGAATCTTCAACATCCACAGACAATGAATCCGATTGCAACGACCAGTCAATAGGATCTGCATCCTTCATCTCCTTCAAGCGGTTCAATGTCGATCTTGCCTTTTCCACACCTCCTTTTTCAATGGCAAGGTTGTTTTCTTCCATCCTACATTTTCCCATTATTGTTTGAAGTCGTTCATCCATAACAGGATTGACATTTGAACTAGAACCTTCATCTTCTCCCTTATTGAACTTGAGGTAAAATTGTTCCAGTTGTTCCATTTCTCTTTGTTGGGCTGCCAAACGAGTTTGTCCAGCTTGAATTAGTTCTTTGAGGGTGCCCACATCCTCAACCTGAATCTCTTGTGCGCTTCGCTTCTCGATGATCTCACACTCCCTTTCTTTTTCTTCAAGATCCTTTAAAAGCATCTCCAACTCCACTTTATAGGATTCTTTCATCCGCCGTTTATTATCTTCTCCAAGTACACCTTGATGTTCTTGTTCTATTTCACACAATCCTTCCATGGAAGGCAAATTCATCAAGGTCAAAGGAATCTCTTCTTCGGCTTCACTCTCCCCATCCAACCTATCTTCATTAATTTCTTGCAAGCGAGCTTGCATGTAATGGAACACTTCGTCATCTTCAAGAGGACGGACGCCTATCGGTTCCACAGACATAAAAGGTTCTCCATCCGTTGGTGTGGTCCGTTGCATGTTGCCTTCTTCTGATACCACCAATGCTAAGTTTTCTTCCATTGATGTATCTTCCATCCTGTCCCTAGGTTTAGGCAATGGCTCTTCATCGGAGTCCGATTCTCCAGTTGACGTTGACCAAACATAATCCTCATCTGCCACTCCTTCTATAATGTTCTTTTTGGGCCCTAGCCCATCTCGAGGATGATTTGAAGGACCCGCTCTGGGAATGTCTTTTGTATCTGGAAGCGTGACATTCTTGGATGTCTTGAAGGTCATCCAATCTACCGTTTTCCCCAATTGTAACTGTGCATATACCATTTGGCATATGCCCATTGAGACTTCGCTCCGTGGAATTTTTCGCTTTCCATACAATGCTCGGTACACTTCAATACATCTCTGGACAAATGCATCATCCTTGCAGTAATGAAGATTTGCTTGGTTTTGCTTCACATGGTGAATGTGTCGATGGTAAGGGAAGAGCTTGTCGATATGGCACCAATCCACAAATAACTTGCAAGTCGTCAAGGTCCAATCGGAATTTACATGACGCCATCCCCGATATGCCTTAGCCGCTGGGTCAATAAGGGCGCGTCGTTGCCTGCTATGGCGATCTCCTTTCTTCTTCGTCATCTTGGCGTGTCACTCTAGCGTAAAGAGAACTAGACTTTTGTTGATAATATAACCGAAGAAATGAACTCGTAAACGTGGAAGCCACAACACGTGTAGATGCCCAAACTTCCAACCCACGAACCGGCAGTCAAATGCTTCAAGGCGGATGAAAGGCGCGGTGCGACGAAGGAAGTGACGACTTGGGAATCCAGTATCCCCTTAAATACCCGAAGTCGCCTAGGGCGCGTGCGGGAAGAGGGTGCGTGCGGGTCTGGGTCCCACTGTTCAGAAACTGCCATTCAGGAAAAATTACAGTTTTTGGAAGGAGACCTCGGGTGCAGGGTGACCGCGGGTATAGGGGGGCGGTTGCATATGGCGACCACAAGTCTTTTCCTAGGTGACCTCGGGTAATGGGGCGACCACGGGTATAGGGGGCGGCTGCATATAGGGCGACCACAGGTCATTTCCTGGGCGACCGCGGGTAATGGGGCGACCGCGGGTACAAGGGGCAGCTACATATAGGGCGACCACAGGTCATTTCTTGGGCAACCGCGGGTAATGGGGCGACCGCGGGTCTCAGATTCCAAAAGGTCTTCCCCAGTTCATGACGATGGGAGCGGCTGCGTATGGGGCGACCTCAGGTCAGGGGCGTCCATGGGTCAGGGGCGCCAAAAAACATGAGTTTGAGTTTCCGCCCTAACAAATTGGAGGGAAGGTGTTCAAACTTTTCAAGTACCGCTCCCCCCTTTTCTGAGGATTAACTCCAGAAAATTCTAAGAATGAGGCATTCAAGACAAAGTGATCAAAAGTTAATTAAGTAATAAAGAAAGAGAATTGGTTGACAAAGTGGAGAGTTGGAAAAGCCCTTCTTCCTAACATTTTATTTCTTCTTCATCCATCCATGTGGTCATGTAAAATTCAACGTAACCATTTCCTACTTTCATTTTTGGAGGGAGTACATTAAAAGGAGACCTTTCCTTGTGGGGGGAAACGATATACAAATAAAATACTGAAACTGTGGGATGCATGAAGAAAAAATCTTTTTATCTACATCAAAAGTGGTTTTAAAAAATGGAGACTTGGGAAAGCTCTTCTCCTTGACATTTTCTTTTTCCGCATGCTCATGTAAAATTCAACATGACCATTTCCTATTTTAATTTTTAGAGGGAGTACATTTGGAGGAGACATTCCCTTTGGGGGGAAACGATGTACAAAAAAAATACTAACACCATGAGATGCATGAAGAAAAAATCTTTTGATCTTCATAAGAAATGGTTTTTAAAAATGGAGGCTTGGGGAAGCTCTTCTCCTTCACAATTTTTTTTTCTTCGTGCTCATGTAAAATTCAACATGACCATTTCCTATTTTAATTTTTAGAGGGAGTACATTTGGAGGAGACATTCCCTTTGGGGGGAAACGATGTACAAAAAAAATACTAACACCATGAGATGCATGAAGAAAAAATCTTTTGATCTTCATAAGAAATGGTTTTTAAAAATGGAGGCTTGGGGAAGCTCTTCTCCTTCACAATTTTTTTTTCTTCGTGCTCATGTAAAATTCAACATGACCATTTCCTATTTTAATTTTTAGAGGGAGTACATTTGGAGGAGACATTCCCTTTGGGGGGAAACGATGTACAAAAAAAATACTAACACCATGAGATGCATGAAGAAAAAATCTTTTGATCTACATAGGAAGTGTTTTTTAAAAATGGAGACTTGGGAAAGCCCTTCTCCTCGTCATTTCATTTTCCATCTTTAAACATAGGAATTTGAATAGGGTCCTCCTCTTGATACATCAAGGGGATTTAAAACACATTTGAAGGGGTGAATGAATATTGAATTTATTGAAGATTAAAAAGTTTGGAAATGACACCTTCAATGGTTTATATCTTACAAGTGCAAGGTTTAGGAGTTCAAACTTTTTTATGACATATAATGAAAAGCAAATCACATATGTTTATCATTTTATCCACCCTAAAAAATAGAAGTACATTACTTTTGGGGTGGCATACATGGAGAAGGTCCATGGTTTTTCTATAGGGTTTAGGGTATAGGGTTTAGGGTATAGGGTTTAGGGTATAGGGTTAGGGTTTAGGGTTTGGAAAACCCTCTTCAATTTTTCTAATTAGTCTTACTATAATTCTGTATTTATAGACTGATTTTGTAGTATTAACTCGCTACCAATATTGAAGGACAAGTCAGTTGTAGTCAATGAAGCATGCAATTAAGTCTGACTTCATTAGTGTTGGAGATGGCTCACATCTTCTGCTACGGTGGTTTCTCGACTGGCGTGACTTTAAGATAGAGGCGATTGCTGGTGGGGGGTGACTTCAGGCCTTGGGCGACTGCGGGTAGGTGCTTGGTCTTCTCGCTTGTTGTTGTTGAGCCCAATTCGGTGGAATGGGGCGACTGCGGGTAGGGGTTGGATTTCTGGCTTGTTGTTGTTGAGCCCAATTTGGTGGAATGGGGTGCGACTGCGGGTGGGGGGCGAATTCAGGTCTCGGGTGACCGCGGGTAGGGGCGACTTCAGGTCCTAGTGGTTTCGAGGCCAATTTGGTGGATTGGGGGCGACTGCGAGTGGGGGGCGAGTTCAGGTCCTGGGCGACCACGGGTGGGGGCGACTTCAGGTCCTAGTGGTTTCGAGGCCAATTTGGTGGATTGGGGGCGACCTTGGGTGGAGGGGCGACTTCAGATCCTGGGCGACCGCGGGTGGGGGCGACTTCAGGTCCAGGTGGTTTCGAGGCCAATTTGATGGATTGGGGGTGACCTCGGGTGGGGGGGCGACTTTAGGTCCTGGGCGACCGCGGGTTGGGGCGGCTTCAGGTCTTGGTGGTTGTGGAGGGCAGTTTGGTGGAATGGGGTGCGACTACGGGTGGGGGGCGAGTTCAGGTCCTAGGCGACCGCGGGTGGGGGTCCTGGTGGTTTCGAGCCCAATTTGGTGGATGGAGGGGCAACCGCGGCTTGGGGGCGACTTCAGGTCCTGGGCGACCGTGGGTGGGGGCGTGGTCTTCTGTTTTGGTGGTTTCCAGACTAATTTGGTGGAGGGGGGGGGGCGACCGCGGCTTGGGGGCGACTTCAGGTCTTGGGCGATCGCGGGTGGGAGCGCGGTCTTTTGTTTTGGTGGTTTCCAAACTAATTTGGCGGAGGGGGGGGGCGACCGCGGGTGGGGGGCGACTTCAGGTCCTGGGCAACTGCGAGTAGGGGCGCGGGCTTCTGTTTTGGTGGTTCGAGCCTAATTTGGTGGATGGGGGGGGGGGCGACTGCGGGTGGGGGGCGACTTCAGGTCATGGGCAAGCGCGGGTGGGGGCGACTTCAGGTCCTAGTGGTTTCGAGCCCAATTTCGTGGATTGGGGGGCGACCGCGGGTGAGGGCGTGCCTTCCAATCCAAAGAAGTTTTAATAAGTATAACGAGTTCAACTTTTAACATCCAAGAACAAGTCACTTCATTAGGACCTTGGGGTCTTCAAGGCATCTTCAGGTGATGCATGGAAGGTTTTGGCTTCCTCGAAGTCATTGTTCTTGTGGAGGTCTCGGGTTTGATCCCCAATGAGATCAATTTGGTTTGGTTCTTGTAGCCAACCGACAAAAAAGAAAAAAAAAGACGTCTAGCTAGTTCCCTGTGGTATGTGGGAGGGAAGGTGATTTGATTCGCAAGGTCTAGGGGATGGTCCATGAGAGTTATAAGAAATCAGTATTGAATTTCGGATGGAAATGTATGTGGTGCAACCTTGCACCTCATACATTTCCGTACGAAATTCAATACTGACCGTCTCAACCCTTATAGCACATCTCCGAAACCTTGGGAATCAAATGATGTTTCTTGCTCACCTATCGGAGTGACCAAACTTGACGTTTTGTCTCTTTGGAGAGAGATTATTTTTTTGTATAGAAAAGTTGAAGTAAACCCTGGATAGCTTTTACAAGAACATATTGAATGTCCTCCATAGAATACTTAGCCAAAGAAATTGTACATTGTATAAGGATTTGCATGTGATGGTTCTTCATCTTTAAATGATGGGGTGGCTAATTTTGAGTCCATAAATGATAGAAACTCTCTATATAGGATAGAAGAGCATCTCATCATCTTGTAAATTTTGTAGTGTAAGAAGGGGTGGTCCTCTTTGGAAAGTTTACTTCCGAAGACCGCATCTATAATTTGTAACTTAACAATTTACAACGTCTAAGAAGGATGATTTCGAAGGTGTCCCATTTGTCCATTTAGAAATTTCTTGTATTTTGTGGGTGACCAATTTTGAAGGATTGGCATGCAAAAAAAAGAAATGATAGCATTCAAACACCCTTGATGGTTTGAACAATGTCTTCATCAAGGATAACAATCTTTTGACTTGATGTGCATATGCTTCATTTATTGTTCATTACTTCATTTCAATGTGCTCTGCAACATGAATGTTTGCATTTATGACCTCTTCCACCCCAAAAGGGTTTAGGGTTGTGTAAAAAAGCCGAATTCATGTTCATTGTAGAGCAAACTTGAAGAAATTAAAAAAAGACTTTGGACACTTCTAAAGTAACCTCTATAATATCATTATGCAAAGGTAGAATGTAAGTATTTCAAGTTCTCCCTTTTTGTTTCAATAGAAGTCAATCATGTCTCGTACTTTTATATTTCTGATTCCCTTTTTCCGTTTTGGCCCATTCCTTTTTTTTCTTTGTGAACATTGTAGACATATATTTGGAACCATAAAGAAACAAGTCAAAATCTAATTCCACATTCTAGACCATATCATAGTGGTCTCATGATTTTATTCGAAAGCAAGCGAAATAGAAGTGGGAAGTTGTAATGCCAATGTTTCTACCCCATATGAAGGTTTCTTTTAGCTATTATTTAGGATGGTCCATCCTTTTTGTACCCGCGGTCGCCCAGGACCAACAGTCGCCCCCACGCGAACAGTCGCCTCCATCCCCGAGGACCTCTGGAACCCACAGCCGCCCCCTCCCGCGGTTGCCCCAACCCGCAGTCGCCCCTCCCGCGGTCGCCTCCATACCTGCGGTCGCCCCATACCCGCGGTCGCCTGTTTCGCATGCGCCAGACCCGCACGCGCCCCAAGGCAACCTCGGGTACTTAAGCGGTCGCCCAGACCCGCGGTCGCCATTCTTGGTCTTGCGCATTGGCTTTCATCCACCTTGAAGTGGCTGAATGCGTGCTCATGGGCCAAGGTGATTCCAGAAGGGGAAGTTTTTGCCCATTTTTCTCTCCAAATTCAAGTCAAGAACGAAAGAGGACCATGTCTACTTCAAAGGAAGGAAGTAGTACGGGTCGGATATCGGCTTGGGAGAAGGACCTTGATAATCCTGTAGCATTTGTTGTAGATATAACTACCAAGGAGGTAATTGGGGGTGCCGGACCATCCAAGACAAAGAAGTCCAAGACAGCACACGATAAGGACCCTACCTATCCTCCAACACGATATACGACCTATGCGCATGAGGCTTGTCTCCAATGGTATGAGGAAAAAAGTGTACAATATTTGGAGAGGAAATACTTGAGAAATAAAGAGGCAGGCATCCAATCCTTGAAGGATGAGTTGGAGGAATTTATTACAAGGAAATGCAAGGAATCTTCAGACTATGCAGATGTGGATGAAGTGTATTTCAACCAATGGCAAACGTGGATTGGCAATTGCCTACAAACTGGTATATTCAACACTAAGAAGTTGATGCTTGAGTTGCGACCTATAGTGCCTGGATTTGGAGAAACGGATAGGGCCCAAGAGTTCCATGAGAAGATGGATTGGTGGCAAATTGCAGCAAAAAGATTGTCAAGGTCTGAAGCTAGGGGTATGGGGTGGCAGACAGATGCATTGAAGGCTACATTTACA